>JAGFBZ010001679.1:1200000-1655406 GCA_018398805.1 Hirundichthys speculiger
AAATAACGTTGGTCATATTTTTTTTAAGACAAGTCAATCAGAGTGGCATGGCCACTCTAGGTTTTTTTTTTTTTTTAATATTCTTAATGCACATACAAAGTCTTGTCTTTTTTTCCACACTTCTTGAAGCAATGTCTATGGGCAAATTTTATTGCTGCAAAAGCTGTTTACTATTTGTAGATTTATGAGTTAAAAACTATGAATTTTTCATGTATATGAATATGTGACAAATGAGACAAAAGATATGTATTCTTGCCAATATCTTCTAAATTTTGCACATGCCATTTGTTAATATGTAAATATCAAAATAAAAAAAAAACTCCTTTTTATAAACAACTGAGGGAATGATCTCCATTAAAAAAAAATCTAATACTGTCTTAATGGTCTTTTTTCCCGCTAAAACCTGATGTTTCAGAGCTGCTGTCATGTGTTTTTTTTTTCTTTTTTTTTTTTTTTTTTTGTCAGCACAGTAAACTGATACTGAGAGACATTGGAGAATAAACTATAGTTGGTTAAATATATTTATTTAAGAAAACACTTTAATTTTCTAAGGTTTAAAGGCATTTGGGGTGGCTGTAGCTCACTGTAAGGTTGGCGGTTCGATCCCGGCTCCAACTGTCCACATGCCAAAGTGTCCTTGGGCAAGACACTGAGCCCTAACTTCCCCCAGTAACTGGCAGAACCTTGCATGGTAGCAGCTGCACCACTGGTGTGTGAATGGGTGAATGACAGACCATTGTAAACCGCTTTGAGGCCACCTTGATGGTGTGGAGAAAGCGGTATATAAGTGCAGTCCATTTACCATTAAAAAGAAGAAAAAAAGGATTACCAGGCCTTAATATTAGGCAAATGCATCCTTAGATGAATAACAGCATATTACCGTCTTGGCCCGAATATCGGATGAGTCCACATATATAAGGCAACCCCCATTTTTGAGAATATGATTTCTAGAATAAAATATCGACCTACATTCGGGCCAATACGGTATATATGATTCTTTTTCATTATTTGACAAAAAGAAGGCATCAGCAATGATCTCAGATGTAAATGCTGCTTATCAATTAGGAAGGACTTAGAAGGCTCGTTCCTAACAGTTTGGAGTATGTTGCCAGTCTTCTCAGGAGCTGTGTAATGTTCAGAAAAATTACAAAAGACACTAGAGCTACATCTCAAACTCAACAGGACCGAGTTAACATGTTAAATGTTAAAGTTCATGATAGCAAAATTACACAAAAAACTTATGTGGTTTTGGAAGGATTGTTGGAAGAAATTCTTTTCTCTATAAAGAAAATGGCTTAGATTTGCAATGTTGCATGCCAACAAACCACAAGACTTATCTTTTTGACTAAAATGAAGATTTCTGGTCATTATGTACAGTGCCACAATTGATGAAAACCAAAGAATATATCAGCGCAAACACTTCATGCCAACTGTCAAGCACGGTGGTTTGCGTTGCAGCCACATGACCAGGACATCTTGCAGTCATCTATGGCGCAAGATGAAAAGGAGCGCTGGGGCGCCGGCAGCTCCCTAAGTGCACCGTTGACTGGACAGATGTGCTGAAACCTGGATTTCCCTCTTGGGGAATCAGTAAAGTGTATCTTATCTCTTATCTTATCTTATCTTATGAACTCCTCTGTAGAGCAACATATTCTGAAGTCAAATGTGAGGTCTGTGACAGATCTAAAGCGTGGCTGAAAGAGAGTCATGCAACAGGACAATTATCCCAAAAACAGAATGGCTGGGGGGGGTGTTGCAATGGACCAACCAAAGTCCAGACCTCAGCCTACTACACCCTACTCAGGGTGTAGTTAGTTTTATTATTATTTTAATAGCTGTTCCAACCAGCTGTTTCTACATTCTCTCTCCACTTTGTTGAGCCAAATCCAGTATTTCTTCCACAAAAGTGAGCATTATCTCACAGAGAAGAATTGGTTCAATTGGTTTGTAAAAAGTAAAATAAAAATCTAAAAAATCCTTTAAGCCATTTTTGAGGTTTAAGCATGTTTCTATTTTTGCACCTTAAAATTATTTTAGTATCTTATCAGACTTAAAGGTATTTGAAACTTGATTGTAAACAGACTCAACTTCCAAACCAAATTTATAAAAGAGGCGATTTGCCGATTTAAACATTTTTTTTTTTTTTATTAATACAATTTTCTTTTTTACTTCAAGTACGTTCACCACAGCTCTGACCAGCTTCCTTCTCCAAAAATGATCATTGCTCAGTATTTTCTGTGCATGCTTTTCCAGGTGAATTAATTACTCTTTCAGGAAAAGAAAAGGTTTCTGTTGCTACCTCTCTCTGTCTTTCACTCATACATACACACACAGCAACAACTCTAAAAAGACTATTTCTAATGTTCTGTACTTGAAACCTACTGAGCATCACAGCCAAGCGAGAATGACGAGGCTGGTACTCAAAATGAAATGATTTGAAGGCCGTTTCACCTGAATAAGACAAAAGACTGGAAAAAAATAATTTCCTCATAACCTTGAAACATGATCAATGGATGTTTTGTCCACAGTAAAGACAGTTTTAATTTTTCGATCTGACAGTCTCCCAGCTATCTCCCTACATGACTGGTCTTGGCAGCTATGACAAGTTTTGATTAGGTTCAGACTGAATCTGACATGACAATTAAATCCAGGTGACTCATTCAGATGTCACGTGCATCAAGCATGCCCTTAAACTGTAGTCTCCTGCTTTATCTTCTATTCATGTGTCGGCCAAACATTTTTCAAAAAGTGGCTGAATTGCTGTTCATTCACAAAAACACTAAAAGAGGGAATGCAGACATGCTATAATTTAAACTGTTTTCTGAAATTGTTTGACTTGTCATCATGTAAAGGAGGAATCATAAACTCTTAGTGTTTCAAGAGTGAATTCTTAATACCTTTCAGCAGCCCTTGCTACTTGTTATTGACAAATATATCTGTAGATCACAATTTACAACTACACAAACATTCATCTCTTGACTTCATACCTTGATAATAAATAAAGCATGAATCATTTGGTTCTTCATTGTATCATATTCACAAAAAAGACTTATTGCAGCTAATAAAATGTATGAGTTCCGGGAAAGGGAGGTATGATAGTTTCAAAATTCCAATATCATTATTCACTTGGTGGTGTGACATTTTATGGATATGGGATCTTTTAAAGTGATGAACTGCACAGTTTGAGGTCTCCAGCTACACTGTTACATTAAAGCAGAGATACAGCACAGTGACTGAAAATCACCTTCTCCACCAAACAGTACGTTCACTCAGTTCCCTCATATTGTTTTTTTCTGGTCACCTTTTAAGTAAATGTCACCAGGGAGAACAGATTTATAGACAGTTGCAGCCTTAAGTGCAGAGCAGACTGGCCCCAGTAGAGGGCACTGCTCCACCACAGTAGAGCAAAGATTTTAACAGCCTCACAGTTTGTTATGCTGTATCTCATTGTATGTCCGTATCAGAGTCCATATCTTTTATCACCATATGATATAAGCTGAATTAACACAGTTATTAAAACTACCTTTTAAATGCATTTTAATATGTTGCAACACCTTCTCTGCTGATGAGACTAGCAGCAATATGATTTTAGGGGTGCTCTAACTCCCTGACTATTGCTGTTTGAAAGATCTAAGGATCTTTACAGACGAGACATATCCACACAGGTGGACATCTCAGGAAGGATCATATCTAAGCACTTCCTCATATTCCTTTAGATTTGGTGGATTTAAGGCTTAGAAACTTGTTTGTTCTGCTTCCTCTGCAGACAAGGTATCTCATGCCTGTAACTGGCTGAACTGTTGTCTTTGTTGTCTCGATATCCAGCCATAGGCAGTCCTCTAAGTCTTCTCCTATATGAGTTGTCAGGCAATATTTGCTTCTGTTACTCTGGGACACCAAACTCAATTCCAGTGCCTTGTTTGATTTTGCATAATGAGAAGTTGCTGGGTGCTCACAGGATAATGTCTTGGACTGACAGCAATGAAGATGAGTGAATATGTTTCACATATTTTAATATATTCTCGGAGTGCAGTATACATTCTAAGAACGAAAAAAAAAAAAATATCACTCAATACTTCTTTGAAGTGTAATATCACTTCCCCAGTCTTACATGCGGTTTAAATATAGTACACCGTATCCCTGGTGATTATAGATGGGTGCCACTGACTGACCAGTAGATTCGATTAGTTTCCAAGAAGTACAGAGAAAAAAAAAAAGCTTACTTCAAAGGAAAGTGTAAAGTAACTGGGGAATAACTGAATAACAGTTCATCACTGCACTGAAAGTTGACTTGTTGATTTGACTTGTTGACAAAAAGGATGTATATAGCTATAAACACTATAAACAAAGGGATATATAGATATATAGATATTGACTGAATCAGGGTGAGCTGCCAGTTGTCTCGCAGAAAGGTAAATCCATCAATGATGTCTTCTTTTGTTTGTGAGCTTGTACTGTTAGTTTCAGAGTCTCCATGTCAGATTTTGTGGTGAGTAAATCTGTAAAAAGGGCTTAACAGTAGATTAAATATGTGCCAGTTGAACAGTTGGTTACTTTGCCACTGAGATGGCAGCAGATGGATAAGAGTCCGAGAAAAGCAAAAAACACAAAAAACACGAGTTAAAATTTCCTTTAAATCGAATGCCAGCATTTCTTTTTCTTTCTGACATTTCTCTGTGGGGGGATTTCAGGAGAAAAGCTGGAGGTGTCGGCCTCACAACTGTCTCTTGTTCTGTGTTCTGAACTCTGCTCCCGAAGTTCAGAACACTGGAAGAAATTTGGTGTGGTCGGAGTTTAAACTACTGCAAGGAGTGTTATTTATTTATTCATTTATTCTCTGGTGAGGTAACCACCTCAGTGGGTTCATACAGCAGTAGAAAACAAAACAAAAGCAACAAAACAATAAAAAAACAACAAAAAAACCATGCAGACCTGAAACAACTACTAGTAAATATAAAAGACAAATACCTGAAAATACTGAAGATTGAATCTTGTCATAGACAAGAAATATCGAGATTACAGATCATCTGGCTGAACTGGAAACGCCATTTTCATTTCCATACAAATAATGCAGAAGTGGTTGGGGGGGGAGGCTGGAATCTGTCCTGACATCAGAAAAAAAAAAAAAAAAATCAAATCCAATTTTAAATACATACATTGTTTGTCACTTTTTGCAATGCAATGGCTACTTTCTCTATTGTCTGTAAAGGAGGTTATCATGAGAGCCCTGCGTGCTTCTATGGTAGCACATGCACATGTTTAAGTTGACTTTTCAAACCAAGAGACACTCAGAGCAGAAAGGAACAACAGATATATTTATCCAGCCATAATTAGAGGATATTTGAAGCATTACATCACCTAAAATGTATCTAAAAAAAAAAAAAATTTCTTTAATGCACATATTAGAAGACTTTAAGGACAGTAGAAGACAAGGAAAACTACCAGTATTGTTTCTTCTCTCATGACATTCTGAAGATTTATGTTGAGGATTTTCTTTAGGTCATACTGCTTATCTGGTTAGCACAAACTGGTTATTTCCACTGCTGATTGATTGGATGTGGTGGCTTTACTGGCTTATAAGTGCTGGACTGACAATTGTGCAGGAACTTGGCAGCAATGCAAGAGGCAGGTTCCCAAATCAAATTTTTCTCTAAAAGGTCAGGCTAGACCTATGCTGTAAGGGGAACTTCATGACATTAAATCAATCTGGACCTAGACCTCTCATCATCAATAACATTACAATTCTGAGTGATCACTGTTATCCCATAATGCATTTTTCTAGTATACTGTATGATATTACCCCTCTTAGCAAGGTAGTCATAACAACTCAGATGTTTCAAGGACATGCTTCAAACGATGCTTCTCTCTTATAGGTTTGATATGGTCACAGTTGATCTTTTCAAGGGAATATATGTGTGAAACAGCATTTTCAAACTACCCTGTAAATGCAAAGTACCCATTGAGTTCTCAAAATGATGATGTTGCCAATAAGTTCTATGTGAAATAAATGAAACATCTTGCATCATCACACACCCGTAGTGTTCCTGTTGTTGTATATGGATTTCCATTATTGTGCACACTCTGGAGGTCCCTCAGAGCAGAGAATCAACCTCCGCTCACATTCACTGCACATAATTGAACAAATTAGCTATGAACAGCTGTTACCTGTTAAAATGGCCCGCTTTCATTTTATCACCGCGGACAAGAGGTCTGATAGCATCTGCATGCTACAGCTGCCAGCCATTCTGATTAGGTTGCCGATTCCTACTTTCAATATATCATGACAAACATAATTACCTCAACATCTCTTTTTATGGATTCTACAAACCGCCAGGCGCACAGACCATGCCAAGTGGCCATTAATTACATCTATGGTAGCCTGTCCACTTGGCTGCTTCCTCTTTCCTTTTGAAGAAAGATTTTGTGGAAATGTGAATAAAAGCAGAAAGATATTTTACTTTTTAAAATCAAGAGTGTGATTATTGTACAAGTACATGAACCTGAAGTCCTGACCTCATAGCCTCTCCTGATGGGATTTCAGCCCATTCCTCTGGCTCCAAATCCACCTTTCCCTCCGTCCAGACTATTCTTGGCTTCGCTTTCAAAGAAGAATGCTCCCACAGCATCCCACGGTGCCATCACAATGTCTGAATATAGGACTGTTCATGACGTGATGCTCAGTGCTCAGTTGAGACTCAGGCCATCCTTTGTTTCATCAGACCACAGGTCATTGTGGTCGCCATGTCATTCAGGTGTGTTTAGATAGATTACCACAAGAGTAATAAAGATGGTTCTTGTCTTGCCACCTGACCATATAGGCTTGTTTGATCGAAGACTTCATTGATGTTTGTCCTTTTGTAAGTTTATTATCTCTCTATAAAAGGAACTTTGCTTCTCATGCATAATTATTACTGGCTTGTCGGTAACGTTTCTCATCAAGGCTCTTCACCTCCAATTATTCTATTTGGCTGCACAACCTAACCTACGAGTCTGCTGGCCATTCCAAACTTTCTCAATTTGAGAATGATGGAAGCTGCTGTACTTTTTAATTAAGAAGGGATTGCTTAAGACTTCCCAAAGATCTTTGCTTTGACTCTATCTGGTTCATTACGATCCCATCAGCCTTGTGCTTTGCTTTTTAGTCTTTTGTAAGGCAGAATCAGCTGTGACACCATCTATAAACAGCCACATTCATTTCCTAATCATGATCAGTGAATACATGAAGGATGCACCAGAGCTCAGCTGTGTGTGTGCCATACAAAGGGGTCAGAATAGTTATGTGACATTTTTCTATAAAAGGAGCATCTTATGAAAAAAAAAAATCCAATGTTTGACTGCATGTAGTGAGTATCTGAAGTGATTACCAACTCAAAAATGTTGAGAAAGAACAACACTTTTAATTGTCATTGGGTGAGAGGCACTGCACACCCTAGACGGGTCACCAGTCCTCTTTTTACTGCTAAAGACTTGGTTAATACCAAAAAAAGAAAAAAAAGGAAAGATAGGCCAGCTGAATCAAAATACACGAATCTAAAAGTAAGGCAATACTGTAGAAGTACACTTTTCAATTCCTTAATGTATTGACATTAGTTGAGATTCTTTTCCTTTTTAGGCACAAAATCTAATTTGTTAAGCCTCCATGTCCTGCAGAAGTTTAACTGGAACGAGAATTGAAGTGTTCCATCAGAAACAAAGAAGTTAAAGGGACTGATTGTTGCTGGAATGAGGCTTTAATGGTCATATATTGTTGTTTATTCAGCTGTGACACCATCCAGCCTGAGACAGATGCAGTCCACGTGTTCATCCGGTCACACAAAGCTGTGTGGAGTTGAATCAAGTCTATTGTACAAGAATTCATGGATGTTGTAGGATATCAAGTGAATATATATTGTTGTGAATTCCCTGCTGTGCGGAGTAGACGTCACAGCAAGTGACAGCAAGTTGCTTCGTGCAGAGACTGGTGGACTGTTTGCGCATGCGCAGTGTGTTGAAACTATTGTCAATTAGTTGGTTAATCTTCCACCGATCGTTTCTTCATCATCTTTATTTTTTTGTTCAACAGTGTGCGTCGGTGATGATGTAAGTTGCTTGATAATCGGATGTTATTTATATCTCATGTGACGATAGCTGTTGATATTTTATTTGAGTAATAAGCCTGTTCGTTTGTTAGCCTGTTCGTTGCTAACGTTTAGCATTCTTACCGAACCCCATGAAGCATGGACAACCAAACCTATCACTTGGTTATTTAACATACGTTTATTTCCTTCTTTCATCATTTATTTTCTGTGTGGCTGTTGTTCATGAAGGCTGTTATATTAGTGTGAAATTCACCGGACTGGTAGCCGGCGGGGCAGTCTAAGTTTAGCTCGGTCATGTGACCTGCCTGTTGCGCCGAGCCGTGGCATTGTTTAGTGGTCCGACATTGACCCCTGCTGGTCATTTATAGTATGACATGTCATTCATGTCTATTGTAATTGATGTCAGTCTGTTGTCAGCGCCACTGTATGTTTATTGTTATTAATGTTGTTTATTATTGTTGTTGTCTATTGCAGACATCACAAACCACACTTAAACAAGGACAATAAATTCATCTAAAAGAGAGAAGTTGCTGCGTCTTCTCTGACAGGAGGATTAGGCCAGTATACATACAGCCAGCGAATCATCACCAAAGCTGTTCCGTTACATATATTATTTGTTGCTCCTCACTTTTCAGAAATTTCATTTTGATCTTTTTGTTAAAACCAATATAGTCTAATATTCTAATATTTTAATGGTCAAAATGAAAACCTAAATGGACTTGACTGATGTGGAGTGCTTTTTAAATGTTAAGTAGCGCCATTGTCATTTGTTTCTAAAACCAAAGAAGTAGCTTTTTTTTTAGTAGTTCCAGAAAAAAACTCCAAAGCAAAACAACAAAACAAAACAAACAAACAAAAAAAACATACCAAAGCCAGCCTTGTACTTTGAAATAAGATGCATTACTCTGTAAGCCAAATGATGACTCATCGCAGAGGAATCTTCAATCATCCTCCTCGATTATGTGGTCACACAGTACACCAATCAGCAGCTGACCTTTCCCTGCCGGATCAGTCACAAACACAGTAGGAGGGATGTAGGTGGGATCTGTGGGCTAAGTTAGGCAGAACTGAGTTAAGTAGAAGTGATGGGTTTGTTTGGATCAGATAAAGTATCTTTTTGGACAAGATCTCCAAACTTAGAGGTTCCAGAGACTGCATCAATTACACAAACCACCAAGAAATGCACTTACAAGAGCTCAGTGGTAACATAAAACAGGCCAAGGGAAGCTAGAGACTCAATTAGTTAAGTCTCCCATTAGTAGGCTATAAACTCTTGAGGCTTCATTTTGTGTGGAAATGGAGAAAGCAGAAATTTTTTAACCGGCCGAGCACATGCTGAGGGGATTTAACAGTAAGATATTTCAAATTCAGCCAAACTGTTTTCCGTCTGGGGTATTTTCATCTTTCAAATTACTCATTCCCATCGCCTAACACTGTATCTTAGGATTCATATTTTTAGTCATGAACAAAGTTTCTTTTGCTGCACTTAGAGCTCATAAATCAATATGTCCATCCACTTTTTAGTGAGCATTTAATAGGAATTCAATGATCTGGACATAGATTGTTTGCTTCTTTAACAGATGTTTATGGAGAACAGGATGCACAGATTGCTGCTGTCCGTGTCTGTTGTGAATCTGGTGGAGAGTTTTCTGCAGCAGAGCCTGGACGGACAAAGACTGATATCAAACACTGTATATGCAGCAGCTACAACAGTAGCTCCATCAGAGTCATATCTGGAGGCTCTGTGTAGGTAAATACTGGCAGATGGTTGGATCATGTCAACAGCATGTGCTATTGAGTGATGGATAGCTACACTGTGAAGAGCTGTGGAGCATAATGTGATTTGAATGTAAGAATGGGATCTAAATCTGATTTCAGGCAGTACTATAGGCCCAGAGCTTCCCTCCTTTATCTCTGTCCCTCCCGAGCCATAATGGGCTCGGTTGCAGCAGTTCTCTCCAGGGTGTGGTCTCACTGACCCAGGAGGACGCATTATCGCTGCTAATCTCAACTTTTAGATACATTTATGCTTCTTTAAAATGGCTCATGTCAAAACACCCTGTCTACCACTGTTATCCAAACGTTCCTTTTACAACTCCAATCCAGAAAGGTTCTGTTCATAAGAAAAATAGCTGGGTGTGCTTGTATCTCATTAGATTCATGTAACTTGTAAACATCCATTAATGCAGAAAAGAACATAGGCATGGTTGATTCCGTTAAAGTGATCCTATTGGCAAAGGCATCTAAACTGCACCTTTACCAATTTTTTTAATTTTTTTTTTTATGTTACAAAATAGGAAGGCAACATTGTAAAGTGGTAAAAGATTTGCTAGTCCCAAAGATTTTTTTTTTTTGAGCTGTTGATGTCATGATTCGCAGCTATGGATGGAAGGACCCAGGAGCGCAAAACAAAAGAGGTTTATTACACAAAAACACAAAATCCAAAAACTCAAAAGTCCAGCAACATGAAAATCCAAAAATACAAACTTAACTTAAATTCCATGGAGCCAACAAGAAGGGAAACTGGCTAGATTGAAAACATGTAACGACGACAGCAAAGACTAGGGAAACAAACAGAAATCCAAACAGGGGAACACAAGTAGCACAGACAGGGGCAATGACAAGACTTAAACAGAGGAACAAACGAGAGGCAGGTGCAGGGAATCAAGGTAACGAGAGGAAGGAAGCAAAGCAGAAAACAACGGAGACAAGACAGACCTTCAAAGTAAAACAGGAAACAGAGCAGACAAGAGATGGGGAGTGATGCCAACTTGACAGACACACACACACACACACACACACACACACACAGGGCTGTCATGGCCGACCAGGCCATGACAGTTGAAGGCCTGAAAAATGAACATACATTAAAAACAAAATGAAACTGACATGAAAGATAAAATAAATACAACTGAATTTTATTTGCATTTTCTGTATTATGTTATTATCTTTCCAATTTGAATTCTAGAAAGCAAGAGGTGAGCAAACTGTTGGTGTAGTAACTGGTGGAGGAGTTTCAGGATCGATTCCCAGTGTGGATTTGTGATGCTCTTGACTGTTTGAACCCTATATCATTTCTCTTAAGGTCCTGCTCATTCCCTATAAAGCACAGTTACCTTCTGAAAGGATTAGATGAGTTCATTTCAGGGGTATCAGGCAATCTGCATACAATAGCCCATCTTGCTGCAAATAAATCAGCACTGATGTAAGACAATAAAGCCAATGCAGTGTGACTATTTGTTTATTCTTATTACGCAGAGCAGGTGCAGTTTAGATCATTGAGAGTAAGAGCCTTACTAAATGATTTAAAGAA
The DNA here is from genome assembly GCA_018398805.1 of Hirundichthys speculiger. Classification (NCBI taxonomy): domain Eukaryota; kingdom Metazoa; phylum Chordata; class Actinopteri; order Beloniformes; family Exocoetidae; genus Hirundichthys; species Hirundichthys speculiger. The sequence goes on from JAGFBZ010001679.1 coordinate 1,211,392, forward strand.
TGGACTGCACATTACATTTCTTTCTTACTCTGAAGCAGTCTTGTCTGTTTCCAACAGTGGTCTAAAGTAGAAGCCACCAGAGGGATATCCAATCAGACCTGGGCCATTCCCTTCTTCTTGCATCCTCTTCTGGCCAACACATCCTAAGGCCATCTTAGAGGAAATGAAAGTCACTGATGGAAAAATTGAAGAAATTGCGTGAAAAGATTGATGACTATTCTGACTGTATCTGCAGAGCTCCCTCAGGGAAAGAATTTATATATGAGTTTTATTCATACACATATAGCTCATATATACCAGTCACAATTTTGGATACACCACTCATTCAATGACCTTTCACTGCACTGATAGCATTACATTTCTGAAATAGTAGACGTGATTTGCACAGCAATAAAAAGTCAATGCAAAATAAAATTACCTAACCTGAAACTGTGAAAAAAAAATTAAACATATTTTACATTGTAGGTTCTTAAAAAACAACATTTTGTTTTGATATCAGCTTTTTGATAACAGCTTTTATTTAACCAGTAGCAAACACACAGACACAGAGATCAATCAAGCCATTTTTATTCTTGCAAAACACGACACCCTATGTACGCCACGCACGCCGAACAAATAGGTAAAAACTCAGCACAGCAAAATACTTTTTTCACTAAATCAATCTTTTTTTAATCTTTGCTCTGTTCCCCCTTCATTTACTTCATTTATTCTTTGAATTTCTGAATCGTACCCTTTATAAGGCTATTTCCCATGAACAACCTCATACACACAGATCACAGATATATAATCGATGGACATAACACCTGGAGACGAGCAATTTTCAGCTCATGAGAGCAAATCTTCACGGGTCTAATATGCTTTCGTCGTGTTTTTAAATCAAACAGCTCTCTGAAGTCATTTACATCTCTTTGTCTTTAATTCATACAGTCTCCCTCACTTGGTATTGAGATGTGCCTTCTGTTTGAACTTTGGAAACTATTGATGTGGAGTTTAATCAAAGGTGTTGCTAATTTGATCGATATATCTTCTTCAGCAGGGGTGAATCATTGTTTTCCTTTTCTGGAGCATACCTAATGAGAGCCAGCTTCATCAACTGATGGCTCAGTCGCTGCCTTTGAAGTTCCGGAAAATTTTCAGTCTGATTGACCTTCAGGTCTTCAGGAATTTGCAGGTTGTTGTTTCCTTTTAAATCAACTGAGCATTTTCACAAAACATGTTGAAAATTCTTTGAGAATTTGTGAATTTGTGTCTGCTTCAGTAAAATTCAGTGCATTTTAAAAAATGTATTTGATAGGTTTACTCACAAAGCACCGTCATTATTGAAGACTCTCAGTAGAAAAAATATCACCATATCTCAGAACATGGTTAATACAGTGGTACCTCTACTTATCAACGTCTCTACATGTGAAATTTTCAGGTTACGAAATGCCTCAACGGGAAAAGATTTACCTCTTGTTACAAAAGAAATTTAAGGATACGAAAGGCAAAAATACAGTACGCGCTGCTACTTGCAGCTCCCAGAGTTTACAGAACGTTAAACATACTTGTTGCTGCTCTGCCATTGGCTATTATCTAGCATCTTCCTCCCATCTCTCTCTGAATTCTCTGAATCTCGGAATTTGTTGAAAAGAATCACCCAGAAAAAGCGTTCACTAGTTGGACTATCGTTCACTATGTTGATGTTTGCCTTGCACATTTGCGAAGGATTGTTAAAAGCCGACAAAAGCAAACGTCCTTGGATCGGTTCTTTACAAAACGTCTGGCAAAAACCACTGCAGAGAGATATTCTTTACTTTATTCTTTGTTTTTTATTATGTACAACTCTCATTTCATGTTTATTGTGTAGTAATCTAATGGTAACATGTATTTGTTGCATGTTTTGATGCATTTTTATGATTTATAAAAAAATTCTGAATGTCCACATTTTGGGGGGCTTGGAACAGATTAGGGCATTTACATGGAAAACGCATCTCTACTCTTACGAAATTTTCAGGTTACGAAAATGCTTCTAGAGCCAATTAATTTCGTAAGTAGAGGTACCACTGTACAGACTAACCAACATTTTCTAACAGACTTCCAGAGCAACCCAGAGTCCTGCACTACTCTGCTGTTGTCGGATATGCCAGGTGTGGACTAGTGGACCAGAGTGCCATGATGTGTCATCTTGAAAGTGAAAAAGGCAAAGGAAAAAAGATTGACTGAAATTGATTGAAGGCTGAAAATTGAAATATCCCATTTTCCACCCAAGGAGCAGAGGTGGAGGTGGACGACAGATACCTGGGTGTTCAGACAGACAACAGACTGAGGAGGAAAAGACTTATGTCAGGCGCAGAGCTGGAGAGCGCTTTGGTTCTATCCAGTGTTGGGCAAGTTCACTTTCTCCACTAACTGGTTCAGTTCATAGTTCACAGAAATTAAAATGAACTAGTTCAGTTCACCATTTCAAAAAGTGAACTAAAAAGTTCATTTTTAGTTATTTTTTCTTATTCTTTTATAATGTTGCTGTGAGCAATTATTTGTCAAAATGATTGCCACTGCCCATATACTACACAACCACAAACAACAATTATTTTATCCATTTTATCTGTTAAAAACTATGTGTCCAATTCGGAATCCTTATCTAACCAGGGTTAACATTAGCATTTAAGTGGACAGCCCATGTAAAAGTTATTTCCGTTTCAGCTTCTCTCTACAGTATATTGAAAATATGAGGAAAAACTTGCTGCCAAATGGTCTTTATTATCAGACAAAAACAGGTACTTAAGGTGCAAATAATTTTTTACCCCCATTTTAATATTTCAATCCCCCCGGGAGTCGGGGCACTCCTCCGGCTCTGGCTGACTGCAGCTTAAATCTTCCTTCATGATCGTTTTAAATGTTTGATGATGCAATTATTAGCTTGACAGAAGCGACAACCGTGTTGCCTTGTTTGATTGATTTCCGCAGAAACATATTAGGCTTGTTTGTGGTGTATTTTAAATGGGGTTCGCTGGAAACGTGGCACGGTTTTGACCGTGCGTGAACTTTGAAAGAGTGTCATTCACAGGTGTCCAAATCAACTCGTTCGGACCTGACGCTCGTCAATGGGAAGGTGAACGCGCTCAGTTCACGTTCGCACAAAATATGAACTAGTTCGTGAACTTTCGTTCAATGAACGTGTTCAGGTACAAAACTGGTTCTATCTTTATGTGAAGTGAGTTTTCATTGAGATTTTCACAAGATTATTATCAAATATTATAGTATGTGATTCCAGCGCCACCATGCTACCTGAACTCTGGTGCACAAAGCCATTACAGGGTCACGTAAACTGGACCACTAAATATTAAAAACAAATTCAGTCCTGTGGCCTGATTTTAATTTATTTTATTTTAATCCAAGTCTTGAATTGAAATATAAAAAAACTGTTTTTTTTTTTTGTTTTTTTGTGTTAGATTAAAAAACAAAAATAAAACAATGTGAGGGACAATTGAAAATGGAAAGAACGAATGATACACAGATTGATAAAGTTACAGAGTTTTTACATGGACATTTTAAAGTTCTTCCAGATAATGGATTCGACAGAAACAAGGTTATTTGTAACCACTGACAAGTTGAACTGTTACCTAAGAAATTGCCTGTTTTAATGTTATGATTGTGGATTAAGATTTAGTTGGTAGACTTTTTTTATTTGTCATAAAAAATAGGATGACATTAATGCCCTGGCAGTGGCAATAAGCTTTATTTTATTTGACATTTTTTAAGATGAGATTTACACTAAATATGTGTTACTGGCAAGTGCTGATGTTAAAAGTGTTTGAACAACAAATGTTATGGCACTTTAGTTCATGTGGCAGCATAACATTCAAATAAAAGTGCACTTTACGCTACTTTTGAATTCATTATTTGATTTTGCGTATACTATGGGATTAATCAGGGAAATCATGCGATTAATCGTGATTAAAAATTTTAATCATTACCCAGCTCTAATATATATATATACCTCTTTTTATCTTGACCTCTGCAAGTTCAGTGTAAAATAAACAGGTCACTGTTTGCCGTATAAGTTTAGAGGATGGTATCCACTGTCTCAGTCAGGTGCCATAGTCTTTGTGTTAAGCTAGGTTCTTTCTGACTGTCAGCCTACCCGTATTTTTAAGCCACAGATGACAAATCTTCTCATTTCATTTGTGGCAACAATAAAAGGATTTAAATTTCTTCAAATGTTTCACTGCTTTGAGAAAAAAAAGACATCCTTTGACATTATCTGACTTGCCCTGAGATAATAGCCGATAGGCTAGAGAGTAAAGTTCCAGTCAGAAAGCCTTTAACTGGCAAAGGTATTAAAATAAACTACAGTACAGATCAATATAAGCTGCGAAACTGCCCATGTGTATGATTCCACACGAGGTCAAAATTCAGCATGGAGCAATTCTGATAATTACGTGACTGCTGCCTGAATTAATCCATTTTGATTTCCCTGACAGAAAGTCAGATAAAAAAGCCTGTCAGAGCCTGCAGCCTGACTGGTGGGAGGGTGGGGCAGGATCTGCTTTGCCCTCAGTTTTCTTAGTGTGAGGTTAGAGATTTGTGGGTTCATGAAGGTTCGTGAATTTTTGTGTGAGCAGTTTGCAAGTGGAGCTTATTCTTGGGTGTGCACTGACATGGTCCGACGGGTTAATCATTGAAAAAAGATGTGATGCATTTAAGGCTCACTCACCTGCTGTGCTGAATAAAAACCTTTTTTTAAATCTATAGGTAGCTCTGTTATATTTTCATCTTTTAAAGAGAAGGAGTTCATCATAATTTTGGTATAATGTATTCTACACATTGCTTAAAAACATACTAATGACTTTAAACCACAAACAAAAACTATTCATTGTTCTTGCTCTTCATTGCTGTGTTTCAGTTTGTTGAAAATTTCTAGATCTCCAACCTGTTGCATTCAAAAAAATACTGTGTATAATTGTAGCTCTCACAGTGCATCCTGAGTTAGAGTCACCTGTCAATTCACAATTTAAGTTCAAAATAAACAGCGTCCTTTCAACCACAAAAGCACCTTAAAGATAACACAAATGACAGGAAAGGCATCGCCTGCACAAATCATCAGGTGGCAAAGAAGACAAGAGGACCATTTACAAGGAGGGGAAGTTTTTATTTATAACACATGATGCTGACAGGGAATCTCCAGCTCAGCGTCTATATTACAAGTTGGATCTGCAAGGCTGCGCATGTACTGTACGTTATTTGGAAACCAAGATTGCAGTGGCACTATAAACACACGCTTGAAACAACAGACTCTGTCCCTTTTTTTTTCTTTCTTTTTTTTTTTTTTTTTAGAAAATGGTACAAACATCAATACAAAATATTTGTGCTGTTGACAATTTACAAAAAAAGTCTTCTGACTTGATAACTGTGCAATTAACTTTATACTTCTTTTCTCCTTCATTTGAAGCTATGTGGGTATGATACATCGGAAACCCCTTCTGGACTACAGCCTCCATCATGCAGGCTGTGATACTATTTGAAATGCTGTGTGGTTACTGGAATAGAACTCATCTGCCCATTATAAAAAGACACATGCAAAAAGCTCAAATTGTACAGTTACAGCTTGCCTAACTTGATCTGTTTAGCTTGAAGCAAATATTACATTATGTACACTTAAACTTGAAGAGTAGAAGAAGTTGTATGAAAATCTGCTGCCCGTGTTTGTAATTTCTGGCTATAGGAGGGGACAAATTTGGCTTCCTTTGGATCATCCTGTCATGGTCAGACAGGGTCCAGTATGACCAGTAACGAGCAACTCTTATTTAAGTTATGTCAGCATAACTACAGAGGAGTCACGGTTGGACCATAGAAAACACCTTGGTTCTCATTTGCTAATTAATCCCTCACTTGACCAAAGGCACGTCAAAGTGACGTTTCAGCGGAGGTGAAGCTGGACTTTATTGTTGATTTTCTGCCACATGCAATTTTGAGTCTGATAACATTCAGTATCACAATGGTGATGTGTTATGCATGTATGACACAGTTGTAAAGGTCAGTTATCTTGGTAAATTGTGTGAGGGACCTCCTGTTTTGTTTAGCTCTTTATCTAAATGTCTGTGAACACTGGTTGACTATTGATGATGTTCCAGTTCTGTGGCGAAAGTAAAACACTGCTGAATGGGCTCATATTATACAGAGCGCTCATATATATATGTATATATATATATACAGTAAGGCCTAGAGGAGTGAGTGTGTGCTGAACTGTACAAGTTGGTTGTTGTGGAACCCTCTTGCCAAGATGAAGCAACATTTGAACAGTAACATTTGAACAAGTATGGCTGTAAGCCCATACAGAATCATACAGGTTCTAGTAAATGCACATGGCTTTTTGTGAAATATAATTTGCCAGGTATTCATTTGAAACAACTAAAGTAAAAGAAAAGGCAGAGTTCACAGAAAGAGATGTCACCACATGTATAAAAATGTTCTGTATATACAACATTTATATGTCAGAAGTAATCCCAAATAGCAGAAAGTAACAGCTGTGTTTATTTTGTGAAGATATTCTGCAGGCTGAGGAGCAATCAGATAGATAAGAGCTTACCCAGCAGTGAGCTGTGGAAACCTTTCCTGTTCTGCTGTATGAGCTGACAGCTGTCCTGATCGTCGCCACTTTCTGGATCTACAAAGCCAGATGCAATTTATACTCATCAATCTGTGAATCTGAACAAAGAGACCCTGTTAACCTCATTATTTACACAGGGTTGTTGTCGTCCTTGTTTAGAGTTGAATCACACTCTCTTTTGCATTTACTCTTCATTGACTCTGAAAGTCAGAAATCTTTTTAAGCGGCTTTACATTTTGTGAGAAATGCTTTTTTTATGGAAAGACACTAAAAGGAAAAATGAACAGGTGAAGAAGTCGATGAAAAGCTAAAAAAAAAAAACCCATTTGAACAACTGGCAGATCATTTTTTATCTCATCTTCCAATGAACAGCTCTGTGGATAATCTTATTGATAATCATTGGAAGATTTGGTCATTTAATGCAGAGTTTAAACTCAACACCACTATGGGGCGTTTCAATGGCAGCTAATGGAAAAATAAATTATTCAACTCTTCTGCCATTCACCAGCATCTTCCAGGTCTCTTTGAATTATTTTGCATATTTGGCTAATTTAAAAACAGACTAAATCTCCACCCACACGCAGTAGTTTTATATGTACAGAAACACGAGTGGTGAACATGTCTTTAAAAATGTCTGTCTTGTAGAGGGTGTTATTCCTGCTTTTCAATAAGGCTCACAACTTCACACAGACCATCCCTTCCTCTAACTTATTTTCAAAATCTCTTGAACTTGATGCCAGAAATTTCAGGAAACATTTTTAGATGAATAAAAGGTGCCCTGTAGAGAGACAGATAGTTAATGGTGCTAGATCTCCGGCTGAGGCTCGATTCTCCACAGTTACCATGACAGGAACGGGCACCAAAGCCTCTATGTGAAAAGTATGGAAACAACAGTGAGTCAACAAAAGAAATAAAAAAGAAAGATTAAAAAAAAAATAATTAAAATAAAGCATGAAAGAGAAAGTGAACTCAGAATGAGGCTTGTATGGGTTCACAGTTTTTTACACATCATTAATGCGATTTGAATGCAACTTTTCTTCATGTTTAGATTTCTGTGGCTTATTTCCTTAATATTAACAGTGCCAAGTTAATTGAGTTTGGGTGAAAGGATACATATCCTAGATGATCTAAAGGCAAAGTCCCTTTAAAGAACCCTCATACGTACTTCATATGCTTTGTATTCATATAAATTAAAGAGGCAACACATGGCGCTGCCAAACTTCAGTTTTAGTAACAAGCCTCATCAAGTTTCAGGTGCAAACACAGACAACCCAAAACAAACACAGCTGCTGTTGAAGCCACAATAAAACAAATACAAGCAATGCATTTCTTGTCTAAGACAGTCTCATTACATGTTTCTGTGATTTCAGCAATCCCGGTCATAGTAACTGTGATCCAGGAGCACAGATATGCCTGACTCAAAAACTTGAGTCGTCCATAACTTACAGACACACTGCAGGCCTACGTATGGTATGTCTACATAAAGCGCCCTCTTCAGCCAGTCACTGCTCCTCTGAAACCAGCTCTGACATCTCCTGCAGCTACCACAACCCCACTGGACCGGAGAAATGATAAGGGAGGTTTGAATTAAAGGGTCAGGGGTTACATGGCGGCATGCAAGCCCAGAGAATGGCAACCAATCCTGAGTTAACGGGAGTCTGCTAAAATACGCACCACTGAAGGCACTTTTTTTTCCTTTCTTTCTTTCTTTTCTTTTTTTTTAACAACAGTGCTTTTGTTCCAAGTAATTCAAGTTCAAAAATAAACCAGCGCCTTTCGTGCAGGGATGATTTTTTTTTTTTTCCTGTCTTGTTTTTTTTGCCTCAGACAAAGTAAGCAGCTTGACTTAAAGCTTCTTTGGAGAGGCAGATGGCAAACCTCAGGAATAGGGAATATTTTGAATGAAATAAGAGTGAGGACATAAAAAGCAAGACAAACCAAAGTAAAAACAAAACTTGTCTAAAGAAAGATCCAAAATGAAAACAAAACCACAGTAGTTTGAGTATAGAAATGATGAGAAGCCTGAGAATCAGAGCTTCGTTCATAGACGGTCTTAGAGCAGGAGATGGCTGAGAGGAGCACCTGAAACTGACTCAGGGTACTGGTCCTCTGTGGTGGGTAATTTGATTGGTTGGTTGGTCAGTGTGAACATGACATTGTTAAAGTCTATTCAAGAAGGGTGGAATAGCTCCGTTGTGTAGTGGGAACAGAGCATGGCAGGCCAGTTGACAGGAACAGGGTGTGTGCGTGTGTGGCAGAGCAGATTTAATCATCATCTCCTCCTCCATACATGTCAGCCAACTTCTTGAAGCGAGGGCCCCATTCGTTGAGGTAGTCATAGTCCTGGTCTCCCGTGCTGGAGGAGTTGAGGGAGCTGACAGATCCGGCAGTGGAGCCGCTGCCCTCGTAGTCAAACACTAGCAGGGAGTCATACGGAGGGGCTGTTGGGTCGTTGTCTGCTGCTCGCAGACCCTGAAGAAGACAGGGAGGAAAAGGGAAGGCAGATTGTACGTCTGTGATGCAAGTTAGCCAGTGACAGAAAAGCTATAATACAAAATCCACCCATCCATACTGAACTGATCCCAGCTGCCATAGGGCAAGAAGCAGGCAACACCCCGGGCAAGTTGGCAGTAAATCACAGGAGCAGCACTGAGACAGAAAAAGAAGCACTCTTATATTTATAGGAGAGGAGAAGCAGGTGCAGTCCACTGTTGAGATTAGACTGGAGATATGTTTTTATAGTTGACCTTTTGCATATGTGTTTAGGGAAGTTTTCCCTTTACCTTTCAGACAAAGTACTTAATGAATCATCTAAGACTGGTAACAGCCAGTATATGGGCAATTGACCAAATATTTCTTGTTATAAGCCAGTCTTAATTCAATTTGAGCTTAACACAGCTGCAATGGTAAATGTGAGGAGGAAACAGTACTAAAATAAAGCGCAACTGATAGAAATGTTAGATTTTTTTTCTCTAATGGTAATAATTTAAGTTGCAGGAAGAAGCAAACATTAAAAGATAATGACTACTGGGAGAAAGGAACAAGCTCTACCAAAACTCAGAGCAAACTTTCCCTTTTTTTGCATCTAGTTATTTTCTACAAAATGTAATTGGAATTCTGCTGTGTGTACTTTCACTAACATTGTTCCTGAGGTCACTATGAAAAGTGCAAAAGTACAGAATATAATGTTCCAAAACTCTCCAGAAGTGGATAAACTTAATTTACCACAATAGCAGCTTCAAAAAGTTATTATAGAGTGTATCACTTTGACCTAATAAGTTCCTTAATCTTGAGATGTACATATTGCTGAATATTAAAAACCACAGCCAAACAATTTAAACTTAACATAATCATGATAATGAAAACTACATTGTCTACAAATAAACTGATAACAGTTTTAGTAGTTTAATATTAATCAATCCATTCACCGATTCCTTTAACTAGCAACTAGCCTCCCAGTGCACACTGGGATGATTTGGCATATCCTTTCTGGATAATGCGAGTTGAGACACTGTTCTTTTACTCCCAGTTTGTTTCATTTTCATTCTTGCTTACCTCCCCTGCTTAATAAAGCTCACCAAAATGTCTCTGTCCAGACCGCTGGCCCCTGAAAGTCAGACCCTCATAAGTGGAAACTTGGATGGAAGTAAATTTATGGGTATAATTTCAATCTTTTTCTTTTATTAACAGTAGTTAAATGTGGGAATGTAAAAAAAAAAAAAAAAGGGATGATCCAGAGGTAGGCACTGTGAAATAACCATTGCAGGCTTTTGGTGTGTAAATTAGTTTGGCTCAGGGCGTCCCTTTAGCCACTCAACGGTAACTGTTCCTACTGTTCCATTTATTAGAGAGTAGGATAAACAACTGGAACATTCCTACCTCATTCAATATCTGTAAGAAAAAGAGGACGTTTGTTTTTTTTTTCTTGCTAAGGTTATACATCATGCCAAACACATGTTTTTCAGAATAACAAATTAGGGCCATTGAGCTGAGGAGTAGGCTGGTGAGGAGAAGAGACCATTCTGACCTCAGAGCGAGAGATGCCATGGATAGAAATCTGAAAAGCTCAACCCCTGTGGAAAGGGTGTGTGGCAAAAACACCACGTGTTTACAATATTTGTGTTTAACCAAGCGCCTGGTAAGAGATCAGGTGAGCGTACGTGTGCGTATGTGTGTATTTATGTGTGTGTGTGATACAGAGAGTCAAGGCTGGATGGATCAAAGCTGAACAGCTGCCAACACCTCTCGAGTGTGAATGTGTTGTCACTAGTCTGTCAATCAGGATTGTCTTGCATCAGTATACCCACGCTGGTGTGTGTGCATGATAGTGCAAGTTTGTGTGTGCGAGTTTGAAAGCGTGAGAGTGGCTGTAAAGTAAAATAAAATTATTATTTTTTTCTCTTTTCCCCCATGACCATAGGAGATTTTACATATCAAACAGCTTTCAGAAACCTGTAATCACATTAAAAGTCAGATAGACAGAAAGTGAAAGTGAGAGGCCAGAACACTGAGGAACAAATAATCTGAGCGCTTCTGAACACAAGATGTGTATGCAAACGTAAATTCACCTCATGGATGAAGTCTCCAATGTCTCCAGGGTGGGGCACAACGGGTCTGATGGGGTACTGGGACTCTGGGATGATGGGGCGTTCATCCACCCTGCGGATGCCAGGTGGCTTGCTCATCATGTGCTCTAAGGAGTCGGGCTGCTGCAGTTGGCTCAAGTCGTAGTCCTGCACAGCCACAGGGGCACAGACATTTAAAGAGGGCAAACATTGGACTAAAAATCACGTGGTGTATATTTGGTGTGTCTCTCCAGGTCTCACTTGATCCTCCTCTCCACCTCCCTCCTCATCATATTTCAGGATGTTGTCTCTGACATCATCTTCGGGGTCAATAAGCAGTTGCTTTGTCTGCCTTTCCTTCTCTCTGCGCTTGATCCACACCACAAACAACAGCACCATACCTGCAATGTAACACACATGAATATTCTCAAGCTCCAGGCGATGACAAAATAAAATCAACTGACACCCTGTAAGTGAATTCACTGACAAGGTGAGGTCCTCAGCCTTGCAGGGCAACTGCACTGGGGCATGGTGGAGTTTGGAGCTTGGAAAATGTTTGAAAACAGAAATGAGGGGGTCTCACTTTTTATCCTTGACAGTTCACTATCTTACAGCATATATGGGTGAGATAAAACCTTTAAAGACATCTGTTATCATAAATCAGAGAACATCAAGATGAATTCTGACCTTTTTTGTTGTTTACTTTGGAGGACTTCTTGCTCTCTTTGTTAATTCTCTTGCAGTCTTGCTTTTTGTTTTTGTTTTATGTATGATAAATTTCATATTTCTTAAGCTCTGAAGGTTTTTGATGCATTTCTATTGTGTTGTAAGTGATGTTTGCACATCAACATTTGAAAATAATTTTAAAAGCTTGAGACAAGTACTTAAAGAAAAAAAGTACCACGTTATGAAAGTGGAGAACTCCAAAACTGGAACAGATAGTTAGAGCTTACGCTGGTGTAGACTCTAAGCTATCCAGGTCATGGTTACTCTCTAAGCTATTACAATATTGTAGATCACTAACATGCAATATAACATTTTGATGTGAGCAGGAATTTTAGCTTTTCACCCTTGAATGTATGAGAACAGCATCTTATTGAACCCATCTTAAACTTACTGAGCAGTATGATGATGCAGATGAGGATGGAGATGATGGCTCCAGTCCCCAGACCTGCAGCTGCCACGGCCCCAAGAGTGGTGCAGTCTCCATTTTCATCGCATGGACACACCTTCACTTTGATGACTGACCTATTGGACAATGGAGGGTTGCCCGAGTCTGACACAATTACGGGCACCTCGTACATTCCTGGCTCTAAATATACCTGGTACCGCAGAGCCAGTCGGGCGTAATCACCTGAGCAGAGTGAAAAGAAAGGATAGGACATGATATCCAATTGTCTAGCCTGGCCAGCCACATCCATTCATTTTGCAAAAATGTATTCTGGTAGAATAGATCTGGTATCCCTCCCATTCACAACCATTTCCACCAGTAAAGAACGTACCAAACCAGATGCAACGGGGCAGGGGGCGGGGTTTATGTGATGGCTCAGGCAGGAACACCCAAGAGCTACTATTCAAAACAACCAGGATCGCTGCACAATTGCTAATAACACCATGAATTAACCCATTTTTGCTGGAAAACCAACAACAGTCATTCACTGGTGTTTCTATTTCATTGCATGCCATGGATGTCTTTTGTTGATACTCGTCCCCTTCGTGGTCTGCCTCTATCATTTGAATCCAGAGGAACCAGACTTATTTTTTACACCGAAGAGAAAAAGAATTTGAAAGCCTGGCCAGACTACCAGTTTTAATATCAGTTGTGACATTTACAACATTTCACACAGATACAGTGTGTTTTTGTGGTTTATTGTCTGTGGATTGATGAAAAAACTTTGAATGTAAATGACAACTTGCACAATAGTCTGAAATTTAAATTTCCACTTTCAGGAAAAAATCACATTAGTGTGAGCTGGATGCAAAGTCACGGAAAAAGCCAAAACTTGTGAAAACCTGTAGAAAGGAAATGTGCATTTGTATGTAAAATTATGACACATATCTGTATAGAAAGTGATCATGTAAAGATTTTATGTGGGTGAAAATTTCACATCAGTATGCATGTTTTCTGCAGGCCCATCTGTGTTTTCTTTTTTAAAATCTTCTTTTGTAAACTCAAATTCAACTTAGTTCGATGCAAACATTTTATAAAAGACTACATTTGTGGTTCATGGTATCTTTCTGTTACCTTCAATACAAAAGCATGACTGAAACCAAAATAAGTCCAAACCAAAATGTGAAAACACTCGAGGAGGCTTAAAAAACTTTCTAAATGCGCGTCCATGAGTTCTTATCTGAAGTACTTTTAAATGAAATTTGACATGAAATTAAAAAAAAAAAAAAAAACTTGAATCAATATTTTTATGTTACTACATATCTACTTCACTTCCACATTTACAGCAACTGATAAATCAAAATCATAATTTAAAGCATTTTTTTTCAACTTCCTTTTTTTTTTGTGGCACTTCCTCACCGCTTATCCGTGAAATTGTCCAGTTGCGTCGTATGCTGGAGGGGAAGGTGGGCAACTCGAATACAAAAGGTCCGGCGTTGGGATCTGTGTCAGCATCGGCAGCAGTGATGTTGACACCGTTGATGTTCTTGTTCACCCTCTCACAGATCTGAGAGTCCCTGGGTACCAGTACCGGGGGGTTGTCATTAATATCTATCAGATAGATCTGCAGTGTGCCTGTGCCGCTGGCTGAAGGAGAGCCTGGGAGCAGTAAGACAGAGAAAAATATGATATGATGACAGGTGTAAGAGATGACAAGACGAGATGTGCACAGTGAAAGGCAGGACTGAGAAGGAAAGGAAGGCACTGAAGGCCGACAGAGGGGAGAGAAATGATGAAAGAGGGTAAAAAAAGAGAGATACAAGAAGGAACAGCGAAGAGGTGAAAGGAGCATTGTTCATTCACAGCTGCGATGTTAGAGGTAGGAACACTGCAGAGCTGGAGGAGAATTTTGACTTCTGACAGTAATGCTTTTGACAATTGTGCTTTTCAGTTCGTCTTTTAGCTTAACAGGCAAATCGAACCCGTCACAGTTCCTCCAGATGCAGGCACAGCACGTTCAGTCCCCCAGAGAAGGATGGGGTCCAATAATGATGACTGTAATACAATAAAACAAGGCTTTGTCTGTGCGTATTTACAGAAGGCTACGAGAGAAATCTATGACTTCAGACGTACAGGCGCTTCTGCTTGCAGCAGTAACAGTGCGTATCTGACAGGTGAAGTGGGCATTTTCAGTGAACACAGTTGTCCACTACCACATAAACAATGTGTAATACATGCATATGCAGAGAGCTTACATGTTAAGGCGTATTTGTTTAAAGAAAATTTCCACCGAGATAATTTTGGATGTATTTTGAGATACCTCCTTGTTCAGAAACAACCAAGCTCCCATTAGGAGAGTTTTTACTTGTCACTGTTTCTTTCCATTATGTTTTGCTAGGGGTCATGCTCTGGGTCTCCTAGAGCACCTAGAGCAAAACTGGGTATTTTAATAGTTGTTTATGCAAAAAAAGTTGAACTGAAATTAAATTGATTCAACGTTAGTCTGACTGCGAGGTGTATCACTAAAAGACCGTTTTACATAAATGGGATGGTACATCTGAATTTATTTGATTTTAAAATCTGCAAAACACTCGAACGAGTTCCTCAGTGGAATTGTTTGTCACATCTGCATACCACCTACGATAATCACATCTCATTAAAACAGATGTGCTGATGAGACAGCTATTCAAACTGTGGAATCACTGTCACTGCGCCTCACAGACACCTGCACCTGAATTCACATTTGAAGTCTGTGGAAGCTGTCGAGGCAACTGGAGAAATTAGTTGTGATGCGACTTTAAGCACAGGGTTGCAGGTGCTGTTTAAACGACAATACCGTCAGCATTGGACTGCAATAACACGCGCTGCTGCACGGAGACACACTTGCGCCTCATCCGCAGGCACAATTTTTGAAGCCGTTACATTGATTAAACACGAAAACAGACCATCAGTGACGGTATTTATAGAGATTTGGGAATACAAAATAGGCACTTTAAACAATCAAAAAGCTAGATAACGGGGAAACAAATGCATAAATGTGTATGGGGGAGTATGAAAAAGTGGCACAGACGGGTCTGGAAAAAAATAAAAGCTGCCTATTAGTATAAAGCTCAGAGCTGTTTATTGAGTGTGTGCCAGAGGGTGACGACCCTTAGCTGCTTCCAATTACGAGTCATTTCCCTGTCATGCCCCAACTGCTGAGCCATTGCATGGATTCCAGCGACCCCAGGGCCCATCTTTGGGATCAGATAAGGGCCATGTAATTTACACTGATTTATGCAAAGCCTACAGATCTGCCAATTAAGTGTGGCAACAGAGCCAGACATTTGGCACAAGACAAGTAAAACACAATTGAAGACAGGCTAAAATGAGCCTGTTGACAGCTCCAGCTCTGTCTGACTGGTATTAACATAATTCGTATTGTATATCATTCAAAAACGGGGAATTCCTCCACCTGTTTTTCTTCACCTTGTCCATCCTATTCAGAGGCTGGAGCCCATCCCAGCTGTCACCAGGTGTGAGGCAGTGCTAAAACTGGTGATTTTAATCATGATTATACCAGTGTTAGTCCATTTTCATTATTTTTTGCAGATATCCTTCATTAAACATTAAAACCAAGAAGGGATTAAAAAAAAAAGCCAACACAAGATCTGTTGTAATGTTAATGATTAAAATGAGTTTTTCATTTTTGTTATCTCACAGTTCTTTAGTAGCCAAACTGTTAGCTTTTAAAGAGCTGTTTTGTTTTTTTTTTGGGGTCTAGTGGCCTTTATTTACAGCAAGAGAGACAGGAAATTGGGGCAGAGAGAGAACAGGGGAGACATGGAGGAAGGGATCACAGGTGTGGAGTTGAACCCACAACCAGCTGCAGGAGGGCTGTAGCCTCTGCACTTGGGCTGCCTGCCCGAACCACGGCACTACTGGGGAAGCTCTTTAATTAGCTTTTTGATGTTATGATTTTACCAAAACCTTTTGGTGGAGATGGATTTTTTGGTAATAACCTCTCACACAATATATAATGGTACCAGCTTGTTGCTTCCATGTGATGTGATACACTTTAGACCCCACCAGGTATTTACCATAAACGGTTGAGTAAACAAATGATAGAGCTGGTCAGATGATGGTTGAGGGATGGCACCATGCAAAATGTCACAGAAGAAAACATATCAAAGCTGTTAATCTAACTGGTTAAACAGTCCTATGGCAACTTTACCGCCATATGAGTAAATGTAGTTTTAGCTGTCAATAGGAACAAGTCTGACATTGTACATTATGGCTTCAGGGAGAAGAATGTGTTAAAATGTTTCTATTTGTTTTTGACTGCCACTAATTAAACATTATTCAACAGCTGTATCATTAGTGACTTTATGCACATATTTATATAAATAAACACAATACAATAACGCACAGTAAATGAAAATGTGAATAATAAACTATAAACACGTGGCTCACGAACGCACTTGCACTTAAGCACACGCACACACAGAGGCTTTCCCATTCTGTTGGTTTGTTAATCCCAGCCATGTATGGGGGACATGTGGAAGCAGCTTGCCGCAGCTGATAGGAGAATTATGCGGGTTTTAACCAGCTAAATAAATAATTATGTTTGTGTAAATTCCTCAGAAGGATTTGTATTAACTCCCTTTTTGATGGTGGATGTGAGATGCAAGGCATGGTGAAAAGACTCATTGCAGCCTACCATATGCTCTTTGAAGAACACAAGGAGCCCATACGCATAAACAATACCACAGGTGTTTAAGAAAAATGTTCAAAAGGTTTGATTGTTACAGGGTTGGGGATTGGGGTGGGAATGTGTGTGTGTGTGTGTGTCAGGGGTGTATGACACACATAAGAAGTGTGTTTCTCATCATGCTGTCACTGGCTCTCCAAGTCCCGCCCTGCTATCCTCACTGTCTCATAGTACTTCTTACTATAATCCCTCTCATGTTGTGATGGCTGGCACTTCAGAAACACCCACATAGTGTTTCTGAAGTCAGTCAGACTGATGTACAAACCTACATGCACACACATACATCCTGAACTGTTGGCTTCTTGTCTTTTGCACTTCTATCAACTGAACCTTGTACTGGTGTGGCTGTCTGAACTACCCACCTCACCACAGTCAAGTAAGAAAAAAAAGACAGAAAAATGTGTTTAATTATTAAATAGGTAATATTATTTGACTACAAAGAAAGCTAGGAAATATCAGATATAAAAAGAGAAACCCAAACAACAAGAGCATGCCAGCCTCTAAACTTACTGCCTCTTTCTTGCACAGGCATGTTGCACATTTTGACAATGTCAATCATTGCAAATGACTGCACAGACACACACACACACACACACACACACACACATAAAAGTGCTGAACATGAGAGGATTCGCAGATGCAAACACTTGTAAATACGACAATGTTTGAAGAGCGGCTCAACTTAAAGTAAACACACCACTATGCTGCATGTCACTGATAAGGCAATGTGAAAGCGGGGGAAAAAAAAGCATTTCCTCTTTACTTGAGAGGGAAAAAAATATCCACTTGAGAAAAATGAAACTTATTTGTTTTGCTGTGATTGAGTTTGTGCTTGGTTAAGCTTGAATTTCAACTTTGAGGCAGAACAAATTGCGAAAAAGGAGGGAAGATAGCAGAGGAGGAGAAGAGAGGATCAACTGCGTGACCAGTTGTTTGAATTTTAGGATTTTCAAGGAGTCAAGGTGTGTGGCTCTTGAACGCTGCATGCTCTTATGTTCTTCAAAACATTTACACAAAGTGCTGAATTTTTATTTAATTGATTGCAGTTTATACTCAGCTAAAGTATTGTGCACACCAAGGTTATTATAGTTTTGAAATTTTCTTTAGTTTTTATTTTTATTTAGTTTTCCAGTTTGCTTTTTTATTTCAGTTTAGTTTTAGTTAGTTCAACAAGTAATTTAGTAGTTTTAGTTTAGTTTTTATTTTGAGGAATTGACTAGTTTCAGTTTAGTTTTTATTTAGTTTTAGTCTTAGTTTTAGTTTTTCTTCTTCTTGCAGTATGCAGCAGATTATACACCTTTTCGACTTAAAAATTGTGGACATGCGCCCCCTAGTGGCCCCGCCATAACTGGACTGTGCGGTGCTCCACCAACTAACCCAAACACAGCAGCGTGGAGCATCTGTTACGGATAACACAGACATGTCTTGGATTGATGATGTTAGGCAGTGGCCTCCAGTTACAGATGAAGGTAGTTTATCGCTGTTTTTAATGATTGGTTATGGAAATAGCATGATCTATTCCCATAATCAAAACACTAAAAACTGTGGAACGCTGGCTATAACTAACGTCAACAAGCCATAAAGATTATGCTACTGTAACATTAACGCTAGCGGTAAATTCGGCTATGTGTTTAATGTTATATTTAATTTATTTTATCATCCACCTAAGTCATTCATTCATTAATTTATTCATTCATTTATAGGCTTGTGCTAGTGCCGAGGGCTACAGTAGCCTCATACTGCTGTTCTTTCGGCCAGAATCGTCCGGGACTCTCAGTGAGACTATGAGTAGTACGAGATTAAATGTTAACGAAAACTCACCCGGCTGTATTCATTTGGAACAAAGTCCTTTCTGTTGATATTTTTCACCCACGTCTTCCTAACTTCTTGTTCTGCAAACAAGGCAGTCTTCGTGCATACTTTCTTCTTCCATTGTTGGCACAGTTTATGACGGAACATGTATTCCCACTCGACCGACTCGACATTATAAAAATATATATTTGTAGAAAGAGAAAAACACTGGTTAATCTGCGAGCCGGTGAAAGTGTCGCTCTGTAGCACAACCCCGCAATGGCGGACGGGGTACTTCCGGGGCGCTGGCCCGAAAAGGTCTATATCCGCTATGCTGCCCCCTCTCTGGAGGGAGGGTAGCATAGCGGCTGCTGCAGGACAGGCAGTAATCTCTATGGCAGTAATCGAGGGAGAAAACGAAACGACAACGAAAACGAAGCTGAATTTATCTACAATTCAGTTTAGTTTTAGTTAGTTTTACATCCTTCATTGTAGTTTTTATTTAGTTTTCGTTTTTTTTTTAATTGTAGTTTTTATTTTTATTTCAGTTAACTGAAATATTTTTTCATTGCTAGTTTTAGTTTTAGTCTTAGTTTTCGTTAACTATAATAACCCTGGTGCACACACACATTTACATTTGGAAAGTTATAAGATTTATTACATTTACAATACATGTGATTTTCACTTTGATACCTGAGGCTGTAAAATAAACTGTGCAACACAGAGGAAATATTATGGAGTGATACATGAATAAAAGGCAGAAAACACAGGTACCTACCATTGTCTGTAGCCAGAAACGTGGCTTCATATATATTGTTTTTGACATAGATGGATTCGCGGTCGAGGATAGCCGTTGTTACTATCTGACCATTGGTTCTGTTTATGGAGAGCCAGTCTGCAGGGTCGTTCAGCTTTGAATACCTTAAGACACACATGGAAGGATCAATGGAGAGGTTAGCGTTGACATTTCCATGTCTACAAGCAATTTTCTTTTTTCACTTGTACCTGTAAATGCATGAATTCCCTTTCAAATACACACTACAACACAAAAAAGGGTGACCTTCACACAGTTTAATTCTTCACTGACTTCTTTTCCAGAGCCTGAAGCCTACAGTCAATTTTATCTCATTTTTTACTCCTGTGTACCAGGCAATGAAGTCAATTACCTCCCTAGTTAAGCACTTCAGCAACCGCCTGTGTGTGTGTGTTGCACTTAGCAATTTTTTCTAGAACACGTTTGCTTAAAGCTGCATAAGACACACACCTTAAATGAGAGACATGAATGTTTTAGCGCTTGCAAGTTAGCGAATGTGCCTGTGTGTACATGGTGGAGCTACAGTACGTGTGTAGCTTGGGGACGAGGTGATAGGATCTTGGTCCTGATCATCGAACAGGAAAGTGGATGTGGAGGCAGGTGGTGACAGTCTTCTGTGATAAGGGCAGGGAAGGAGCAAGGGATCATCTCCAGGATTGAATCCAAATCTTCCTCTAATCTAAATGTTCTTGTTTCCTGGGTTCTTGCTGCTTTCAGCTTGTTCCGCGCTTTCAGTTACATCTGATCTCTCTCAACTTGTGCCGCATCACCTCATCTCGCAATACTTGGTATTGAGATATATTTTTATCCCTGTGTATATCCTCTCACCCTTGTCTCATTTGCTCTGTGATACAGAGTTCATCAGCTGCCGCCTCTCTTAGCTGCAATCTTGCTTTTGAATGTGAAACATCGTGTGACACCTTGGCCTAACACAACAAGGTTTCTACATCAATTCAATTTCATTTACTCAGGGCCAGTTTTTGCAAAAAAGGCTATATTGTTACTGTATGTGACACACACCTCCAACTTTTAAATCCATCCAAAATGAAATGGATTTGACCTTATCTTTGCTTTCATGTTTACTGAATTGTAGTGGTAAACCTACTCGTTTATTTGTCTCTGAATACACTTCAAATGCATAAAGAGTAAAAGCCTAAGAGGGATGGGTGGCAATAAGGAGGGGGAGGCCAGAGAGTATAATCTCTCCCCTGCAGTGACAGAGGTAGGATTTTCTCAGCAGGCAGTGGGCATGATCCCAGGCACAGCGCAATGTGGGGAAGGGGATCACGGCGATGACATTCCCACACTCTAGACAGTTTCATACAAGCTAGCCAGGCCCACAGCTGCTGATTGGCAAACTGTGAAATCACCACCAGGACTAAAATGAGTCAGTGAGTCAGACAGTGGGAGGGTGGGATAAAAGGGTGAGGGAAACGATCAGGAATGGGTGGTATAGGGCAATGAGGTGGGGGAGGAGAAATTCAGAAATGCCAGCATCACAGAATGAACAGATGTTAATGTTCCAGTTAAGATGGACTGAAACCTTCTGCCATTTTGTGTTCAATTCCACTTTCTATTGGCTCTGCTATGCCAGGCATGTTCTCTGCCCTCCAGTAGAGGGAAAATGGTTGGCCTTTTATGTGAAGAAAAGGAATTAAAGAGCCAAGTTTAAATAGTCTGTGCTTTGACAAACCTTTATCCGATTTATTTATTTATTTATTGTAATGTACTATTGGGATATGCTTAAATGGTTGCAAAATAATGATTTAGGGCCTCATAGCCTTAGACACAGATTTCGTTACATATGTACTCATAGGAGTTTTTCTTTCAGAGTTCCTCAGGCTCCATAAGGAGTCAACTATGGTCTCCAGCCAGTTAAGATTTATTTCTTGGATGGCTTTTTTCAGAAAAGCATTCTTTCACAAACATTGATGAAAAAAATTATTGCTGGTCACCAAGTGTGCTGAAAATACTTTCGATATCATTTTTATTCTAACCCTATATTATATTATAGTTATAGATATATTATATTATAATAATCCCATCACTCTTGTGGGCTATCCACCGTCCTTAACCAAGTGAAACAATGACAAACATGATTTCAATTTAAGTAAAAATTTGCTCACAGGGTAACAAACTCTCTTAAACCTACAACCTGAAGTGTTTGCACTTTGATGTTGTCTACATGTTAAAGAACTGACTTGCAACGATGTGAGTTATTGATCAACTCGTCTGTAAAACAAACTGTAGAGTTGGTGGACTGACATGAGTGGTTTTAAACATTCTGTCCAACTCTCAAGGATGAAAGAGAAAAAGCAAAGTTTTTTAAAACAGCTCAAAAATGTCCACCACAAAATAAAAACTATCAACTTCTCACCAAATAAATAGCCTCAAACACATGAAAAGTGATATTTTTCATAATACGTCTCCTTTAAAGAACAGAGGAAGCTCTATATGCACATTCTTTGTCTGAGCTTATTTTCAACACAACATATCAACTGATCACTGCATGGTTAGTTGTGGTTTTAAGGAAAATTTCCAAAAAGCCGAATGTGTTTGGCTTCAAACACATTCTGTTGAATGTTTTTTTTTTTTTTTTTTTTTACTTATTGAATCAATTTTAACCGTCATTCAGGAGAGATTATGTACAAAAAAAAATGACCTGGCCGGTGGGGATTTGCAGGAATTCAACAGACTGAAGGGGTCATCTGCTCTGCCATGCCATTGAGGATGGTGATACGTGTTACTGACCCAACCATCATGTGAGTCCATGACATATCCTGCTTTCCTCTAAGATGTTAGGGTCAAAGGATATAAGACCAATTGGAGGCAAAATTGCCCTGGGAGAGATGTGTGTGTAGCATTATGTGAGGCTGAAAAGTGATCCTGTAGGCCACTGCTTCTTTTTAACTGATGGTCTCATATCAAACATTGAGGTGTGCTTCAGTCTTCTTACATGATATCAAAAGACAGGAAGAGTCTGATTTTCTTTTCCAGTGAGCTCACAGATTACTTGCTGAAACTTAATTTTTCTACTGGCCATTAGTGGCCAAAAAAGTTGAGCATAGAGACATTAAAGGCAAGGCAAGTTTATTTGCAGAGCACAATTTGTACACAAAGGCAATTCAAAGTTCTTTCCAGGTAGGAAAGTGAGAGAAAGGGAATCATGGCAAAGGAGCATAGACCAGGACTCAAACCCAGGTTAGATGTGACAGCCCCCCCCCCAGCTTCTATAAACATGCAGTACCCCCTCATCCACTTGAGCTTCCTGGATTTCATGATGAGTTTGGACACTAGCAGATGGCTCTTCTATGTTGAGTCTGTTGAATGAAAGGTATCTTCAAGGACCAAATGTTGTTTTCTAGTTTAAGCCATTTAGGATTTCCATTTGCATCATTTTTCAGATAGCCCTAGCCGACAATAGGTATCTGGTCAAAAGACTGCTCCAGACAAAAGCAGACACTGTGTGCTTAACTTGTCAGTGCAGCTGGCTGGGCTCCCTAAATCTGGTTTTAACTGATATCTATTCCTGTAAAAAGGGAGTTCTTCCTCTCCACCGTTACCCTCCAGCCTTGCATGCTCAGGGCCGGGGACTGAACCAAAGTGAAGTTTGATGCAGTCTGTTTTTGTTAATTTTTTTTTTTTTCTGGAATTATATGAACAGAGTAATAATGAAACTGGAATATAATTGATTTGAACTGCATTTAGTCGGAGTGTAATGAATTTGATTATTTTCTCTGTAAACAAGTTCAGTACAAGTAATCAGTAATTCAGTATCAGTATCAGACTTACTGATCAGTGAATCAGTAATTCAGTGCAGTAATATTTAACATGGTGAAGGAATTTGCAGTCTCCACTACTAAAGTTTTTATATTTTGAGTACTTTTTTCCAACTGTCTTCTCAAAAAGGTAAACAGTTCTTGCTTTCTCTTGTACAGTTTTGGAATAGAACATTTGGTTTAAATGTTAAATTGTGTGTGAATGTTTTACAATTTCCTCCCGTAGCTCATTTCCAATACATTCCAAATGTTTCATCTACCAGAAGGATTGCCTCATTTGGGAGCTGATAGGTGTGCAAGTACAGCTGGATGTATGATTAGGCCGCGCAGGTTAGTGATCTTAGCAAGCAGCAGGGAGAGGCATGACATTTATTTTTCAAACCCCTGACCCTGAGGATGAAAAATGCATGTCTCAAGCTTAGCCAAGGCGGTTTGGGTAATCATTTATGCCAGTGTCTTCAGCTACATCTTGACCTTACTGGTAGGATGTCTGACTGGTGATGCATGTACTTCACTGCTCCTTGTTCTCCCTTTATCTGCTGCACACTCGTCCAACAACAACAGCACACTGCCAGTTGTCTTCTGTGCTTGATAAACACCTGTCAAATTCAAACCTTGATCTGTTTCCTGCCTCCCATCTCTCTCCTTTTTTTTTTTTTTTTTTTAAAAAAAAGGACTTTTCCTGTTAATATAATCTATGTCTGACTTTGCATTTAACCACAATTTTAATACAAATATCTACATGAAATAAATAAACAGAAAAATCATTTCAATATTTATATTGCTTAAATAAAAAACTGTGCCCTTGGTTTGAAGTGATTCGCCCTGAGACAGATTTTGCAAAAAAGAAAGTTGATGCAAATACATGTTTGGTTTTACCTGATTAGCAAAAATCATTCCCTAAAATGTCTATTTCCTTGAAATAATGAAAATGATTGATGACCATGTATAACAGACGAGAGAGGATGCCTTTTACGGAAATGGTGCAAAGCAGTGGGATTGATAGTGATCCTATCCAGATGGAGCCAAATTAATGAGGTGGCATATTTGCCGTCTCTAGCTCGTGCTGCTCATGTGTTGAGGAGAGAAGAAGGAGAAGACCACAGCATGGTGCAAACTGCTAAATTGATTCCACGATCTAAAATGCTGCAGACTTGGGTAGGTCATGAAATAAACACTTTAAAGTAAATCATCAGATTATAAAAAAGTTTGGATGATACGGAAAATGCATTGCTTGGGATAATAGTTTTTGCCACTTTGTAATGCTTCCATTCCTTCTCACTTAAATCGATTCTGATGCAAAGGATAACATGCGATGAAGGCTTTCTGGTGTTTTTTTCTTCCTGCAAAAACACCTTAAGTTGTGGGACAGTACGATGTCATATTTGTCATTTAAATTAGCAACACTGTACTGCAGGGATCTCTGCAGCCATTCCTCGCCTTCCTCGGCCATTGCTTTTGCAGTGTGTGTATGACTTGGTTCTGCACTGCCTCATTGAAAAATGCCTGCTGAAAAGTGAAGTGATGCAACAACATACCATCAGAGAGCCTGGATTTCTAAGTCGTTGCTGATGACAGAATTGATGGTCCTTTCCATCTTTGCCCTGAAGCACACAGTGCCCATTTCATACTAAAAAAATCTTGAATAGTAATTTATCTGGTCACAATACACATTTCCACTGTGTGATGGTCCATCTCAGATGCCATCACTAAAGCTTAAAGAGTCATTTGCAAATATTGCTTCATATCAGTGATTAAATAAGGTTTCTCAAAGTAATCCCTTGCCTATGTGGATATGTCACCTATTAATGAATCATGGTTTTTGATGCAGTATGGGGTATTGGAGATTGTCCATCTTGGGCTCGAACAATTTGCACAATGATATTGCTTCAGACAGCTTGCAGTTAGAGAAAACACGTGCAAACAGACAAAACATTGGCAAATTAAGATAACAGTTTCATTGACTTGATAACACATGCTACAGCTACTCACAACACAAGTAAATTGTGAGGCACGCTGCAAATAAGAAATGCACTACAAATGCTAATGATAAAAAACCTCAACCCGGATTGTCACCACCTGTGCTTTATTTACCCTTGAGGATTTGTCAGTGTGTATATTATACTGTCGGCTGTCTTTGAAAGCACCTGCTACACTAGTGTGTACTGATATTGCCTAAATTTAGTACACGACATTAAGAATGTGAGTAATTGTACAATCTACAATATGCAATACAGACTGCATACTACACTGCATTTGCAGCTTATGTGTGACTTTGAAAGAAAAGAAAACAGCCATAGTTTTGTCTGCCTTTATTCTGGTGTTAAAGTGTATTTGATGTCATTCTTTTGACTGGTTTCTTGTCATGATTACCATGTTGTTTCCATTTGTACCATCCAGTCTCCTCCAAGCTCTCCAAGTGGCTTTTTGTTTTTTTTGGATATCCTGCAGTAAATTTTCTTTAATAAAAGGGCTCTGCTTTCTTCCCCTGCCTCTGTGTCCTCCTACATTTGGACCCGCCCAACAGGTCAGGTGCCTGGGCTCTCATCAGCTGTCCTCTTTACCTCCACCTCCTCTGACAACCCTGTCTGTTTGGAGCCCATGTGTTTTGTTTGTTTGGGTTTCTCTTTATATGTATTCATGCTTTACCCTCATTGCTCATGATTCTCTACTGTCTAATAAAACTTCACATAGAGTTTGGAAAGTTTGTGTAAAGCCAAAAAAAAAAAAATGCTATTTTTGTTGAACTCTATGTTGTGGAACCCATCAAAAATGCTTTTATATTAACACTGACAGACCACCAGGTAACACTATGAGCCTTATTCGGACAATTCAGACTTGTCAATGCCTCGAAACAAACCCTATAGAAGACAACCAACTATTCTGCAAAATAAGAAAATTAAACTGATGGCATGCAACAGTATGCCATCAGTTTAATTCCGTATAATTCATTCAGTAATCCCTCAGTACCTGATCATCTGTTGCATCTGAAGTCGGTCAGGATCGGAGGCTGAGAAGGTCGTCAGGCTGGTACCAGCAGGAACGCCCTCCTCAAACCGGATGTGTTTTGGGTTTGTGGGGAAATAAGGAGGTTCATTGACATCCTGGACAGATATAGTGACTCCAGCGGTGGACTGAAGCGAGGACTGAATGCCACTGGCTAGGTGGGCCTGGTTAGACACCACCACCGTCAACATGAAGGCCCGGTTCATCTCAAAGTCTACCGGCTGGGGGAGGAAAGAAGTTCAAGATAGAGTGAAGGAAGAGAAAGTTAAATTGTTACGTTCCTCCATCATGAACCAGCAATTAAATGCAGAAAAAGGTCAGAGACCCATCTAAAAGTTGTTGAATGAGTGTGTGTCACATGCGTGAGTTACATCAAAGCTGAAACCTCAGTGACTGTTATGTGCTCTCCTAATGATGAGTACATGATCAAGTTCAAATGACCACAACAATATAATGATTAAAAAGAGCACAAATATGGCGCTAGTAGCAAATCTCTAAACACCCAGGCGATAATTATTGCTTCAAAGCTTGGGTTTGATGATGATGTTAAGGATTTCGAGCACATCTGTGTGTTCCTTTGCTTAGCGGTTATCACT
Source organism: Hirundichthys speculiger (assembly GCA_018398805.1). Classification (NCBI taxonomy): domain Eukaryota; kingdom Metazoa; phylum Chordata; class Actinopteri; order Beloniformes; family Exocoetidae; genus Hirundichthys; species Hirundichthys speculiger. The sequence continues at coordinate 1,238,393 of JAGFBZ010001679.1, forward strand.
GGACACCCTGAGAAGAAAAACATCGTTAATCAGGGAGATTGGTTGACGGGGGGTACTGGAGTGGACTTGCTTCTGTTCATCATAGTTAGTGCAACAGTTTGCTTGTGTGTGTCCATTTAACTAAATATAAGCACACAAGTCTGTATTTGTTCATGACCCCATAGCGTTCCGGGATCCCATTTACAGGCTAACCACGCTCACGGTTCTTTGATCCAAAGCCAGTGGTATTCAAAGCACAGGGAGGTCTGCGGTATAGCTGAAGGCTAACTAAAACACACAAACTCACTCAGACACACACAGCCTGAGGGAAGCCGGGAGGGGGGTGAGAGGTCAATAACATGGCTTCCATCTTTTGCCCATGAGCCATCACATCTTACATCTCCTCTGTACCACTTTACACATTTCTCTCTTTCCATTTTACCTAATTTGCTCTGCTGGACTCCAAATTCCCACCCCTCGCTTTCTCACCTCTGCCTCACCCTGACTCTCTGTGATTAAAACTCTCTGTGGGCTGCATTTCTCAATTCCTGAGAATCTATATCTACCTCAATTTTCTCCTTCTCTCCATTTCCCCCATTATCCTCCTTGTTTGACATAATCTGTAATTTATAAATCATAATCATTGTCGAGAAGTGGCTCTATTTGTCTGTTTTTATATGTTCTTGTTAGTCTACTGGCATTATTTTCATGTGGCAAAAGGAGAATCCATCTCATAAACTCCCCAGAGGGAAGTGTAAATGTGTGACATGTTCTGGTTAAGAACTCACACCTTGTTTACTCAGAAGCTCAAGTCTGTTGTGGAAGAGTCACACATATTTGGGTGTCAGTGCCATTCGATGTGTTGGTACCGCTAGCTGTAGAAGCCCTTGGCACAAAGAACAAAGCACAAAGCAAATCCTTCTCATGGCTCCTAGTTTTTATCTGTTGTAAGCTGTCTGATGTGAATGCTTGGGCTCCCTTTTCCCTGAGTGAGCTCAAGACCCTCTCTTTGTTTGTTGAGGTAGTGTACTGCTTGTTTCCTCTTGGGGGTATCCTGTCTTTTATTTTATGATTTCCTGATAACCTCCCATGAGTTTCCATGCAGGCTTACAGCTACCCAGCTGCTTACTGAATTTTACATGGAGAGAGGGAATTTGATTACTAAAGGCGGTCATCTAGAGATAACGAAGAAAGGCAAAATACCTACCAGTGTTCATTGTCCTGGGTGGTTTTAACAGCATTGTATCATGGCAGTTCTGACTTACAACAGTCAGATACATGTTACAAATGTCCCCTTGGTCATGAAGGTATGTCAATCAAAAGAATGAGTTATTTCCATGAACAGCTCTCAACGCAGAAAGCACTTATTTACCCAGTCGCTCAGCATCGTGCAAACAAATCCAAATCTTGAAAGTCATTCAGCAGGACACACATCTATATTACATGCTATCTACGTCAACAGAATTTAAATGTGGATTTCTTTCTTTTTTCTTTCCTCAGATTGGTTTAAACACTGAGGATTAACTTCCTCTGAGAGATCAACCAATAATGTAACAGGTTGTAACACGTCGTAGCTTTGTTGTTAATGTCATTTACCACAGCAGCTAGAACATCATGAGTGTATAAGACCATTGCCTTTGTAATTGAGAAATCAATACCTCATTTGCTACAGTGGTCTCAGCAGCCATTGTATTTAAGTCTGTGTGTGAGTGCATGAGCTGTTTCTGAAGGGCGCAGCAGCCTCCAATCCTTCTTTTGGACAAAAAGGGGCATATGAAAGACAAAGACCCCATCCCATCTCCATTTAACTCTGCAGTGTATTATTTTAGCTTGTGCCTCAATCTGGAGGGTATTGGACTCCTTCTTCTACAGTGATCTCCAACAGGCTGAGTGTGCTATGACTGGCTTCTTACCTTCACCACAGTGACCATGCCATCATTAGTGACAGGATCAGTGCGGATGCTGAAGTGCCCAGTTGGGTCTCCACTGATGATCCTGTAGATTGCATTCCAGTTAGGTGAGTGTGGTTGGTCAGCATCTACAACTGTCAGATTAGCCACCACAACATCCACTCGATTCTCTGGAACCTCTCCGGAAAACTGCAGAAGAAAGAGTAAAGGGTTAACTTATGACACATTACTTCAGAATATCTTTATGTTTACTATGCTGTTCATCTTTTAGGATCCACTGAGCCTTCTTCTTCATCAAAACAGCCATGTTTTCAAGTTCTCCAAGGTAACGTAGCTGGTCTCACTTTTACAAGAGTTGTGGTGAAAAAGCAGCAAACAGTGGGTCTCATTCATGAATTGTGAACAAGATGGATTTATGTGTATACGGTAAGCAAAGCAAATTTATGTGCGTTTTGGCCTTCATGAAAGTATTAGTAGTTCTGAACTTTTTGTAGTTACAAAGAAAATCTACTGGTGCCTCTGACTATGTGTGGAGCTCGCGTAAATGGCGAGTGCACATAAATATTGCTGTCATACTGTTACAATGTTATTGTTGAACTATTATTCTCACGATCTAGAATTCTCACGTGTATTTTTAAAACACGTGTTTTAAACATGATAATAGAGCTGAAATGTAGCACATTAATCCTAATCAATGTGCAGAAATTTAGAGAAATTTGATAATTTTTTCTTTCTTTCTTCATCTGCATTAAGTCCTGGTCACACAGGGTACAGAGGAGATGTGCTCCACTTTATTTTTTTTAATTTTCTTCTCCAATCTCAGGTCTGACCAGAACAATTTCAAAAGAGCAGCTTTTGAAATTGTTGTAGTGGGTGGTCAGACCACCCACTACCCAATTTCCAAAATCTGCGAGATACAGGTACCACAAGATACCGAATTTGTGGAAAGTGCAAGAGACACGCCCATTGCCGCGCCCACAATGTGGGTAAGGGAGTCGGCATAATGGGTAGCAGCTTTTGGGAGTGGAAGATTGCATTAGCGGTTGGCAGAGGCTCTGCAATTTGCAGGTAGTGGGTAGTAGGTATTGGGTAGCAGGAGGTGTAAGATAGAGCCCTAAGTGTGCTAAGGGATATAGCAAGATTGGGTTCTTTTCGGGGGAACGCCTCTCCCGCTACACGTTATCCCTAAATATAGCAAATCTGGCCGGAGATCGGGCCCCCAGTGTCTGCACACTAGCAAGCATATTTTTTTGGTCTAAATGTCTTTTGTATTCTTTGTACCTATCCTTGATGAGCAATACATTTTAATTCCTTTGAAATTCAGAGTGACGAGGGATAAAAACATGGATGAAGAGAAAAGAGCTTTCAGTGGGAAGGCTTTAAAGGCTTATAGGCAGCTGTTGGAGTGTATATAAGTTGTCTTTAGTTGTCCCCGTACTGTATAAACACATGTGCTTTGCCCTGATAAGCCTGATGAGAATTAGCCCTTGTTTGTCATGTGTCTTCTATGTTGGGGACTGTTTGTCTGCACAGGTTCAATGGATAATTGACATTGACATTACCAGCAACCCTGTGAAACACCACTTGACTGAAGCCCCACCCACATAAACAACACATCAAGTAACAACTAGTGACATGAGGTCAGAGTGTGGCATGTCTTCAGCTCCCCTGGAGATAACAGGGATGCAGCACCATGCAGTCACCACATCGCCACGAGTCACAGGCATGGTTGAGCCACTGAGCCTCCTTATGTGTGTGTAGGATATTAAAAAAGTAAAGCCACAGACCACACACTCCAACAGACCATAATACCCTGCCTCGCAACCCTTGCATCACCCAGCAAACAGCCGACATGTCGAGCAGATTAGACGGCTGCGTCAGGAGGGCTGTTCAGACACTCAATGACATTCTTAAGACAACAGACAAGTCCGGGTGGTCCTGATGCAGTGCCTGGTTTGGATAAGAATGCAGGCTGTTGTATGTTGTTGTCAGAGTGAGTGTTTATATATGTGTGCTTGTGTGGTTTAAAGCGTGATTTGGTTCAGGGACTCCCAAATGCCAACTCAGTAAAGGAAAACTTGAGAGAAAGCTCTTAGGTTCCCTTAGGAGCCCTTGAGGATCTTCTTTTTCAGTGCATGTTCACAACAAAGGGAAAATATTAGCTATTCGTAATAGAAGGCTTTGACAGATCAGGAACAGCTCTGATTTTCAATACTGCACTTTGAGGCTTCTTGTCTCAGAACGTTTTCATTGAGAGAAGGAATTTGAGGAATTACACCTGTTATTCAGTGCCAAACCCCCCCCCCCCCCCCCACCCTCATAGCAGCTTTAAATTCCTCACGCATAAAAGTCTTCTGCTCATACAATCACCTTCAACAGCAGAGGGCAATTAATCAAGGTCAACTATGAATCTCAAAGAGTAGCGCAGTAATTAATTTCCAATCACTGAACTTTGTCATTTGTAGTTTTAGATTGCAATTCAGCTCTGAAGTTCAGGCTTGCTCTGATGTAGACTCTGCAAATTAAATGCCTTTCACACCCACAAAATCTAGAGAAGCAGTTGATACATTTACCAAAAGATAAAATCCCTTCTATGTTAAGACGTATGAAAGTCATGTTTAGCAGTAAATTTAAAAGTAATCAGCATATTGAGGTCAACTTAATAATTATCACCCTTGTCTTGGCAAGACTTCCGTTTTTAGGGTACTGATCTTTGCTGGAGTTATTGTTCATAATAGCTTGACATGAACATCGTGCTGCTGTCAAAATGTGTCAGTTTGCTCTAGAGCAATTGGGTTGGTTGTTCCTAAGCAGAACTGGCACTCAACCAATAACTAAACCACTTTTGTGAGGGTTGAAAAGTGTCATCAGTCATTGCTGTGAAACAAGACATAGCTGTGATTGTTTCACCACAGAGCTGCTGGAAGACTGTCTTTAAGCAGAGGCTCAGAGATCCTCTGTGCAGGCAGTTTTTCTCTGCGATATTGCACCGAGACCCCAGCTGCCGGACTTGTGATTGTGCTTGGCAAAGAGTACAGTTGGCCAGGCTCACAACACTTGACATAAGATCTCTTGCCAGCAGCCTCGCCCTTTTGTCACAACTCTGACAGTGTGGAAAGGCTAAAGGAGGCAAAGGGAGGTGGAAAGCGTGGAAGTGACAGGAAACTTCATCATACGAACTTTGTGAAGAGAACACAGGAAGGAGGCCAAGAAAGCACTGCAGTGAACCCTGCACAGACGTACCCTGAAGGCAGGATTCTAAATTCCTACACATAGATACAGTACAACATGACATGAGAAATACTGTTGCACTAGAGTAGACATAAACAAAAAATATGAATACGTTTTTTCATTTTATCTCTTCTGTCTTCATCACAGACGTAATGCAATAAGCACCGAAAGCCTTCATATCTGCACACACACACCATCTTTTTACTACTTGAAAAATAGTCCAGCTTCTGATAGGCGAGATGAAATATTAATCATCAACATTAAAGACAAATTCCCCAAACTTTGTATTTCTGGGGCATGTTAAAAGATCTATGGGGTTTATTGCAAACACTAAATATTTGCATAATGGCCTGCATTCTCTACAAAATGGCTTTTATGTTATCTCCCCACTAAAATGGATGATTTATGAAGGGGCCGAGTAAAAAGTGCTCTGCTCGTCATGACTCCAAAGCCTGCACTAAAGTTCATCATTAATATCCGTGATAGTATTAACTTCCCCCTGTGACACTGATGGAAATGCACTTAAACACAATACAGTTAGAATATCAATCTGTTATTGCCCACTATCATCAATACACCGCCATCGGTAGGGAATTTTAATGCAGGAAGGAGGTGCCGAGTCAGGAAAGACACTGATTTACTACAGGGCATGTCTGCGCTTTATCACTGTTGTGGAGAATAACTCCTGTGACTTCGTAATCCCTAATTCTTTCTTCTCCCCCTGCTATCTTTTCATCACTTTTTCATTTTTCTATTCTTCTTCATGGAGTTCACAAGATTCTCCAATCTTCAGCTTCCCCTCTCATTTTGTTCTCTCTTTGCTCAATATCTCCTCTCTGTATATATCTTCCTCTGTGCTCTTTCTGAACATCCCTTCCTTTCTCTCTGATGAGCCTCTTTAGCTGACACATGCTCATTGCCAATGCTAACTCATAAGGGTCTTAATAGCTCCCTGGCCATATGCTGATACTAACTCTGCTACCAGCTCAAACAGTCGAGTATGTACTGTATTGCTGATACTGCTTCAGTTGCTGTTCTTGCAGCAGCAGAGCTAAGCACCTTACCTACCCAGCAGGCCACCTTACCTCTCATTACTACAAATAGGAAGCATACATTCACCAATAATCCTGACCACTGCAGCTATACTGACACATTTTATCATCAAGTACCCCCATAGTGTGAGAAAACCGGCTGCACTTTTTTTTTCCCTTGTTATACAAAAGGATGTGTGTGCCACAGCAATTCAGTTATAAATGAGAAATACTGCTGCTACCTCCGCTTTCTTTGCAGACATCAGAAACTTTAGCCTTAATGACAGATACTTTAAAGTAAGACTAAGTCAAAAGGGAAATCCCCTGCACCTCTAATTCATTTAGCAATGATGTTGCTGAATTGCACCACTAGGAACATAATACATAACATACAATGCATTACATTGGACTTTTAATTTTACCTTGCTCCCAGTAACGACCTTCTGTAATGCAATCATTATTCTTAATATCACTATCATGACTATAATCATTAACCATGATTTGCTGACTCTTTTTTTTTTTCCTGATGAAAATCAATAATGTGGATTATTATTCCTTGCGTGTGTGTGTGTGAGTGTGTCTCCTATGGGGAAATGAGTGAATACTCTCTGCACCTCAAAAGTCTCCACACAGTCCAGGTGTAAATCCTTTCTTATAGCATCATACAGTAACACAGTCCTGGAGAGAGAACCGTTAGGTTTCTGTGTATGCAAAAGTTCCTTGAGATTATTTTTTCACTTTAAATTGATGGTTTATCAATTCAAGAAAGGAAAAATGAAATTGGATTTCCTCTCTTCCTTCCTGGTTTTACACATTTTCATTCTTCCATTTAGTTTTCCCTCCTACCTCCTCTTCTTCTTCAGATACATTCCTCATCTCTTTCCTCCAGCATTCTAATCATTTCTACCCTCCTCTCTGAACCCCACCCCCCTCACCCTCTTTGAATTGTTACCCTCTCCATGCTTCGTTATTTGCAATAACTTACAGTTCTGGAGGTCATTGTGGGAGGGTTGTCATTGATGTCTGTGACAGTGATGATGGCAGTGGCTGTGTTGGATAGGCCAAAGTTCAAGTTGCCCTCCATGTCCGTGGCTTGCACAATGATCGTATACTGGGACACTTTCTGTGAAAGGCAGAAACAAAGAAGGAATAAGAGAAAAGAAACCATGTACAGTTAATTAGTTGCAGAGAGCTTTTTTCTTTTGTAAGATAACAGCAGCGACTTGCAGACCGTGACCTGTGACCTGTGACCCCTCTCCATGGGTGCAGCACGTCATCCAAGTCATCAAAGGCAATGCTAACTCAGAACCACTGATGAACAGATGTGAAGACAGTCAAACTGACAGGAATTTGTGGAACCGTAATATGAAGGAATAATAAATACGTTTTTCTCTTTTAAAATGAGATAGAATCACTTCAGTGTAAAGCTGAAAAATAATTCTTCTGTTTATCCATACTCTGTGACATTTATGTTCTTCTAGCCACGTAGCTCTCTTTCCAGCCTTTTTTCTTCTGCTTTTCACAGCTTTCTCTGTCTCTTATTCTGTCCCAGGGTGCAGTTAATGGGCTGGAGAGAGGATGGAGCCCGGGAGCCAACTGTCTGGATAATGTGTTTCGTCACTGAAATTCCCAATTACATACTCACTGTCTCTCTCTCTCACCTACTAATTACAGAGTAAATATCCCAATTAGGCCAGGACGTCACATCAGGAGGATTAGACAGCTCCCCTCAGTTCCTCTCATCTTGATGTTAGATGAGATGCTGAACTCCAACCTTGAATGCACACTCATTAATATCCACATTTACACTCAAGCATCCACAGACACACGACCACAAACACACGCCTCTCTTTCTCCATATCATGTGCGTGCACGACTGTCCCATCAGCCTGTGTAGTGTGTACAGCACTCTCGCTAATTAGACAACGGAGTAATTATGTAAAGCTCCTCTGAACCTTTCTGTATTGCAACAACACCACACCATACAAAGTTTCCTCTGGAGAACTGAGGTCTGTTACTGTCAACAAGCTCTTAAAAGTCCACGGCACACCCGTGGAAATCGTTAGAAGAGAATCAATGTGGGAGTTTATATAGAAGAGGGAGAGTACATCTCAAACATAAAGAACAGAGGAGAGCACGAGCATTAGCAGTGGTTCTAGGGAAGTTCAAGGGATGAGGAGAGATGCAATTTATACACACATACGCCTCCTGTAACAGCTTGGACTTGAACAAGAGGGGAGACACAGGAACTTTGACAGCTTTAAAGGGCCAAAGTGCAGAGTAAAAGTGGATTAAGGAAGCACTGCAATGTGCTTCTTGGCATCTTCCTATGAAAGGTAAAAATCAGTATAGGAATTTTTACAAGTCATGTTTGAATAAAACGATGACGTCCCCACTGTGCTCTGAAACCTTTTACTTTCAATGACTCGCCCCAAGCCACAATGGTTTGTTGTTTGGCAGTTTCTTGAGCACACGGCAGTCAAGATTCAAAAAGGTTTGACCATTAAAGTTTAGAACAACAGCTCTGTGGGATCCAACAACAAGACCGAGCTTTCGATCCACATGTAGATCAGTGAGCCCTTAATTGCAATGAACACGTTTCCAGGTCATCAGTTGTCTCCTTTTTGGCCCACTTGAGGTCAGCAATAGCGAGTGCATTTCTGGAACGTCTTGCCAGTAACTTGCCTGTCACTTTGGAGATGCTCGAACGTAGTTGAGATGGCTAAAGGATCAAGAGGTCACAGAAGCAGGCTTGTAACTACGCTTAAACCTTTCCCAGGATCCTGTAGTTACATTTATGCTTGTGTTAACTTGCAATTAAAACAGATTACATGGCTTATACTAACTGTTCACAGCTCTTTTGAAGTGGGATCAATAAGTGTAAATTGTCTTTAAACGGCCTTTACTATGATCATGCATATTACTCTCGCTAAGCTGGACTGATGGATTTGTCAGTCAGTATGACAAGCTCCACATTAAGTCAAGTAGTGCTACTCTGTGTGCTTGGTTGGTTCTTCTGTGTGGCTAGAGGCAGTTTGTGGCGTTTTTCTGAGAGCTGAGCTTGCTGCAAGCAGGAAGGAGCAGTTTGTCTGAAATACACAAAAATAAATAAATGAAACCTGAGTGCAAACTGATTATATTGATACCAACTTTGATAATCATGTACTTAAAAGACACATGAAAGAGAAAAAAAATATGTCAGTATGAACCCTTTAAAAAAACAAAAAGCCTAACATGAGTTTATTACCGTATTGTGCCCAGATTTGCAGAGTGCAGATAAAACCAAGTGCAAATAATCAGAAGAGTTTTGGCTGAAGAATTTTGAGTCCATGTTCCCTTCAAAGCTCTCTTTCCCTCTGGCACCATCATGCCTCATCTTTCTTCACTGTCTCCATTACTCCATTTTCATTGCCAAACCCCATCTACCCACCTCAGCTGTTGTTCTCTTGCACCCCTCAGTTTACTTTTCCCTCCACTGCTTCTGAGCACAGATGTGATTATTTGGCCTTTTGTGTTTGTCTGACAGGTGTCAAGGGCATTCTTTCTCACATATTTTCTCTTTACTTCTATCACAAAAACACACACACACACAAACATATATGCACACGTGCATGCTCAGGCGCGTACACAATCAACACAAGAATCCCACTGCAGCGTGATGTGTTGTTAATAGGTCTGTCAGTTGTGACAGTTTGGGAGGGAGACTGTCTCAGAGATTTCTTTGCAGTTGTCACTGGCACATCCATGTTGCGAAAATAAACACATTTGGTTTGTGTCACAACTTTTTAAAGGTCTATGAACAAGGTGACTGCAGAGTTTTTACTGTAAAAAGATGAAAAGTTGATGTGTCTGTGTCTTTGTGTATATTGTGTGTGTGTGTATGTGTGTGACTTCTGGCAAATGCCTACTGAACATTTGAAAGTCACATTTCTTACAGTGTCATCAGAGTAAACAACGCAGTTAGAAACTGTATTCCATAAAGTAGAAAGAATCTCAAATCTCTCAATCTCTTTGATTTACAAAGAACATACTGTAACATCTATACATGTAACATAACACTGTGATTAATTGGTCAAATTTGACGTTTTGTCTGTATAAAAAATGGAAATCAGTACCTCTCGATCAAGTCCAGGAGCCACTGTCACAATATCTCCAGTCTCACTGTTGATGGTGAACATGTTAGGGATAGGGCTGTGCGGTGTTTGGGACAGGATTCGATAGCGCACCATTCCATTAGCTGTGGTGTTGTCATCGGCATCAAATGCTGAGAGATGCATCACGTAAGTTCCTGATGGAAAAAGAATATTTATCATCATTTATGTCTATAGGAAGTTAAACATGCTCTAACAGAGAAGTAATCTCTTGATTCTCAATAAACGATGTAACTTCTGATCTCTTCAGGAGTCTCCAGAGCGAATCATCTGCCTCCATATAACTATCCTCTGCATCTGCTTCTCTCTCATCAACTAACTTTATGTCCTCTTTCACTACATCTCCTCCTTGGTTTTCCTCTAGGCCTCCTGCCTGGCAGTTCCAGCCTCATCATCCTGCTATCTTTCCTCTCTATACATGTCCAAACTGTCTCAGTCCTGGTGTCTCTGACTTTCCTCTCCAAAACATCTAAGATGCACTGTCCCTGTGATGCGCTCATTCTTAATTCTACCTATCCTTGCCACTACCAAAAATATCCTCAACATTTTAACGTCTGCTACCTCCAACTCTTTGGTACTTCTTGTTCCTACTGCCTGCAGTTTAGTATGAGCAGTATCTTATAGGACTTTCATATCTGATCTATATATATTGTGTAACCACAATACAATTTATAGATTACACTGATGCAGAGTTTCTTCATGTCACAGATAAACATTTTAAATAGGAAAATCAAATGTTGGACCCCAAGTTACATTATCCTCTAGCTGTAACTTAACCTGGCTACAGGTTATCATACAGCATCATGTAGGACCACATGTAGCAGTGGAGGCTTGTTTTCTGTGTAACATCTGTTTTACATTATTGTTGAGGAGTTTTGGCTCACTTTTCTTTATAATGTTGTTTCACTTCTTTGAGGCTTATGATCATTATGCACAGCAAGACACTTATTTACTTGGTATCACTGGGATCATTGTTGCCCTGCATGACCCGATTCTGTCTAAGCTTTATCTGTAGGACAGATGACCTCCCATTCTGCTCTAGATACTGTGTTATACAGAGATGTTCATGGTCAACTCAAGGACCACAAGGTGCCTCGGCCCTGTGTCAACAAAACTAGCCAAAATCATCACCCATCCTCCACTATGCTTGGCAGCTTCTATGACGTGCTTGATATGCTGTGGCACTGTGCTTTATGTCCTAAGATTTTCATTTTTGGTCCTGTCCGTCCAAAGAACAGTTCCAGATTCTTGTGGTTAGTTAAGCTGCAACTTTGCAAACCTGCCCGGCACGCTGCAATGTTCTTTTAACAGCAAAGAGGCTTTCTCCTGGCAAAACTTCCAAACTAGCCATACTTGTTCAGTCTTCTACTAACAACACTGCCATGAATATTTAACATGCTAACTGTGTTCTGTAGAGTGTGAGATGTACCACTTGGATATTTTGCAATTTCTCGGAGCATCAGCTTGTCTAACCTTATGGTGAATTTGCTTGGACCGTGTCCTTCCTCTGGTCTTAAGTCCTGTGATTGTTTGGCCAGGAAGGAATGATGTTTTAGCAGTGCTCACAGACAGTCTGACATCTTTCCCTTGAATGTTGCAGGCGGGTAACACCATTTCTACTTAAAATGGAACACGTGTGAAACAACAACAAAATAATGTATTTTTTTCTCTGCGGCACTCATTACAACCGACTCCATATATGGAGAAAGCCATAAAGGCAAAGGTCATATTGATCATATTGGCATTTGTTAAACACAAGACTTTGATGTCTGAATATGCTGAATGACCGGGTATAATAGCAGCTTTAACACATAAGAACAAAGAGAGTATAATTTGTCAACCCTACAGTTGGTCATCTGTAGCTCCCAGAGTCCACCGAATGTAAACATACTTGTCGACTCTGTATCTCAGTTTGAAAGTGGTGCGTCCGAGCTGCTCTGCCATTGGCTATCGCCTAGCATCTTCCTGGCATCCCATTGGCTAGGAGGGTCCCTCGTCTGTATGAGCGTAACCCAGCAACCCAGGTACATGAAATATTTTGATTCTTTACTCTTTTATTTTTTACTTTTTTTCCTTTAGCCATCTTTTATTCTTTTACTTTATTCTTCGTTCTTTATTCTTTTGGCCATTTATAGGGTAAAATGCGTTTCTAATTACAAAATTTTCAGTTTACGAAACGACTTTCAGAACAAATTAATTTCGTAAGTTGAGGTACCACTGTCTGTATATATATATATACATACATGCATACACACATACACACACACACACACACACACACATATACATACATACATATACATATATATATATATATATATATATATATATATATATATATATATATATATATATATATATATATATATATATATATACACACAGTGATCCCTTAATTTTCGCAGTTAATGGGGACTGGCATCCCCCGCGAAAATCAAAATCCGCGAACGGGAGCCAAAGCCCCCCGAGCCTAAATAATGTGTTTATAATATGTTTAAAAACCGCAAAAAAGTAGCAAGGCACCTGCAGCGAAACAAGACAAAGGCTCAACTGTGGTCTTTCTGTTACCTTCACAGCCTCTGGTCTCCGAACCGTAGTAAAGAAACCGCTGGTATTGTGCTATTTTTGGCTCGTAATCAGCGGCTAACATGCTAACAACAACAAAAGAAACAGTCTGGTTTTCTCTGCATGGAACGGGCACTTTATTCTGGCACCGCAGGAACTTGTAACATCACACAGGTTGTATTGTTCGGCTCCTGTCGGTTAACAGAGAATGTAAATCTATACTCGCTGGGCTGCTGGTAATGCTCACTCCACTTTTCATCTAACCACATCTTCATTCTGCACACACACTACATTACCCATAAAGTCACACCATTACCCATAAGGCCACCTTCATAAAGGAGCCAGGCTGGCTCACAGCATTTCTTTGCTGTGAGACAACGCGTACAACATCCTGTAATGTTTCTGCGATTTTTTCTTGATTTTTTTATTATATTATATATTCCTGAAAAACCCGTGAATAACTAAAACCGTGGCACCTAAAGCACGAATTGGCAAGGGATCACTATATATATATATATATATATATATATATATATATATGTATATATATATATATATATATATATATATATATATATATATATATATATATATATATATATATATATATTTGCCGGTGCAATAGAAAACATGGAGAAGCAATTAATCATTACATGCCGTCGACATGCAGTTTTAATCCATACATGCTGGTGGCTTTTCTACTTTCAGTTTAAAATTGCATCATTTGCTTAAGAAACCCTCCCTAGGGCAGATAAAGATCTGTTTTGAAGAATAAGCCCCTATCCTTCCATGAATGCTCCAGTTGTTTGGTTTCCAGCCTCCACACACTCATAAAACTCAGTTGGATGACTGCCTGTCACCCAGTCCCCCCATTTCTTTCTCCCTCTGTTGTAGTTGATTCTAATTGAGAGATACTGATTTCATCCCAGTGACAGCCCATGTCCGAGGATAATTGTAACTGCAGCTCCCATTTCAAACTTCATTACATTTCAAAGCAACATTTGTCAATGACTCGGCCAGAGGGAGAACTCCAAAGCCCTCTTGGCAAGATGAGAAAAAAAAAAGAAGCTGTTTTGAACAGAGGGAGGGAGAGGAAAAAAGAGCAAAGGGGGACAGACTGTGTGTTTGGTTTGATTTCAAGTGGAGTGACTATCAGTCCTCCACCCAACACTTTTTTTTTTTTTTTTGAGATGGAGGGATGTGGAGATTATGAAGAATCACAATGTGTCACACGTCACTGGAGTAATTTCATTAAGCTTCACTCTTAGGGGATTTAATGTGGACCCTTTGTATGGGCGTCCTAAGATGTGCCTGACAGGATTTTGTTCCAATAATGACTCTTTAATTTGCAAACTAATTCAAGTCTGTAATTGGCCTTCCATTGAAACCACTGGAGCTTTCAATTCTAAAAGTCTCTTTTTATGATTATTGTTCAGCTTAAATCCATGCATGCCACATAGTCTTCTGTGCTCTTTGGGGTAGGGCTGAGAGGGGAAATAGCTACAGCAGAGAAATGAAAAGCAGAAGTAAAAGCAAGTCAGAAGAAAGACAGCAATAAAAGACAGAAAATGAAATGAGTACCTGTGCAACTCTTGAGATCAACTTTGGAGGTATAAAAACTGTCTAATCAGGCTCAGACTCATACCAGCCTGCACGCAGAGAGCTCACGAGGTTCGGTGTAAAATGACCCAGTGGTGCTACACTGCAGGACTTTCAATCCTCAATCTTTTCTCCAGCATGAGCACCCTCTTTGGTCAATGGTCATTGTTGTACCTGGCTAAATGAAAAGCCACTGTGGAAGATAGATTTCTATCTATCTGCTAAATTAAGAGGAAAATTCTCTATTCTGTCCATGATTCACTTATGTTCATACACTTTTAACTACACAATCCTCTCTTCTTGTCTAGCAGCTCTTCTGTCTTCATATTTCTGAATTTCTTGAATTCTTTTCCTACAAATAGGTCTCCTTTAAAAAATGCTCGTTTTCAACATTTCCTTATTTATTGTCCACCTGTCTATCAATATGGCTTTATTACCTGGTTTCGAACCTTCATCCACAGAACCATTGTAGACTTGGTTTTTGAACTCAGGTCTGTTGTCGTTCATATCGATGACGAAGATGTACAGATCGATTGGGTTCTCAACCTGGTTCCCATTCATGTCCACAGCATGGGCTCGCAGCTGGGAGACAAGAACATGGACAATGAGTTCAGGTTACCTCATTCTTATACCATTTCCATCATTTTCACAGCACCAGAAAGAGATAATAAAGGTGAAAAGACATTACCTTTATACTTAAAGCTATAAAGATTTTACGAAAAGCAGTAAACAAACTAAAATTATATTGTGTGTGATCACTCTTTGTCTTTGAAGCAACCCCTTTTGTCCTTGGTATACCTGTTCAGGGTATTTGCTGAGCAGATCGTTCCAAGGATGTTGGCCAATGTGATCTGCTGAAACTCTTTCATTTCCTTTAAGCTATGACCACTTCTTCATGACTCATGGCTGTATATTTGGGGTAGTTGTTTTGTCACACAGTGAAATCTGGCAAATACCTTATTTATAGCATTGTATAATGTGTAATAGCCACATCTGGCTCATCAGAACTGCTTATAAACAATCAGTCACATTAAAACTGTTACATGTTAAATAAATTTCTGGGCTTATGATGGCTGGCAGTCATGTGGGTTGTGGATTTGAATGTCAACTTAATCATGTTGGGATGCACTTTCCTATGTTCCCCCCGTAATCCTAAATCTGATTTTTAAACGTATCCACTGAGAATCTGATCTGTCTGACTGGTTATATACATTATATATTGTAAGTGATCAGATCCATTCTGTGTATCTTTGCTGAGATCTGCATGGTTTCTATGGTAACCTACATGCATAGAATAAATGTGAACAAATCAATATTGAAACTGGTACATTGGTTTTGCTAATGTCACAAATTGTGACATTAGCAAAACCAGTGTAAAAACCAATGTACGAACCAATGTACCAATGGGAGGACACCTCAGGTCAATGGGGTCTATAGTCCAGGCAGGTTAGCTGTTAGCTAACAGACTGCTGACACGTGATAATGGAGGAATTCCCCATCACTTCTTTCTTTCTTGTAGATGTTGTTTATGCTGCTTTGAGAATGACACAAAAGGGCTATATAAAATCCTGTTAGAGCAAACAGACTATCCAGATTCATGCATTTGTTTAAATCCAATGAGAATTGCATTTTAAACCTCTTCCATATCTGGTTTAAATGTAATTTGGGGGAAAAAAAAAAAAAATCACATTCCATGTGGTTTTTGGCTCTTTTGGCCTGTAAAAAACAAACAAACAAACAAACAAAAAAAACCCTATCTTGATAGAATCTATTGGTGACTTGTCCAGGGAGTACCTCTGCCATTCACCTAAAGAGAGCTGGGATAAACTCCAGCAGATCCCCATGACCCTGTAGAGGATTAAGCGGGCATAGATGATAATGGATGGATGGATGGATAAAGAGGGATGCATTATCCTCCTGGGGGAGCCTGCTGCCTTTGGGGAATGAAGCTGCCATGGTGGACAATAAAGTTTGTGTGTAAAAATGTTTGAATGAGTAGTACAGTACAAGTCTTGGCATGAACAAGACACAAGGTTTTCCCATCATACTGCTTTCTGTTTCAAGTTCTGGTTGTTTGGTGTAAAATATAGAATTCCTTTTCTATCAGGCCAAAGATTCTCCCATGACAAAACAAAGGGAGAAACAACTGAAACTTAGCAGAAGACACAAAACCAATAGTTTTTCTTCAGGATTATCAAAGTCAAAATAAAATCACTTCTGACTGCAAAACCAGAGAAAATCCTCATCATTGACTTATATAGAACAAACAAAATCCCTAAACCTTAACAATATCTGACAATATCCATAATTTCAAGACACTTTTGCAGAGAAATTGCTTCTGCAATACATTATTTCTCCTAACTTATCTTTTATACCCTTAGTCCTCATTATTTCTTATCACTGCAGTAACCCTATAAGAAACATTTTATTTCACTGAAACATTGGCTCGGTTGTAAAGGTGTCTGCAAGGTGTCTGTTTCAGAATGGCTGCTTTGAATCCCTGACCAACATTCAGTCTGCTTTTGTTTGAAAGAAAGCCCTGGAATCTCTACACTTCTTTCTGACTTCACAAGCACAGAAACCCATCTCAAATTCAACTCAGCTGTGCCCAGATCAATGAAATCACCAACTAGGATTTCTCACAATGTTTGAACATGAAGTTACTACTGGAATACATGCAGTAAAATTCATCCTTACTGGTTCTCCACTTGTGAAGACTGGGAGGAAAAAACAGCAACAAAAAAAAAAAAGCAAAACAAATAAACTTGAAAGCGCATGAAACTGGAAAAAAAAGTAAAGGCAAAAGGTTTGTTTTGGTATCGTCTTTTACTGTTTTGACTCACTCGACCTTACTTGACAGTGTTTATATCCCTAAACATGACTTATTCAGTGATACTTCTGTTAGTTTGAAGCACTGAAACTGTTTATCCTGGATGATATAAGAAATAAAAGAAAAATCAGATACTCATCCTGAGCCAAACCTCATATTATGCTAATAATTCATTCCGTGAAAATGAAAGCAACCGATTTCAGGCCAAGGGCTCTTCACCAAATTTAATACTGGGGGTGTTAAGGAAAAAAAATAGTAAAAGTTACTAATCTAGAGCAAACTAATCATAGTGTGTGTGTGTGTTGAGGGGGTATGGAGAATTGCTGTAATTACCTGCTGTAAATACCTGGCTAGTATGAGAGCCAAAATGAAACTCTTGTACTCTTGTGGCAGCAAACAGAATAAGTACAGGTGAAGATCCTCTCCACTGCGACTCATCTGCTCATCTTCACTGGCTTCCTCTCTGTTGCCTCCATCAAATGGTGTCTTCAGGTCTCCCTGAGGTTAATTTGACTTTACCTTTTCCACTGCATTGTCTGCTCTGTCCTGCACTCAGTATCCATTTGCTGTCATCGCACACTGCTGTGCTGTAGCAGCCGAGGAGACGGGCTTCGTATCCTAAACCACACTCATCCCTCCATCCTGCATGAACCCACACCCTAATTCAATAACAGCAGGAGTAAGAGCTTACCATGTTTAGAGAAGGCAAAGTGTACTTCTGAGTCCACATTAAAGTTTTTATCCTTAAAGGCAGAGTGTACAAGGCAATGCTCTTTATTTGTCAAGAGGCATAGGGATAGCTGCAGACTATGAAGCTTCAAAATGTTTTTTTTCCTCATAAGAATGCATCTCATTCCAGGGCTGGTTTTGAATGTGAGTGTTCATTGTTTTGAAAACAAAACAAATGAACAAAAAAAAAAAAAAAAGAACTAGAGCATGACTTTGTTCTGTCCTTGCATGAAATATGAAGTAAACAAAAGTAAGACTTGAATATCAAATTGTGCGTGTGAGCTTCAGTTTTTCTGAATAACGATGCTCAATAAAGAAAACCTTCTCTGCACTCAAGGTTTGCGAAATGAGAACATTCATGTTTCATACAACACAGTTTGACTGTAATTACATCGCTCTGGCAGTATCTATTGTGAAAGCCTTTAATTGGACTGCAACACCATTTGAATCACGGATTTACAAAAGGGCCCAACTACACCGAGGTATATTTTTCAGGAGAGCATTTTTTCTCTCCAGGACTTGGGCCGTTCTTCAACTCAAGGCAAAAAACATCACCTTAGTTAACAGCTTTATGAACTGGAGTTTCTTCTTTCCAGCTTTCCGGCCTTTCTTCAATTCATTTTGATAGCTCTTAGCCTAATGTACAAGACAGGGAGATTACCTGCATTTCGCAAAATCATGGAGTTGGGCCCTTTTGTAATTCCATCATTCATTTTCTTTTGTCATTTTACATACTGATCTCATCTGGCACTTCTTGCACTTTGCCATAATCACACTTTCCCATTTTCTTAAAAAAAAAAAAAAAAAAAAAAAAATTGATCGCTCTTTCTCCTGGGCATTTATCTGCTCTGTACCACCTAAAAAGATGACTTGCCAATTTACCAGGATTTTAACTCCAATGAAAGTGTTCATAAAAATAAAAATGCAGTGTTAGATATAGATCCAGAGAAAGCCAGGGATCATAAAATTGATACTACTCAGATGACTGCTTTTTAACTATGCAGCTTGGCTAAATCCAGGAGGTGGTTATCTTTTGCATCTGCTGAAAAGGCTGTTTTATTCCTACTGGTTATTTGATTATGTGCCACAATCTCTCAGAAATCTATAGACTTGCAAAGATATTTTACCCATATTTGCTCTTGGCTAAACTAAAAGATGATTAACTTTTGATGTTGATCTAGATCCAGATTTAGCTCCATGATTTTTTAAAAATACTTTGGCCGAGCAGTTTTGTGTTAACAAGTAGGCAACGATTAGTCTGGATCTGCCCATGGATCAATAGATCTACATATCAGGGTCCCTAATTTTTCAAAATCTTGGTCTGCCACTCTTACTTCTTGTTAGTGCAGTCTTTGATAGCTGTTTGGCAATTTTATCATGACAAAAAGGCTGCTTAAAGTATATTTAATAAAGTGTGAGCCTAGATTATGTGGGTTTTCAGTTGTCAAATGACCCGGAGAGATCGTTGGAATCAGCTCAGCTTCTAATCAATAATCACTATTAACTCTGTGTGTTAAAGGAGAGACGGATTTGGAATCAATCTATAAGCAATGACATGGGTGATTCAATAATTCAATGATCAGAAAGATGTATTGTAGATGTATTCGGTATGATTTGGATCAAGACTGTGAGTCTCTGCTGCAGCGGCTGAGTGGAGTCACTGTGTACCCAGGGGAATAAAAACAACTGATATGTTTAACAAAAACAGGAGAAGAGATCAGGCAGCAGCTGGGTGATGTAATGTAAACAGAAGTAACAGAAGAAGAGGTGATTTACGTGATTTGTAAGCAATTCCTAATCAATGAAATGTATGAAATGTGTGTGTGATTAGTCAAGGATCAGAAACAAAATGTATTAGTAATTTTGGTAATAGATCTGTGTTAGTTAATGTATGTTAAAAGGGAAAACTTATTTTGTTGGGTCAAAAACGGACAGAGACAGAGCGGGAGCGCATGTTCCTCTCTGGAATGTCAACAGGGCAGGAGAGAGGGCGTAAGTGTAAACATAAGTTACTTCGCACATACACAACACTGGGGCCAGGTGTCTGGGTCAAATGGTGATGTCGAGGTGGGGCTGTGTGTTTGGTACAGAAAGCGGTACATGGGCTCCGGACTGCAGACGGAAGGTTCATTGCCGAATTCTGTCATTAAACACGAACCAATCAATCAATCAGTTAATGTAACGTTGGAACATACGTTGGTATGTAGATCGTTAGAAAAAGGGTTAGCGTTAGCTGATAAGCTTTAGCTTAACGAGCTGGATAGCCAAGAAAAACAAGGTGGCCTTGGACTGGTGATAGGGAAGATGTCATGCTGTAAACATGTGAAGTCATTGTGGATGTGTGTTATGCATGATTATGTAAAATTATGCACGCCTCTGTATATGTGAATAACCAATCAGAAGTGTCATGTGAAGTTTGAGGGAAATTATGTATGCATATGCAAAGGTGAGAGAACCAATCAGATGAAGGCTGGTGCAGGGCGAGCAAGGAGAGAGAGAGCGCATAAAAAGAGAAGGCAGAAGGACTCTGTGTGGATTCCTGGAGCGATTTTCAGACGAAGAAGGACTAGCTGAAACCTGGACGAGCGACCCCCATCCGAAGGATTAACTGGAAGGATTTACTTCAAGAAAAAGAAGACAGAAAGACGCTTGGAACAGGATCTACGGATTTTTCCCAATTCTTGAAGGAATAATTGGAGCCTTTTTGGTTAGCCTAGCTCACCGCTAGTAAGGAGGAGGAGGGGGGGCCAACCAGGGTTCCCCGGGGGCCTGACCAGGCGCTCTCTCTCTCCACCCTGCCCAGCGGCCTTGAACCCGCATACTGGCCACATGCGTCTCTCAGCCTGTCCTTGGACCAACCAGATGAACTGATTCGTAAGCCACAGCTTCAATTTGCCTCTGTATGTAGAATTATAAATTGTATAACCAATCAATGCTGTTGCTTAACCTTGCTAATCTGCTTTAATAAATATAAAAACTGTCATAAGACGTCGTTGTGGACATTACATCTGTATTCAGAATTTTGAAGACTTGTTTATGCCTCTGCACTAACACACAGGTTCTTATGGGTTATTTTAGCCACATTTTTGTCAAATTGTCCCTGAGGCTCGCTGTCCGAGCCGCTAAAGTTTCCTAGCCTGTAACAAGAGCCCAGATCGTGAGAGAAGAGCTGCCGTTAACAGACGTGACCGATAGCTGGACTTCGAGCCCCCCGGCTATTCCTCTGAAGGACAGTTATTGGAGTGAGCGGGGCATACGGTTGGAAGTAGGCAGTGAGAGCTAGGCGTATCTTCTCGACACCAGCTTAAATAAGTTGAGGAAATCTAGTGAGGAACCTCTCCTAGACCGCAACTTCTTACCCGTAGGATGGAGAGCTGGTCCCGGTGACAGACTCTGCTAGTCAGAGACTGAACCAAAACTGGGGGATTTTACACAGTAAAAGAAAGAACCTTCTCTTTCAATACTAATACTTTACATATCATGATACAATGAAAATAATCTAGTCCTGATCCAGTCATACAATTAAGTAAACATAACCTGAGATGTCATGCACATATCATATTACACATCAGCACTACAGTGCCTTGCAAAAGTATTCGGCCCCCTCGAACTTTTCAACCTTTTTGCCACATTTCAGGCTTCAAACATAAATATATACAATTTCAATTTCTTGTCAAGAATCAACAACAAGTGGGACACAATCGTGAAGTAGAACAACATTTATTGGATATTTTAAACCTTTTTAACAAATAAAAAACTGAAAAGTGGGGCGTGCAATATTATTCGGCTCCTTTACTTTAAGTGCAGCAAACTCGCTCCAGAAGTTTAGTGAGGATCTCTGAATGATCCAATGTTGTCCTGAATGACTGATGATGATCAATAGAATCCCACCTGTGTGTAATCAAGTCTCTGTATAAATGCACCTGCTCTGTGATAGTCTC
The DNA here is from genome assembly GCA_018398805.1 of Hirundichthys speculiger. NCBI lineage: Eukaryota > Metazoa > Chordata > Actinopteri > Beloniformes > Exocoetidae > Hirundichthys > Hirundichthys speculiger. Next base: position 1,260,359 of record JAGFBZ010001679.1, read on the forward strand.
AGGGTTCATCACCCACCCTGTGCCTGGAAGGACCACGCCCAGACACCCTTGCCTCAGCAGCCTCGGATAGAGCGATTCGGCCACGTTGCTTAACCCCTAACCAGCCTGGACCAACACGGATGAGTGGAATTGTAAGCCACAGTTTTATTTTTAGAGTAGAATCAGAGGTTATTTTGCAATGTTTAATCAATGAATGCTGCCACTTAACCCTGCTAACATGCTTTAATAAACTACAAATTATAATAAGATGTCATAGTGGATGTATCATGAATGTAAAGGTTAGGGTGTACATCTGCATTAATAACTAAGTTCTTAAAGGTTATTCTAGCCCATTATAGTTACAGATCCTGGGGGCTAATTATCCTAGCCACGAAATCTAACCTAGTTGATAACAAGAGCCCAGATCATAAGAGGAGAGCTGCTGTTAACAAATGTGACTGATAACTGTACCTTGAGCCAGGCAATTCCTTCTAGGCGAGTTATCAGTGGAAGCAGGACAGGCATTTGGAGGTAAGCAGTGAGAACTAGACTTGTCTCCTCGCCACAGGCTTAAACAAAGTTGAGGAAATCGAGCAAGGACATCCTACCAGACCACAACTTTGGACCCTTTAAATGGAGAGCTGGACCAGTGACAGACTCTGGCAGACAGAGGCTGAATCAACAAGGGGGATCTTACAAAGGGGGCTGAATACTTTCACAAGGCACTGCATTTACTTAAAATTTAGCCAGATTTCAAAAGCAGCGTGTGCATGCAGTACTAGGTACATCCTTATTGCTTTTCTGAGAATTAAAAGTGTTAGTCTTAGTTGTTTGGTATTAGTTTGCAGGTAGTTTCCAAGTGTGCAAATGCCAAGGAAGCAGAAAACTATCTCTATCATATTTCTATATCATCTTAGAAAAGCAATTGTCACTGCCAGTGAATCTGTGAAATGTTACAAGGTGATTTTTATACTATTTGGAGTCCAATATTCTACTAAGAAAAGGGGTTATATAAGGTTATTTTGTACCGTTGACCACTCAAAACACCGGCGATCCCCTAAATACACGTCGACATACAATATGCCCATGGGTCCTAATGCTAAAAATTGGAATAAAAAAAAGAGAGCACTTTCTTTTACACATGATTGTATAATGTGTTCTACAAACTTATCACATAGTAAACCCAACAGAAGTGTATATAAGTTGTAAACTACACTGGTCAAAAACCACCATCATTCATTGCAGCCTGGAGCCAGCAGCTATAAAGCCAATGGAGCATGCTATCTCTAATGTTTGTATCTAGTGAGATTTCATGCCCCTTGCCTGCCTCAACCATTAGGTGGTTAGTCCCCTCCTCTGTCTGAGCCACAAGATTTCAGAAACTAGTAGTAAATTATGTACCAGAACAATGTTTGAAAATCTCGTCATAAAAAAGAGGTGAGAATTACTGCATGCTATCAATCAGAATCTACAGACTTGTGCTGTCCAATAACCTGGGCTTGATGTTTGTTGTTTGTTGTCACTATGCAAACACAAGGTCGATAGATCTTCTCAAAAACAAAAGAGGGCAAATGACTGATAAGTCACATTAGTAAAAGCACTTGCCTAATTTTATATAGTGGTTTTACTAATGTGACCACTTGTCTAATTTTCTATACGACGTCTATGGAAAGTACAAGAAAAGCTCGATGTCCCTGGCCCAGACAATGGTTACCGGGGCCCCACTCTGGAGCCAGGCCTGGGAGAGAGGGTCGTTTGCCTGGGCTTTTACCCATGGGGCCCGAATGGGCTCAGCCTGAATGAGCAACATGGGTTCTCCTCCTTGTGGGCTCACCACCCATAGACCACGAGAGATTAGATCTCTCGGCTGATACGCCTCAGTGTTCTCTCAGAGGAACTGGTGGAGGCAGCTACGGAGAGGGAGGTCTGGGTCTCTTTGCTTAGGCTGTTAGCCCCTCGACCCGATGACAGTTGAAGCGGAAGATAATGGAGGGATGGATGAATGGATGGATCATTTTGTATATGTATATGGATGTTTATGTCTCCTTTGTGCAAATAACAAGCCCTGACTCATTGGGTCATAGACATGGATGAGTTCTGTCAGTCTTATGCCAGGATGTTGGCAGGAGATCCTCTCAGTCCTGTTTAGGTGCTTCAAGTTTGTTGGGTGCATTATGTGAATGCCGATTATCTTGCATAAAGAGATAGCTTCTGTTGGGGAATGCTGTTGTCCTGCAACACTGTGCTGGATCTGCAACAATGGTTTTAGTGGTTGTTGTGTATCAAAGTGACATCTCCACACTAATACTGAAGGACTTCCAGCAGAACATTGCATTGCAATGAGATTCTCCTTTTACTTTTGGTATTAATAGCATGGCTGATTTCCATGTATCCTTGAATGTTGATCTATTCTCCTCTTGCCACTCCTGCAAGCGATCATTTCCATGTTGTGAGTTTTTCAGTCTCACAACATGGAGTGATAGCTCCTGTTATTGGTTCAGATGCTGAACAACTGTAATAATATAATGTACGATGCAGATAACGATTACTAACCCTGATATACACTTAACTTTTCTTTACCCAAAAGACTTGTTAACATAGTACTGCTTTCCCTATTAATGTATAGGGGCAAACTGGAAATTTCACAATTCATACCACAATTTATAACATGAAACTTACATGGTAAGAGGAGCGATGTTCGCGATCTAGAGGTTTGGTGACAAACATCTTTCCAAGCACTGGGTCGATACTGAATACTTCGTTAGGTGGTTGATCTGCTCCCACGCCAGTAATGCTGTATCGGATTGAGATGTCTTGGTCCTGGTCTGAACGAATCTGCATCACAAACAAAGAGGAACAGCCAAAAGGTTGGTCAGATCTGACAATGCATCTCAGTGGGCCGTATAACTTTACCATGTGATTTTTCTCTCTCAAATCCACAATACTAAATCAAAACCATGTTGTCATTGCTTACCAATCTCTTCTCCGTTAACATAAACTATACAGTGTTTATTATTCAAGTTTGAGTTTGTGATAGACAATCTTGGATTTTAATAATTTTGTTATTTTAAGGGACCCCCTGCCTTTCGCCCGTAGACAGCTGGGATAGGCTCCAGCAGATCCACGTGACCCTTCAAGGATGAAACGGGTATAGATAATGAATGAATGAATGAATGTTATTTTAAGGTTGATATTGAATATTTTTCACAGGAAAGAGTTATGTGTGTAGGCATAGGCATACACGCATAGCTCGGTTTCTGAAACTTCTGAGGACTTTATAGCATATTTCACCTGGACCCACCAGGCCTACTCTAATCCTCAACCAGCTTTACACAAAGTTTTTCAGTTAAAATGAAATAACTTGCATCATGGGGAACTTCTTTTGCATTTTCCCCTAATGTGAGACTGTACGCGTTTTGGTTCCCACAATGTACATCATACAAGTATGCACACACTTATCATAGTTTGGCATTTAAACACTCTATACACTCAAGGATTCAATTAGTGCTGCTGCAGGGAGTGCAATGTATTCTGTATGACAGAATTGGACTGCTTTAAAAGAAAATATGAATTCAGTATTATGGGTTGGGAAAAATTAAATCACCTTGCATTTTTTTTGTTCACTCTGACAGCATTAAGTGCAAAACCTAAGGGGGGCACACTGGGACTACAAAGATATTGTGAATAAATATGACAATCAGAAGGGAACTGATAACATGAGCTTGTAACTAATTAGGGAACAGGCAACGTAATAATAATAAGACAAGTCTCAAATCAAGACGTGCTTACAAGAAAATAATTAATGAATAACTAAGGGACATGAGTGGTAGAATGTTCTATTAAAAAATAGGTCTGGGTTTTTATTCACCTTTCCTGTGCCAGATAGCCAACTAATAGGTGCATTAAGTGTGCTGTGATGCCCTGTGATTTGGTCTGAAGTGCTGTGTAATTGGGACTCATTTGGAGGAGTTGTTCAATTTAGTGCCCATATAGAGTCCAAACCTCCAAGCACCCCATTTCAGTCCATTAAGTACATGCCAGCCCAAAAATCAGCCAGTGTATCAAAATGACTCAATCATACACTTACTCTGGTATGCAGGGACATACGGCACACATACAAATACACACACACACACAGAAATGCCCAAGTTCTTTCTTCTAATCAATGACCTGAGTGCACCAGAGGAAGAAGACTGTCCAAAGCTGGCTCCATCTTTCACCACTTGAGGACCCAATTTAGCCACATTTTTTGACACACCAGAAATTCTGCCCTGCTGAGAAAATAGCTGAAGCACCTAACAAGGGCGAAAAAAGGACACACAGTATTAGGCAGGTGTCATCTGGGCTCTTCTAACTGCTAGAGTAAAAGCCTGTCACCATTACTGTAAGTGCTGGTATTACCATTTTCCTTCCAAATGTCTTATTCAGCTTTAAAATGATCTTCATCTCTTTGCTACAGAAGTGCAACTGATGTGTGTCTCACTCATCAAACAACAGAGATCAGCTGTGAACGCCTTGCCTCCATGACAGTAAGAAGAGCTGTCACAAGGTCCACTAATTTTATTTGTGTATGCATGTGCATATGCATTTCTTTTGGGTATAGGAAGAGGACAATGCCAGGATGCACATAACTTGGAGAATTCCTGCTGACAGTTATGGTAATTAATGAGCCATGAGCATCTACTACTGCACACCAACAACTCGCAAATAACCTGCTAACAGCTTCAAAGAACTCGCAGAGTACTTTATTACAACGCAGCACAGTGACACCCATACCTCTCCTGGTGTAATGGAAAATAGAAGCTGTTACTACACTTCCAACTTTGCTATGGTCTCTCATTCATCCATACTTCAAATTCAACTCTCATCTTCTATTTTCCCTTTTTTCTGCCTTTCCTCCTCTTTTCCCTCATCTCCACTCCTTTCCTTTCCACTCATCTGAACTTTCTGCTGTGCTTTCCAATCACCCCTTCTCTTTCCTTCAGGTCTATGTGTCGACAGAAGTCATGCATGAAAAATGAAATTACTTTAGTCCGTTGGCCTTGGCAATGGTGTGTAAATCCTCACTCGTTAGGAAGTGATAGCTCGCCATAATTTCATTTGGATTTTCCTCCAAAGTTGTCCTGCTTTGGCTGGAAGGAGTGTGGGGAATTTGGCAGCATGTCTCCAAAGTAATTTCAGCTAATAAGCTCATCCTCCGATGATGCTCATGTAAATGTTTTTAAGACTTTTGAAGGATGCCGCCAGAATCCCTTTCCGTCCACGTTTCTGCTTGTGAATGGATGCATGAGCCTACATAGATGCACTCAGGTACGCATTATAGTGCTTTCTTCAGTGCTTAAAGATTCTGTCTTGTGACAACAAAATGGTGCTGCCATGTTGTGTGGTTCAAGATTAACAATTACTCCAAATAAATATCATGTGTATATGCATTAAGGCATCCAGTAATTGTTGTCCACAAAATGAATTAGCAAGGTTTAGTTGCATTTTATCAATCCCTTACTTTGGTCACAGAATAAAGTTACAGGATGAAATTTCAAAAAGCAGGCAGCTCTCACTGTCATTCTGTCATTTTAATCTCAGAACCCATTCAAAAAGTCCCACAACAGATAAACACACAGAGCTTTCATAAGTAAACACATGTTTTTTGTTTTGTAATATTCTTTAATGAAAAGAACAGAATCTCTTTCATTCTTTTTCATTCTACATCTCTATCTTGTTAGTCAGAGTAGACCATGCAATAACACATGCACATAAATATACATATTCACGTACAAAATTTCTGTTAAATGGATGACAGAAGATCTCTATTTCAAGATTTCCAATGAAAGTCTATAAAGTTGTTTTTCTTTTCTGTTTTTCTTTTTTTTTGTTGTTGTTCTGTTCTCTCTGATTTTTCCTAAAGTGCCCTAACAGTTTGTGAACAGGATTCTGCAGGTGAGAGTGGGCATAAAGCGTTCAACTAAGACAGACTGATAGTGTGTGTATGTGAGTGTGTGTGTGTGAGAGAGAGAGAGAGAGAGAGAGAGAGAGAGAGAGAGAGAGAGAGAGAGAGAGAGAGAGAGAGAGAGAGAGAGAGAGAGAGAGAGAGAGAGAGAGAGAGAGAGAGAGAGAGAGAGCAAAAGAGCCATGACTGGCATCAGAAACCAGGCACCATCTAAATGACCCATTTGTCAATGGATCAAAGCAATTCCCTTCATTAACGGCAACTTGTGTGGCTCTTATGGAGATCTTATCACTCAGCTTAACTCTCCTCTGCCCAGCAAAACTAAATCAAATGAGAGATTATCATGCCACAAGGTGTTTCAGGGGAAAACAGAGATGAGAAGAGGGGAATAAATATCACTGACGCACAGATGAATTAATTCTCACTTGATTTAATGTTGACTAACAATTGGGGGGAAAAAAGTACCCAACTACTTCCTCAGTGTGACAACACTGGCAGACACTAATATGTATTACAGTAATGATGATGCAGTACACACTGTGTGTACATATATATATATATATATATATACATATATATATATACACAGTGTGTGCTAGGTGAAACAAATAAATATGAGTACAATTTATTGTAAAATATCTACTGTAAAAATATTTTCATATTTGACCTAACCCTACAAACACGAACTGAAGTTATAATTATTACTATGCATATTTTCCAATTCCAAACCACCTTCATTTGAATTTTTTCTCTATTATGTTCATATTCATGTACTATGTTATGAGGGAGGGTGTGGCCTAAGTGATTAACATGATAATATTTTGTACCAAAGTGTGCACACTTATAACTTCATTAGCTCTCTAAAATGAGTCAGGAAATAAATTTAACTGAAACACTGTCAAATAAATGCAGAAGACTTAAAAAAATATATAAAAGAAGAAAAATAATAATAGTTTAAAAAAAAACAGTCTACTCTCATGCTGCCCTACATGAGAACTTAGGCTTCCTGGAGTGTGCAGAAATACAGGTTTTCAGTTCTTAAGCCCGGTGTATGCTTATGCGTCAACTGATGTGCTGTAGAAGGGAACCCTTTGCCACAAGCTACACCATGGCAGAGAGGCACTAACATGCTCCTCTGCAAGAATTAGTACATGTGACATCATGATGAACCGCAACAAATGTGATTGGTCTACTAGTACTGTTCTCTGTCTTCATATTTACTTCTACAACTTTTCTTTCTACAACTTTACTTCCTCATCATTTTGAAGCTGGGTAGAAAGATAGATTGTCAGTAAAAATTACTGATCCACCAACTCACATAAGTTTCGTTGCTACGAAGAACCAAAGATCAAATTTTGAATTAGACTGTATTTAGACTAGCATTAACATGTGCCCTGAGGGCATCAAGAGATCTGAGAACCTGTACACACCTGACATTCAAATGTGTACCAAACACTTTCCTGCTTTATAAATGGACAAACACCCACATCATTCCAGCTTACCAACACCAGATGGATCATTACTTTTAACAGCTACAGCGTAACAAGACATAACAAAGTCAGCAAAGGATATGTACAATAGAAATCAGTGCATACAACACAAGTTTGTGTGCACCACTGCTTTATTTGGACATAAAAGTATATGAGTCCAATGAAACCAATGACGTTAATTTAGAAGGCAGTTGCTATATGTCTCCTAGGACGCTTTCGTATTAAGACAAAATACAATCCCATCCTGGGATGTCTTCAGCATTAGCACTGGCCAGCTATGATCTCATTTCATAGAATGCATTTTAAAGACATGGCCAGTGAAACCAAACCATAACTACACGAGTTAAAGCTGAAGTGGTGAGATTGGGTCATGAAATACATGAAAGCAGATATACAAGCAGATGTCAACAAGGTGGAGGAAGGATTCTGGTATAGGCTATAATAATTCAGGATTAGCTAACTGGATGTATTTGTGAAGATGTAATTAAAATCAATCCTCAAACTCACTGGCAGTGTCTGAAAGGTACTTACTGTCAATATCATGAGAGGATTTTTTTTTTTTTTTATCTATCCAACGCTTACAATGAAACATTAAATCTTCTCTGCAGGCAGTTTCATAGCCACCACTCTTTGATTCATCTGATCAAAATTGACTACACTTCTTTGACTGCACAAAGAAGAGACAGCTGACAATAGCTGACATTTGACTTAAATGATTCACAAGAATGATTCGGATTTTGAAAACTTGATTGATCCCTTTAAAGACAATTCTTTACAGTGACTCAGGCAGGTACAAATATGTTATAAACAAGCACAATACCAACCAATGTACAGAGTTATGCCACCTAAGTTCATGTGCATTGTATGGTGCAAAGCCAAAAGATGTGCTTGTATAAGAATTACAAGATATATCTAACACTAAAAGTGTAGCACTTATGAATAAAAGAAGGGTTTACAAGTTTAGACAATAATGAATGGATGAATGGTGCAACAACTACCTGAAACTCCACACCAATTAGTAAGAAGTGACGAAGCCTTTCGGCTGAAAGGTGAAACATTTTTAAGAAGCAAGAAAACTCCAAGTCCATTTGTTTTCTGTTGAAGAATTTTAGACTACCATGGAAAGACCAGATGAAGTCAGATGTAGTGCGCCGCCTTCAATAAGGCCATGACATTTATGCAAGGCAATACTCCATCACATTCATTCAAGCCCTCCACTGCTTTGGCTATTTTGCAGAAGCACAAGTATGACAGAGTAATGAGTCATTCCTCACCTGACTTAAACCTTCTGAAAACTTATGAGTCTCTCTCAAAAGTAAGATTTACACTGAGAGAGGACTATAAAGCTTTCTGAAAACTGTGGGATGCTGCGGTGGCTGTTTCAGGGAAAGCTGAACAAAAACAAACAAAAATGTCATGAAGGGATAACATTTAATTTTGAAAAAGTTTGTCTGAAAATCCTGCATGAAGTGAACACACATAATTTCAAGAAAACATAAAACTATGATTGGTGTAGTTTGAAACTTTAACAGGCATCGGTGCAATTAAAGTCATATTCTGCTTCCTCACTGACAAAACTCGTATTTAATATATATACCCAAATAAATAAATTAATTAATGTAAACAAAGCAACATAAGACAAGGAGAAAGTGTATATAATATAAAAATAATACAGTTTTGATCGGTGAGGGTGCCAGGGTTGGATATAAAAGGCTTTGTCTTTTCAAGCATGGGTGGCTTGTTGTTATCTACATTCTGAAAAAATCCATCAAAGAATCATTAATCTTTTTATCATCTTGCGATCGCAGGTAGCAGGTAGCGGGTGGTCTGACCACCCGCTACCTGCTACCCCAAACCCGTGATCGCAAGATACAGAGTTTGCGTAAAGCGCAAAAGACACGCCCATTGCCACACCTACAATGTGAGTAAGGGAGTCGACATAGCAGATAGCGGCTTTAGGGAAGTGGAAAATTGCATTAGCGGTTAGAGGAGGTTCCTAAACCCGCAATTTGCAGGTAGCGGCTAGTGGGAGGTGTACGATCAGGGCCTCAGCGTCTGGGACATTTTAGTGCTCAAAGCCCAAGGCAAGAGATAACTGATGGATGTGTTTTGCCCTCTTCCCCACAGGCCCATGGGAACTGTTCATGGCACAGTGATCAATAAAGTAATGGGCAGTAATGATGTGCACGTTGTAGTTGATTTTAATGTTTTGGGCCAAAAGATGATTAAAAAATCTGCACTGTCAATATTATACTGCCTGAGAAACAAGATTGTGGATCTCAAAGGGTTTTATTCATGTCATTAAAGACATTTTTAAAAAGTGATATATGTTATGTTGCAGCATATTTATTCTATCCTCAATCTTGATCAGGGGTGTTATGTTAACTTTTCAAATTGAACATGGGTTTCAGTTTTTCTGGCTAAGACGTTACTTTTAAACCATCTCCTTCAGTTGGCCATTCAGACCTACACACCCAGTTTTGTTTTGCTGTCTTTCAGGACTTAGCTTATAGCTTATAGAATATTTAGTTTAGTCATTTTCCTTTTTTTTTTGTCATGTGTGACTGCACTGCTAATAACATAACACTGAAAATCTCTGCTTGAGCTTGTTTGGCTCAGTCCACACAGCTCTCACCAGCGGTAAAAGTAAACCAAAGATGGAGAAAAATGGAAAGATGGAGATGCTTAAGACTCAAGAACACAACTCCAAGTGAAATTTGCCATGTTTACACACTAGTACAACGTACATTCAGTAGGTTTGCAGGTGTCCTTCTCACCAAAATTTGAAGAGAAGCAAATTTTAAATCTTTCCTGTTGCTTACATAAACAGAAAGGTTTGGATTTCACTAAATCCAAAAACAAATAAAAATGGTACTATCAGAGTTTTTAATAAGCTTTTATGAAGTTTTTTTTCCCTCTCTTTGTGCTGACCTTCCTCTGTCTTGGCTTTGTTATTTGGGGAAAATTTCTTGTTTCACTCCACAGATGGGGTGTTCTTGCTTTGCTTTCCCTCTGTGTTCTTCATTCTTCTGGCCTCTGTGTGTGAATGGGTTGAAGTTTTTTCTTTGTGTGCTTGTGTAGTCTGTACACTTTCCAGATCTCTATAGAGGAGTTCATTTGGATCAGGCTCCATCTGTGTGTAATAGGAATGGGCTTGTTTTGCAATTGGTTCAAAGTAGGTAAAAAATAAATATATAAAATGAACAAAAAAAAAAAAAAAAGGGAAAGGAAAAAGAAAACACATTTGTTGAGCTCCACACCCAGTGAATCCCAGGCTCAATTACCCATTCATGTTTTCTGTTAGAGTATAATTTATTTGGCCTCTTTCTGTGACACTAGGGACATAAATATTCTGTATGTGTGACAACTCAGCAATGGTGTTTTCTAAAAAGTGTTGTAGTTGATGTGTCGTGGTTAAAAGGTTCCAAACACAAGAAAATAAAATGAAAGATTCATGAAATGGAGAAGTGACAAGTCTGTCCAATGCATTTAACATTTCATTAGAATATGTTACACTGTAAATCCATTGAGCCTCATTTATGAAATCTTAGTAAATCTAAATGACTAAATTGCCATAAATCCCCTTCTTACTAAAAAACCTACTTTGAAATTAACAAATGCCACACAAAACTCAGATTTGATTGTAAGATATGTGCATATTCATGAATGCCAGTCAACTGCAAATTGGCAGCTCATTAATTAGCATACAACCCCACCCTGGGACGACCATATGAAATGGTGATAAACTTTATGTAAAGCTGTATCCTTATCCTACACGCCTACCTGTGGACATGGTGCAGATTAAAAATGATAGAAAGGGAAAGACAAAAAATCTGCATTCTAACCTATAACAGTGGTTTGGTAAACATGTTTGTCATTTTCACAGGGAAAAAAAAAAAACAAAAAAAACTTTTTCCTCCTTGTATTTTATGGTTTTTTTTTTTTTTTTTAATTTTAGGCCCATTATGTTTGTACAGTATGGCAAAATAAAAAAAAAACAAAAAACTGTAAAGTCACACTCACGAGGTTATGCAGAAAAAAAAGATACCAAACATGGCAAGAAAAACTGTTTTTAAGGTGAAATTTAAAAGTTAAATAAAAAGTTGTCAAAATGGCCAATTTTAACCTAGACCCCAGAGGGTTAATATATCTGATATTTATTTTGCTCTGTTTGTTTGTGTGTGACAGGGACTGGGAAGACACAGGCAAGGAAAGAGGTGACTACAGCAGTTAATATCAGATCTTCTGTCCAACAAAAACACTGAAGCGGTGAGGCAGAAATGTTTTCATATGATATTGGATGCAAAAGAAAACAAAACAAAAAAAAATCCTCCACATCAACAAGAGATTGCTGCGACTGATAGGGGGACATCCCAAATAAACTCTTTGCCGGATGCAACCACATTGCCTGTTTAACTGGAGGGACGTCTTTATCAGGAATCATACCTGATGGGACAGCAACATGCTTCCACTCATGTAAGCTTATACTTGTTATATCATGTGTTGTATCGCTATGCATTATTCTGCTTTTAACACATATTTTAAGAAACACAGTTAAAGCTTAAATATTCAAATCAGCAATCATTGAAGATAAACCTGCTATATTTCTAATTCTTTCTCATGTTTAAGGCACATGTTTTAGGATAATCAAAGGCAAGAGCAAATTTTGTACAAAAAGTTTGGAGCTACTCACAAATTTAATGGATGCTGAAACATTATAATCATCATAAGCATGGTGCTTGTGATAGAGCTATACGCTGCTTCCCTTCACATCAAAAGGAAAAGTCACTCAGTTTGGGCTTTAGTGAGCAGTGTCATTGAGTGGTGATACAGTTTGGTGAATTTCATGCAAGCCTTCAGTTCTGTACAATGTCCATATTCTGTTGATGTCATTGTCATTAAAGTGTGGTAATTACCACCTTGGCTGCGCTAGGAGTTACTGCTCCCTGTTCTGGGTCAGCGCAGAAGAGTGATCCACATAACTGGTTTGGCACAGGTTTTACACCGGATGCCCTTACTGACGCAACTGGGATTTTAAGTTGGGACCACCCTCATGGTAACATCCACTGACTGTGGATACTGGATACAGCATCCAGTCATGTGACCCATAGGTTCATACAGAGAGAATTTGAAGCCTGATTTTTTTCTTGCACAGCTCAGCGTCATGTTACAAAATGGCAGGACCAGCAGCCCTGAGAAACTTGTTGGAACATGGCCTCCAGTTTTTAGCTTGGCTAGATTTTTACATTCATATTACATTATATTCATTTCTTTTTTGCTTTTGGGAGCAAAAGTCACAGTCCACCATGGGCTTCATTGAAGAAGGACTGGCCAGGATCCAGCATAATTCTGCTTTGAAGAGTCCTGAAAAGATTTTCCATGTGCAGTTTGGCTCTGTTGTTCAAATGGTGCTGCTGGTGCGGCGCACTGAGCTGTTTCCCGGCTCAGCTAAAGGGACTCGGGGCTTCAGGTTGGCAAAGAGCCGAGAGAGCTCTCCGTCAACAGCTTCATGCGTTGGCCAGTATGTGGCTGAGCCGAGCTGTTTGTTATGTATGCATGTCTATTAACATGAGCGATTAGGATAATCAAAGGCAAGAGTAATTTTTGTACAAAACGTTTGGAGCTACTAACATTTTTATGGATGCTGAAACATTATAATTATCATAAGCATGGTGCTTGTGATAGAGCTATACGCACGCACGCACAAAAGTTCAGGCTCAGAATATTTTTTTGTTGTTTCGTTTGTTTTTTGCTCAGTTTATCAGCAAAGTGCATTTTGGGGATCACAGTTGTGCCGATCAAGGGCGCAGATGGCACTAGGGACGGCGGGGACATGACGGGGGGGACATTATATTGATCCTAGGCGATTACACGGCGGGCCGGATGTGGCCCGCGGGCCTTGAGTTTGACACGTGGTTTATACATTACATCACTTGAAAAAGAGATTATTTTTCCATTAAAGTAAGTTTTTAGTGTGTCTGTGCACGTGAAAGTGTCCACACAAGTCTTTTGATTGGGGACGGAGGCAATAATCAGCAACATGATTATTCTTGGGCGCTAAGACTTGAAAAGGTCACTAAACCACTGTTAAATGACAATGCACAGCTTAAAAAAAAAGCGTAATGGATATGGCAGAAAGCAGTCTTTGTATAATAGAATAAACATTTTTCTTTTCTTTATTGACCCTGGGGCATTGTGAATATAACTGAGGTCCTGTTCACTGAATTTACAGAAGTCGTCGTCCTTTCATTATTTTACAACAGAACAAGACAGAAGATACGCGAGGTATGGATGACTGTATTTTCAATGTGGAAATTACATTGCATTAAGTGGAAAAAAACAACAACAAAAAATAAACTAAATAAAACAACAATCTTCATCTTGAGATGGATGGTAAGAAAGAGACTTTCTGTAATGACTGGTTTTACTGTTTTGCTGTACAGACAGCATCTATGTAAATCTCACGAAAAATATAAGACAACTTATGTCAACAAAACCTATATTTTCCAGTCAAGAAAAACGTAATGAATAATGCACTGCACAGTTTTTTACAGCATGACAATTGTAATTCACACTGCATCTGTATGTATTTTTATGTAAAAATTGTGAGAAAGCTATCCAAAATATGGATTGCAAACCTATAAAAGGAACACAATCATCAAAATAGTTTACCTTTTTAATCAGTTCTGTTCTGTGATGTGTGCTGGTGCTTTAACCAATGACAACTATACAAAGCTAAAAGCCACACACACTTAAGCCCTAAAGTCCCACTAATAGGGACTGCTTTATTAATTTTTCAGACTGACTAACTGTATCAACAAGTTGGGCCCACAAACGCACATAAAATTTAAGTTTTAATTTTTTTTATTTATAACAATAAAAAACACAAACATGTTCAAAAAAGTACACTATATTGCCAAAAGTATTCACTCACCTGCCTTGACTCACATCTGAGCTTTAGTGACATCCCATTCCTAATCAATATGACGTGAATCCACCCTTTACAGCTAGAACAGCCTCAACTCTTCTGGGAAGGATGTCCACAAGGTTTAGGAGTGTGTTTATGAGGATTTTTGACCATTTTTCCAGAAGTGCATTTGTGAGGTCAAACACTGATGTTGGCTGAGAAGGTCTGGTTCTCAGTCTCTGCTCTAATTCATCCCAAAGCTGTTCTATCGGGTTGAAGTCAGGACTCTGTGCAGACCAGTCAAGTTCATCCACACCAGACTCTTCCATCCATGTCTTTATGGACCTTGCTTTGTGCACTGGTGCACAGTCATGTTGGAAGAGGAAGGGACCAGCTCCAAACTGTTCCTACAAAGTTGGGATCATGAAATTGTCCAAAATGTCTTGGTCTGCTGAAGCATTCAGAGTTCCTTTCACTGGAACTAAGGGGCCAAGCCCAGCTCCTGAAAAACAACCCCACACCATAATCCCCCTCCACCAAACTTTACACTTGGCACAACGCAGTCAGACAAGTACAGTTCTCCTGGCAACCACCAAACCCAGACTCTTCCATCAGATTCCCAGATAGAGAAGTGTGAGTCATCACTCCAGAGAACGTTCCTCCACTGTTCTAGAGTCCAGTGGTGGCTGCTTTACACCACTGCATCCGATGCTTTGCTTTGCACTTGGTGATGTATGGCTTGATGCAGCTGCTCCACCATGGAAACCCATTCATGAAGCTCTCTGAGCACTGTTGATGAGCTACATGAAGTTTGGAGGTCTGTAGTGATTGACTCTGCAGAAAGTTGGCAACCTCTTCGCACTATGCGCTTCATCATCCGCTGATCCAACTCCCGCAGTTTACGTGTCCTACCACTTCATGGCTGAGTTGCTGTCGTTCCCAAACACTTCCATTTCCTTATAATACAGCTGACAGTTGGAAATTTCACAACTGGATTTGTTGCACAGGTATCATCCTATCACAGTTCCACACTGGAATTCACTGAGCTCCTGAGAGAGACCCCTTTTTTCACAATTGACCTTTCGGTAAGCACCGCCCCCTCCCTAGTTACTGTTGCTAGGTCGGACATTCTCGCTGCTTTTCCATTAAGGACAATGTTAATTTGCTATTTTTCACCTTTTTCTTTTTGTATATTAATCTATGCTGCTCCTCAAAGGGGCCTCAGCAGACGTGTGGCTGAGCTCGTGGAGATTTGGGCCTCATCTGACTCCTCCTCCCATGCCCTCTTCTTGTTTGGCTTTCAGGATGTCCAGGCTGCTCATGACTTCTGAATAAGACAATCACACATGTTAAGTTATGTTGAGTTCAAAAGAAAATCAAATCAAACAAAGGATTTTATATATATATATATATATATATATATATATATATATATATATATATATATATATATATATATATATATATATATATATACATGAGGATAAGAATTCATTCATCCTTTTTTAAGTGTCAAGTGCTTTGTGTTGAACAATTGCCTCACTAGAACTCACTAATTATTGGTAAACTAATATACATTAATAGTAAAATTAAAACAACATTTAGATAAACTGTTGATCAATTAGAGGATGCAAAAATGTAAACAACAGTTCACCCATCACTGTAGTTAGCCTACTATTTCACTAAAGTTTGCAAAGCAATCAAAAGCAATAAGTGTTCATGAAAAGTGTGACTTACCCATCATCACGACCAGAGAGGTAGCTGACTTCATCCTCCTCTCCACTCTGCCACCGGTGATGAATTAAAAGAAGCTCACCATCAGCCTCTTCCATGTCATAAAATAAATCGGGGCACAACGGAAGTCCAGTGTGTATTTCATCATGAAAACCGTCAGTTTCCTCTAATCTCTCAAAATACAGTTAAATCCTGCTTACTTTCTTGGTCTGCAATGCTCCTTCCTGCCTTCAACCCCACCCACCCAGGTGTGTTCAAGGTTGTGGCCCAGAGTCAGCATTTTTTTCCATTTCATAAAAAGATAAGAAATGAAATCATGAAGATAAACAAATAAATGCAGTGAATTCTCCACCACATATTTAATACTTTTATGCACTCGTGATCATGATTTTTTTTTATCAATCTGAAAAGATGATATCTCTGGTTTTACTTGGTCTATCAACTTCAAACCAAAACGGGAGGGAAGTTTCAAGTCCTTTCTTTCGAGCAGAGTTAAAAGCAGTGTTCTAGCTGACAGTTTTTATGCAAGGATACACGGCAAAAGACGTGTCTTTTGATCATGTGGCGTGTTGGTGGACCTCTAAGGGGGCATAGATAATGGATGGAGGGATGGATGACATTCTTATCCAACAGAATTGTTGAAAACATGATAAAGGTTTGCATGTTCAAACCATTAGTGTTAGCAACACAGCATTGGGATTCAGCTCGAAGAACAGAGAACAATCTTTTACAGTAGTTAGACTGATTTTTAATCAGTTTTGTTCATTTTTTAATAAACTAAACTTAGACTCCTCTTCTCTTTGGGCAAAAAACAATATTAAGTCACTGTTGTTTCTCCAACATATGTTGCAAACGTAAATCACAGCTTGTTCAGTGGCATTATATCCCTTTATTATTTGAATTGAAATATCAAAACTTCCCTTTTTTGGACAGACAAGAACAGTGATTTTTGCTTCTACTTTGACTGAAGATAATATAAGCGACAGAATATTTCATGTTTTTTAATTATTTATTTTTCAATACACATCCCTTTTTTTTTTCATTTCAAGCCTGCAATGAATTCCAAAAAAGTACGGGGGAAAATTAATAGTAGTAGTAAGGAAATGAAAGAAAAAAAAAAGATGTAATTCCAAACCATGACATTACACTAAGGTACAAATTGAATGCTGTGCCTTTGAGCAACAAAGATGGGCAGAGGATCTCTACTTTGTCATCAAATGCATGAGAAACAGTTACAAAGAAAGGATCTTCAAATAAAGATTGAAAGGATTTTCCATATTTCTCTTTCAACAGTGGTGCAATCATTAAACCATTCAAGGAACATGAAGGAACTTCAGTTAGTAAAGAAGCAAGAGCCCAATTACACATCTGTGATAACCACATTAATGCAGATTTAATGCCTTCAGTAGGGAGTCTTTTCAAGACATCCATGCATTTTTCAGCATACAACAGAATGGCAAAGGAAGAACAGAGTACAGTTACTGGACTGGCCTGCTGCAAGGAATTGTGGGACCACTCCATTCATAAAAGATGCTCCAGTTTTTTCTATGCTAAAAAAGATCATGAAGGAATTTCTGAAGCTTCTTGCCTTAGCATTTGGCGATTTCTACTGGCACTTATCAGGACTGCAATTTAGATACTTCCAGGCCATTTCCTTCACTTAGGAACCTTCCACAGCAAAAACAACTATTCAGCCGCACCCTATCATATTTATCAGTGACATCTTCATTTGATTTGATTCCGTTCAATAACTGCGTCCAGATATTCTAGATTAAGTGACTACTTTTAGCTCTGAATTATTAATCAAACCACTTTTTCATCACACAAATGTCATCTGACACTAGATACACCTTTCTAATCGCACTTATATTATGTGTTTGACTATATCACTCAATTTTTAAATGAATGATTTATCCTGCTCAGTGGTCCATTTCAGTGTGCGAGAGAATGAAATGGAAAGACAGTGTGCTCTTTGTGCCTTTGAGTCATTTGAATGATAGCTAGAATTGTCACAGGTGAGATTATTAAAAGACCTTCATCCACATTAGGGAAAATAACATGGAGTAATAGAAGGTAAGCAGTGAATGACTTTTCCAATTACTGCACTGTGAAAAGAGTCTGGTCTTTAATAGTGTAGGCTTATGGCAAATTAGAGGTGCTATTCTCCCTGGAGGTAACAATGGAATAACTCCCCTCCTGACTCCTCTCTTCCAGGCAGGGAGAAAGAAAATAAGACAGCCATTGTGGAGGCAGACAAAGAGGAGCCACACCCCTTAGCTTTGGCTTAGCGGGGTTAGAGTATGAGGGCTGTCATCTCAATATTACCCCTCTCTTTCTCTCCCTTTCTGTCACCCTATTTCATTAGGAGATTGATTAAATTGTGAAATTGGGAGTGTGATGGATGCATGAATAACTCCTCCAGTCGATCCCCCTGGCTTTGACAAGGACAATATCAAGGACCCCCTGTTACTCCCTTTTCCTCCCTCGCGCCTTTATCCCCAGGAAACACAATCTGGGTAATTAGAGTAAAGAGTGTCAGAGACTTTCAGGAGAGAGAAAAGCACAGGAGGAGAGAGAGTAACAGTGGCACAAAATCTGCTGCTGCTGCACTTTTTGGAGCCCCCCCCCCCCCCCCCCCCCCCCCCCCCCCCCCCCCCCCCCCCCCCCCCCCTCCCAGCTACCATCCATTTACACATACACACATTTTTTCACTGTCCATCCTTTCATAGCCTACTTTCTCACTGACATTACTATTTTTTTTCCTTCATCTTTTTACTTTCCAAACCCATCAGGCTGCAGTGATGAAGAGAAATGCAGACAAGAGTGAAAATGGAAGGAAGAAACTGTGAGCACAGCGAGAATGAGACAGGGAAAATTAAAGTGGTTGTGAACTGACTGCATCAGCACAACTAAAGCATAACTGGAGCCGTTTTGGCTGGAAACCTGGCGACAGAAAATGTAGTGAAGTTGCCTGGACTTGTGTGATTGGACATCCATCTGCCAGGATCCATATTGTGAGAAGTGGATACGGTTCTCCTCACTCGCCCAGATGTGTGATATCTGTGGGATCCTTTCCTGGCAGAGTAAATTTGTCTTTGCATGACTTGATTTTCCATCTTTTGAATGAAATATCACACAAGAAAAAAATCTGGATGGAAATGAGAATAGAAAGAAATTAAGAAGAGAAACCAAAGGAAAAGTAAAAAGAAGGAGTTAAAATTGATATGGAAACTAAAGTCTTGTCAGCCCATCGAGAGAAACATTGCATTACATCACCATACGAACATATTTCCAGCTGAGAAGTCATGCAAAACACAGAGCTTACAGTACTTCTCACCCATATGACGAGGACAAACACTTTGGACACATGATGAGGTAAACAGATGTCAAAGGAGACAGCTGTGAGCAGAGAGGCAGTGGAGGACAGGTATTCAGGTAGAAGCAGGAGCAGTATGCAGGTTTGATGTTGACTGGAAGCCTGACAAAATGGGCTGCTCCCTGCCAAGCTTGCTTCTGCCAAACACAAACAGAAACTGAAGAGGGGTTGGACCTTGCCACGCTGCTGTTGGCTGTTTTGAAAAGATGCACATTATGTGCATGCAGAGATAGACTTGCTCATCCATGTGCACACGCGCACACATGCACGGTCAAACCGCAGCCCCTGAGCGTGTGTGTCAGAAGGCTTCCCAGGGATGTTCTGGCTCTCGCTAACCAAGCGAGGGATTCTGCTTGGCAAACTCCACCTCAGCAAGAGTCTAGCTGTCATCTTGACAAATGAACCTTGGAAGAGTGAGGAGATGTGTGTATATGTTTGTAACGCCATGCGTGTGTGTCCATGAACCTACATGTGTATTTTTCTGGAGCGTAAGCATGCACATCATAAGGATAGGTGGCGTACATGAGGTTCTTTGTTTTTTTTTTACAGTAGCTGGCTGATCACAGCCATCAGGACACAATCCCCTCATATAGAGAAACATTCTGCACGGGCTTAGATGAACAGTAACCCCTGTCCCCTGTGAGCTGTGATGCGAGCGACAGAGCAAAAATCTATGCATCGCTCCCAATGTGGTTTTATGTGCAAGTAGGGATGCTAAATATTTTATTAAGGCAAAGGAGTCCATGGTCTTTTTTTCAGGAAACAAATGGTAAATAAAAATGTGAGTAACACACTTTCAGGGAGTTTTGACAAAAAACTCATAGTGAGAGGAGACGTGAAGCCTGCAAATGTTTTATTTGAAGCTCACCTGTTTACCTTAGAAGCTGTTTCATTTTAGATGCCATAAGGCATTTAATTGCACCTTGGGAGATTTTTTTTTCTTACAAATACACACAGAGCATAGGAAAGTTTAAGGCTCCGTCTGTGTTTTTACATATCTGCACGTATGTGTAGGTGAAAAGAGTTGAGGCTAAATGTGCCAACACATGATCACTCCATGACAGTGTCACCTGTAATTCCACGACTAGATTCAGACTAGGGCTGAACGATTTTGGAAAATAATCTAATTGCGATTTTTTTCCTCAAAATTGCGATTGCGATTTAATATGTGATTATTTTTAAGGTCCTCTTCTCACATATTTTTTAAACACTGTCATAATAAACAATATCAGATTTATTGAAAGTGCAGATTAACAACAATAAAGCAAACAAATCTGTGGCTTTACCTCGTCAACATCTAACTTTTCACGTTTCATGAAACATGTGTAACATTTATGTAAACATGTGGACTGGACTTCTTAAACACTGTCTGAGATTGACAGGACAGTGTATAAATAAATAAATAAAGTATACAGATATAGAAAAAATAAAGCTTACTGATCTCCAGTCAGTAACATCACACAGGAAAATAAAGAGGAACAAATATCTGCTCTAACCAATTGGACATTTTCAAAAAAAAACTTTTTGAACACTAATAGAAATATTATATTTACTCAGTAATAGCAGCACACAACATACTGAAGTGCAAAATGAGTATGGCACTGTTAGCCAGAAAGATTCTTCTGTATAGAGCTCAGGAGCTCACAGATTTTTTGCAAGGAAAAAGGGGGTGGGGGGGGGGCTCGAGTTGTCTCGCGCGGCGGGCGGGGTGTTTGTGGCTGTGCACTGTGCCCGACAGAGAGAGAGAGAAGCGCGGTTCACGAGACGTACAGCAGCCAAGTAATGGCTTCAAACCTAGCGGTTTGAGTGCGCGTGAGTCTCTAAATCACCAGAAAAAGTCGCTAGATTTGTCGCTAGTCGCTTTTTACAAATTAAGTCGGTAGGGGGGTCTGGAAAGTCGCTAAGTTGGCAACACTGCTTGCCCTGTCTGCTCTGCTCAGCTCAGCTGGGCTCACTCGCAAGTCACGTGACGTCGCCAGATCACGTGACAAGTAATATCGCGGCCTTTGCGGTAAGAAAATCTCGTTTTATGATATCGCGAGATTATCGCAAATGCAATTAATCGTTCAGCCCTAATTCAGACCGCAGCCTTTCATTGTAAACGGCAAAGCACATAGGATCAGATCATTCAGTAGAAAGTCTTGATTGGTATTTCTCTCACATTAGGAAAGAAAGAAGCAGAATTGGTAAAATGCAGGCGCATGAAGAAGGGTCAGAATTTCTTCTTCTTTTTCTTTTAGATCACTTGAATACCAAAGACCTAGAATTATTTTATTTCAATATAATTCTCAAGGACCTTTCTCACAATCATTCCTCTATTACATTCCCTGTTAAAGCTGTTGCCTTGTGCCTTTATTTATTTTTTTATTTTTTAAGCTTGTCTTTCAGACAAACATGCAAACATAACCTTTACAGAAGTTCTGAAAAAAATACAACGTGATGGAATAACTACCTTATCTGGATGTCCTTTATCTTCTCTGTCAGGCCTGATCCACTTCTCTTCCTGCCTGACTTCCTCTGTGTTTTCCTTTTTGTACTACTGCCACGCTGTCCCTCCTACTGTCTGTTAACGTGTCCTTTTGATTCGACCGACCTTGTCTCATATCGCCAACAATCGCCTCCATACTCAGGCCAAAACACTTCATTACCGATCCCCACCTCCTTGGTTCTCTTTCTGAATATCTCCTCTTTTATTTTACTGCGCATTTTACTTTTGTCATTTTTTCATAGAAATACAGATTCTTGGCTCTCCTTCATCCTGCTGATCCACAGGGTCGCAGAGGCCAAGCTCCAGGGGTTTGTTAAGCTGTTATTTATCTCCTTCTTAAAGTCCTCCTCATCTCCTATTAAACAGCCTAGAACTGTTGCCCTTGACTCACAAATAAGTCTTGTGTCTTTTCATGAGATGATTTACGCTTTAATTTAACACCAACTGAACCCAGGAGGGAGCCCGTCTGGTGCTGCCTGATGTCATATCAGAGAGGAATGAGTTTGGGGGAGGGGGGGGTTGGAAATATGTGTTTATCTCTTTGAATGTGTGTGTGTTTTGTGTGTGTGTGGTATATGCAAGAGTGAGTGGGTGGCTGAGCTGTTATTTTGTTGTTGTTTGCTGCATCACTGTAAAGCCTCAGTATTAGCGCCTTTGCTTGAGCCTGTTTGGGCCACGTAGGGCTGGAAAATATTCTAGTGGAAAAATATAAACCCTGGGTATGCCTGATGAAAATGTTTACTGGGACGTCATGCCACTAATTTCAGAATAATGAGATATTAAACAGTGGGAATTACATTTCGGTCTCGCTTCACTGAGCAAAGAGGAAACAAAGGCCAAATGCGGTTGATAAATGCACAAATGTAGTAACAATTTGTTTTTCTAGTCAATAATAGGATATTGCAGAAAATTCCATTTCCGAGGGCTGATAGGTGTGATTATATTGATCTCAATAATTTCACTGGAGGAAAGGAAATTAAGCTCAGAAGGTACATGCCAAAACAAGACTGATGTGCAAAAGCTGGAGATGGGCAATTTACTTTGTAAGGTAGCTGTTCAGGAGAAACCAGAACCAAGTTGCAGAAATATTAAAGAATCTTAAAAAAAGTATCCTTCATCTATTTCCTTGATTGCCCTTAGCCACCTCCCTGTGTGAGATATTAATGCACCTTTGGGATGCTCACCTCTTCTGTCAAATACCTGAGTCTCAAGCACTGCAGAAAAGACAGGATCAAGCATGTTCTTTCATCAAAGAGACTCAATTAGCAAAAGTAATAAAGTAAATTATTACTTTTTTGAAGTAATATTGTAAAACACTTAGCATTGTGTGATGTTTCACCCATGCTGTCGTGACTGTCCAGCGTCATCCCAAGTGTCCTGGGAGCAGGATTCTTGTTCATGATATCAACAATCTCTAAATTACACTCTAATACTACAACTTCACACTCGCAAGTCCCAGTGCTGATATATTTTTTCCACAAAGAGAGGAGTTCACTTTTGAGATGATCATCTTTTCTGTAATTTGACTCAAAAATAATAAAGTGTCAACAACCACATCAAACATTCTGAGGTCTCTGTGAGAACTGAAGCAAGGTGGTGGTTTACGTGCAACACATCTCAGTTGGTATGCCATTCATGTTGTTCAGTTACAGGTTTATCCCAGTGATGATGCTTGAGAAAAATGGAGCAAGGTCTTAAGTGGGCACTGTGGATAGTCCGTTTAGAGTATCATGATAAGAGCTCTGGAGAGTTCATAGAACACTGAATTCTGAATAAGTAGAGTCATTCATATGTTTATAATGGTACAACACATGTGACATCTTTTTTCTTCTTTTTTTGGTAACAAAAATTGATCTTTTGGACACTATTCAGACTGCTTGAAGGATTTCATCTTTTCTGCCTTTGATTTCCAAAGACCAAGTAATGATAAGAATAAGCCCAAATACCCTACATCTGGATGGGTTAGGAAAAAAAAGACATGGAGACAGTAGGGCAGAAGCTAAATAGTGAACAAGGAAGGTAAAATAGACCCTGTTGAAGGAGTGTCTCTGCACCAGGATACTGAAGTGCCAGCTGTGTGTTTTCGTTCATCTTGTTTACTGAGAGAGTTCAACAGTGGTACCTGCCCATGCTCCATGTAACATCATCAGCTAAATCGTTGCCAGGCAACAAGTAACACAACACCAAAATGTTGATCTGTCAACAATTTCAACCACACCTCTCTTTCCGCTACATCTTTGCAACTGTTTGTTGACTAATTTTATTGTTTTAGTCTTCTATTTTATCCTCAGCCTATACGTCAACAATATAATGACATGAATGGACAGAATCAATATCATATATCCGACTAGATGTTTTTAATATTGCATATTAAAGTAAATTCCAAAAATAACCTGCCAGTGACATTAGAGGAAATGTCATTGGACCACCAAAATCAATATGCTCCATTCTTGGGGACCAAGAATGAGCACACAGGACTGTGGTAGATATAACAGACATTTACGCTTCACCTAAGCACAAATGTCTGACCGATCAATAGACAGAGCAACTTGCAGACAGGCCAACCAGCTGACTGACATTTCCTTCCATAAAACAAATTCAGTAATGAAGAGAAAGAAGGTTGGAAAAATATCAAACTGTGATTTTTGCCAAATAATCTGCAATGTCACTAAACTCTGGACGTCCGTGCTGAAATAAGTCACACCTGAGGTTTGGAAAGGAAATCTTTTGTGAATTCTTCAGGAATGAATGAATGGATGAAAAATTAAGCCAAGAGTTTAAAACAGGTCGAGATACTGAGTAACAACAAAGAGCAAAAGAAATGTTGTTATGGTTGTTTCTGCTCTTGCCTCAAAGTGGACTGACTTCTCTCCTTTCTCCTCCCACTTAATTCTCTGCAGGAGGTCCCCCCCAAACCGAAGGGAGAGTATTGTTCTTTCCTTTTTTGCTCAGCGGGATGGAGCTTATGTACTGTGTGTTTGTGTGTGTGTATAGCAAGTCACTGTGTGTTGAAGTTGCACAGCTGCCAAGTACAAGACCTTTACAGTGCACAAGAATATCGAAAGAGACAAGACAAAGCTTTGCACTCAGACAAAATACGCTTGAATACACAAACAACAGCGCACATCCTGCATGCGTTTGACAGAATTAATGTAGCCACATATTTGAATGTTTTCATAGCCAGAATTTTTTTTAACCCAGAAAATGAGCTCCGAGCATTTCAACACTCATAAAGCATTCCATATGGGCACTAATGTGGTTTCCTAGTGACCAAGCCGGGGATTGGGCTGTGATCCTTAAATACTCCCCATGTTTCTCCATCCTGCGGTTTGGTGGACTAGATTAAAAAAAAAAAAAAAAAAAAAAAAAAAAAAGCAAGATAGCGTCCTGCTTTTTTGGCTTTTCTTTTTCTTTGCTTTGTTCCGGGATAAAACAGAAATGCGACCAAACAAAACCCACAACAATAAGCATATACAAAGGCAACAACGCACCACATGTGCTTTCACTGATCCTTTGTTTGCCGTCTGTGTAAGACAATCAATTTCTCTAACGCACAAGTGCATGCGTTTGTGTATGTTTGTTTGTCATTGAGTGTGTGTATCTGAGCGCATATGCCTCAGGAGGAGGGAGGGAGAAAGAGATGAACGGGGTTGGGGAGGGCAGGCTGGAGCAGTGCAGTGCTGGTGTTGGCCGAGCGGCGGGGCGGCAGGTGCCAGAGGGCTTCATTAGACACAAGAGAGAAAGGCCGTGAACAGCAGTTCTCCAGGAAGTCGATCAGACCCAGACACAAACACAGGCGTGCCTCTGATTCTGGTCAATTTCTTCATTCCTTCTCTCGCTTCTTTCCTCTTCCGTCTGTTTCTTTTTATGCTTTCTCTTGTTCTCAATTATACCCACTCATCTTTGTCCTCCCTCGCAGTCTCCGATGTAACGTACAGACTGTTGCTTTTTGATCTCCCTTTTTCCCTCGGATTAATTTATTTTCTCTTTTTGTCTGTCTGCTGTTTTTTTTTTTTTTCTGCTGCGTCTGTCAGTGAAGCGGCGCAATCATTAATCACTGGTAAATGCACGCGGAGAAAGCAGACACCTCGAGGGGGAGTTCTCTCATTCTGCTCGAAAAACGTTTTTCAACAAGCTCCATGGAGAGAGATGTAGAAAATGGAGCACAGGTGCAACAAACACAACCTGTTTCACCGAAGCACACACAATATCTGATAAAAATGTTGGTGTTTAATATGCAGCCTCTAAAGCTACTACGAGGAAATAAATACCAAGAACAAATTACCCTCACAAATGAATTATTGGAAATTGAAAGATCTCAAATAGTCTTTCTTGTCATATCAGTCAATGAAGGGTTCGAGACAAGTACTAATTTATTTGGCTTATTACTTTCACTGCCGCTGTTTCTCTCAATGATGCTCCTGCCGATAAAATGCTCGGTGATTATTGAGAGATGCAACCAACTTCATCGCGGTATCTGGCTGGTCCCGCTCAACGAAAGCTGGCAGACAGAAACATTACCTTCCAAAGAAATATTATCTAATAAAACAACAGGTTAGCTGAAATTGCAGTCTTTCTCTCAACCCTGAGCCCAGCTTGCAAAACAGATGTCCCCACTTGAAAAAATAAAAATACAAATAATATCTCTTTTGAGCACAGCACTAAAATATTGCCCAAAGCAGAGGAGGAGTGAATCAACACAGTGAGAGATAGTGAATGGGAGACAGAAGGGTGAGCACATGGATGTGAAAGATGCAGTAGGTGAACATGGCCGCAGCTAAAATCAAGTCTGGCAGGCCAGAACCACATTTCATGCAGACAACAGTCAGCCAATATCAAGCATTTTTATTTCACAAAGGTTTTGTTTTTTTGGATGGTTGCTCTAATGGGGAAGTTAAAGGATTGGGTCGGTGATTGGGGGGTAATTACATTGAGTCTTTATTTACCTGAGCAAAAGAAATCAATGCTTCTCTGCCGGAGGAGAAGTATGCGGATCAATGGAAGGTTTCAAAAAGCCTCTGAAAAAAAAAAAATCAATGTGCCTTACATGCCATTGATGGCTATTTGGCCACAGAAGAAAGGGAACAACAAGGAACATCTGTTTATTGTGTAAAATTGCACTGCGGACTCTTTGTTATACTGTAATGTTTCTAGTTTTCAAAAGGAAAAAAAAAAAACAAACACTTTTGTTGGTATATCATTTATACTGTCCTATTTCTTCCTGTGACAAAAGCCAGATCCTGTGCACACAACTGCAAAAGACTTGCACCACTAAAAACACTTGAATGCTTTCATCTCATTTAATCCGGATTAAAATCCCTGCAAACATCTGTATTATATGGTCTCCTCAAGACAAGTTAAATCTGTACTAGGTTCTGAGGGAGCTCAGATAAAACACTGAGAGAAAGTACACAAGAAAGTACATGAAATACTTTTTCTTGTGGAGTGACTTTTTGTTTTTTTGAACATTGTGTGGTTTTATTTATTTGGTGTAAATGTTACCTAGTGGTTGACTATGTTCTGTGGTCAGTGATGTTTATAAAAAATGGCCAAAAATTGTCAGACTTCTAATATTATCACTTTAATCTCTGTTTATATCTTAATAAAGAGACTGGAAAATACATTTGACTGGTCATTTAAACTTTTACACACAGTACCTGTCCAAAGGAAAGAAATATAACCACTCTGATCTAATATCTGTAAAGATATAAGAGCTACTTTTAGTGTCACAACTCTGAGACACCAAAGGCAGATGGGATCTGAAAAGCACACAAAAGCTTGATGTATAGTAGAAGAATGGGGGACTCTGAGGCAATTATTCCAGCACCACGATGAATAAAATGCAGTCAATAACAGCCTTCTCAGCTCTGTCACTGTCTTGTCCTGAGAGGCCGCAGGGAGTACAGTTCTGCCAAGACTTTACCTATGCAGTCAACATTTTCCTTGAGTTATGTCAGGTGGGAAGCTCAGAGGCCAGTCAGTCGGGCCTTTATCCTGACACCTGCCCGATCCTGTGCTGGCCTGATCAAAGTGACAGCTCTGCAGATCCGCAGAGATGTAGGGGAGGGCTGCTGTCACCCCACCTGTCCAACTGATGGCAACTTGGTTGGGGCAGGGAGAAAGGCAGTGGGATGCCAGTGAAGGCCGCTGTCTGCACGTCACTCAGTGCTGTGCTGGATGACAGAGCAGGCCATTAGGAGAGGGGCTGACTTCACAGACCATTAGTGGAAGAAGCGCATGGAGCAGTGAGTGATGGCACAATCAAAGGATGGCAGAAAGACTGAAACCTCTGCTGTGCAACGTGATTCTTATATGAGGATAATTGAACCCTAACGCATTAAATCTTTGAGTGGAAAAACAAAAGAAAAAAGAAAATGCCAAGCGTTTTATTTTTATTGATGTGAAAATATAAAATGTTTTTCTCTGATTCAGTTTGCTTTTGGTCCAAGAAGTGAGGCTGCACGAGGCATGTTTGTTTTGTTTCATCTTCTCTTATTTATATTTTTGTACTGAAAAGGTTTTGGAGCAGGCAAATGCTCTGGACTTTGAAACACCAAACCTCACAACAATAATCCCGGGTTTCCACCAGCACTCTCATCCTAAAACATGAGTCACCCAACGGTGGCACTGAAAATAATCAGGTGTTCAATTTTGGAATGGACCTTTTGACTTTTATTATTTTAATATTATTACTTGAGCTACTGGCTTTAATCTTAAAGTAAAAATAATCGGTTTAATTAATTAAATTATATACAGTCATGGAAAAAATTATTAGACCATCATTTTTTCTTCACTTTCTTGTTCATTTCAATACCTGGTACCACTAAACGTCATCATGTGACTAAAACAGACAGAAAAGAAAACACTGAATGCATAAAAGCAGTGTTTTTGGCAGTACAACGCCATAGCTATTGATGTAAAAACTTAAGTGATTTGGGTTATAATCAAGAAAACCATGGAAAATGGTAAGATATCAGCTCTTAAATAAAACTCTTATGAGCAATCTTTGGGGTTATCGTTATGTTTGTCCAAACAAATGTACCTTTAGTTGTACCAGGCATTAAAATGAACAAAAAACTGAAGAAAACAAGGGTGGTCTAATATTTTTTTCCATGACTGTATCTCTTTGATATCACCTAACTTTTTAACTGCTGTAAAAACTTTACCCTTAAATAAACCAATCACACATGACATGTATGCTCAGGCCTTTGACGGTGAGACAACGCCAAGTTCTACCTGAAAAGAAACTGCAACGTAAACAGGGTGGTAAGTTTTGCTTTCAAGAGTTCCTCAGGGCCAGCAAATACTAATATTTCAAAAGCTTACAACCTGCTTGGAGCCTGATCATTGCTTCTTACAGCTATGTTTCTGGTTGAGTTTTTACTGAGGGGATAATAAAACAGATCCAGATGAGCCTTAGAGGACAATAGAAGTTATCAAAATGGACTGAACACACAAACAAAAAGTTTGGCCAAAATTATTCCCACGCCTTAAACCCCGATCTCCTTGTTAGAATCTCCAGTTCTCAGTTTGGCTGCATCTGCCCTCCAGTCATCATTAAAGGGAAAGACGAGCGCCTCGGAGCTGAACAGAGGCATCAGCACGCATCACTTCTCCCCTCCTTTGAACGTTTAACTCTCAGCAATCCACCAGGCCCTGATGGACCTATTTACTGCACAAAATGGATTGTGTTTGGCTGTGCACTATACTTCCAAATGTTCCTTTGATACCCTCTCTCTTTCTCCTGACACTATCCTTTCTGTCTCTCTGGTTCTGAGCAGTTCAAGGAAACGGCAGAACTGTCTGGCTACTTTATTGCTGGTGCAGCACTTCTGAAGGGATCAGAGAGCTCGGATGAGATTGCCACACAGTGCCAGTAGGATGGGACACGCTCCAGCTGTAAAAGCATGCTGATTCCAAAACACAGACTTACAAAGTCTCTCCTCTTTGACTTTATGTTTTCATTTCCCAGAAAAAAAAAAGAAGAGTAGAATAAAAAAAAAAGAAAAAAAAAGTTTTCTTCAAGCAGCTCCCCAGGCTTTTCTCTGGGGACAGATAAAAATTGCTTGAAAAACAAAGACCTGGAAGAAAAAAAAGAGATTCTTTTGCACAATTTAAAACCCAAAAGAGATAAGATGTGAACATTTTGTAAACAACCAGGAAATGCTGACGGTTAGATATTCCAAACAGGGAAAGTCTGAAAGGCAGAGTGGGGAATGAAATCTCCTGGAGTACGTTTTGATTAATTACAGTGTGCAATACAAGCTTCAAGTCCACTGGTTTGAGAGACACAAACTGTTCAGTCTACTGCAGAAAGTTTCTGACTTTTAAACTCCCCAAAGCATGTTTTATTCATGGTTTTTGTCACTGAAGGGTGCACAAGCTGGACCAACGCTCAACATATTGGATTTCCACTTGTTCTTGCCAGTTTACTCTCTGTATTATGTATTTGCTAGATGAGATTAGTCAGGTCACTCCTTATGTTGTTAGTTCAGAATTAAGCTCTAATGCAACATGTCCTAATTATGAGAGTTCATAAATAACTCTGAATGTTTAGCACTGTTTGGGTTCATAAGAAGCAGGATATCAAATTTACCTCAGAGTGAGGTCCAGAGACTTGGCTCCAGTAATATTTAAACTGTATTCTTATAAAAGAGCTATAACACTAGCATTGAACTTCAAGAATCCCCTCCAAAATGGCCTGATAAAGGAAAAGAATAGGCCAAAAGGGGAATAAATAATGATTTGTTTAACTGTGAACCCATTGAAGCTTTCATTGTGGGAGGGTTTAGCTGCTTAGCTGCTCTGTGTCTGAAGGGACAACTTCTCAGGGTCGGTCAGGGCTATTTAAATAACTTAAGATACCGCGGATGTAATTGCATCAGGGGAACACAGCATAATCATCTTCAAGGATGTGGAGAACAAACTAGTTATGCTAATGTGCTGCTGTTCCTTATCAACATCTATTACGCTTGTCCCCAATCAGTGACTACTGTGAAGTGCCCTCAAAAAAAAAAAAAAAAAAAATACAGCGGTAAATTCAGAGCAAATCAGTGATGAAGCCAATTAAATGTGTCACTTACACTGACGAGCATCTGTGGGAACGGCCCTCGAGAATTTTCCGCCACATTGATTGGTGGGATCACCCAGTCCCTCTTCTGCCTCCTCAGACCCTTGGTACTGTTTGGGCCCAACCCTGAGAACATGATGACAGGACGTGGTTGCTGTGACGGCTCCTTCTTCTCCTTTCGCTTAGTCACGTTCCATCCTTCTTCTGTGACCTTTAAGACAAGAAAAGTCTATTAAGGAGGCTGGATCACTAATGGTCTAAGATTTTTATTAAGCTGATTTTGCAAAACAGATTTTAATCATTTAACACCTTTTTGAACTGCTATGAAACTTTAGTACTTGTGCTTTGGATAAGTGCAAAGTTGTTTTTTCTTTAAATCATAGATGGTAACTGTGTATAAACCACTTGGCACTGTCAAGTAGTCTGTATTTTACAAGGAGATTAGGTTGTCATGGTCAGTAGTTATGGTGGTGGTAGGTTTGAAAAATCTCATTATCTTTTCAGATCACAGTCCAGAACACAAATACTGAGTAGCTACTGGCAGCACCACCACTCTCTGCTTTTATGAAAAACTTCCAAAATACCTCTAAAGCATCTAGTAATCTGATCCACCCAGATAGAATCTCCAGATAGAAATTGATGAAGTTATGAAAGAAAAGAATGATTTGTCAGATTCAATTACATGACTCTTTCAAAGTTACAGGTATTGACTAATAAAATGCCTTGCCCTGGAAAGCTCCACAAACAATATTTTTTAGAATACAAGTTTAAATTGAAAGAAAATCCACTCATTTGATGATTATGATATTATTTCAATGCCTGCAAAAATGAACAATTTCATAGACACTGAAGACATGCCAGAAGAATGGTAAATGAACAACTTCAGCATAATTTAAAGAGCATTTTCTACAGTTTACCGCAACCCAATTTCAAAAAAAGCTGGGTGCTTTGTGAAATGTAAATAAAAACAGAATGCAGTGATTTGCAAATCCCATAAATCCATATTTTATTCCCAACAGAACACAAAGAACATATCAGATGTTGAAACTGAGACATTTTACCATTTAATGGAAAATATTAGCTCATTTTGACTTTGATGGCAGCAACACACCCTAAAAAAGTTAGATCAGGGGGAACAAAAGGCTGCAAAAGTAATTGGTGCAAATCCAAAACAAATGGAGGAGCATTTGACAACTAATTAAGTTAATTGGCAACACTTCAGTTACATGACTGAGTATAAAAGAGATGCAGAGCCTCTTGGATGTAAGGTTAGGCAGAGGTTCACCAGTCTGTAACAAACTTCCTCTACAAATTGTGGAATAATTTCTGAATATTGTTCTTCATCATAAAACTGCAAAGACTTTGAAGATCCTACAATCTTCAGTATATATTATCATCAAAAGATTCAATAAATCAGGAGGAGTGTCTATGCACATGAAACAAGGTCAAAGGTCATAACTGGATGTGCCTCTTTAGGCCCTACAGGACAGAAATGCCACCATCTTGTCTGGGCTAAGGCTCATCTAAAATTACAGCCCCGTGTGGGGGATTACTGTACATTGCTGGCAAAAGTCGAGAGAGCACAAAGCTGTGATCTGTGGCGCATTTCTTAATTGAGAGAGC
The DNA here is from genome assembly GCA_018398805.1 of Hirundichthys speculiger. Lineage (NCBI taxonomy): Eukaryota > Metazoa > Chordata > Actinopteri > Beloniformes > Exocoetidae > Hirundichthys > Hirundichthys speculiger. Next base: position 1,292,973 of record JAGFBZ010001679.1, read on the forward strand.
GTAAAGCTCTGATGGTGGGCACGTACGTACATCGAGATTAAATCTTTCCAATTTCTTCCTGACTAGGTACACATGTAAAATTTTGGAAGTAACTTCCTTAACATTTTTTCTTAAACAGAACCTCCCACCATTTAACCAAATCCGGTCTCCTCAAATTGCAATAAGAAGCCAGTTCTGCTTCCTTTAGTATGACAGCATTACCAATTTGCACAGAAATTTTAACATCTGCTTTCACACTTTCACAAGCTAAATGTTCAATCTTGCCTCCCTTTGTTTGCCTTTGATGGTGTAGCACAATAAAGCAGTTTACTGTTTCCACAATAAGTGGAGAGTTTTGTCAGCAAACAGCTGAGCTGTTGTCCTTAAATTCAGTTTCTATGGTGGAAATTATCTGAAACAATGCAATTATGCTCAAAAATCAAACCAGAAGCAAAAGTCCAATTATCCTTTGCTTTTGAGGATCACAGTATTTTAACTAAGACTTTAAACACAGCACTGCCTTGACTTGGGCCCCCAGCAACACACAAGTTTTATCTTATTTATTTTAAATTGAATGAAATAAATAAAAACTTAATTGCAACATTTCTTCAGGTGTATATTTGTGTGTGTGTGTGTGTGTGTGTTTGTGTGTGTGTGTGTGGTGTGTGTGTGTGTGTGTGTGTGTGTGTGTGTGTGTGTGTGTGTATGTGTGTCACCTGAAGTGAGGCCGATGCCTCTTGCAATCAGACATATTCTGAACGGGCACTGAACTAGTATACGGATGTTTGCTGCACAACAGCTGTGAGAAGGAGAGTGACAAAGGCTCACAACTAAGTCTGAAGCAAAGACAGACTGTGGAGTTTTTTCTTAATTTTCTGATGATGGTACATGTGCAACGTTTTCATTTATCAGCTATTATTATTTTGAAATATTTACAAAAACAAATCCAATATTTGTGTGTTTGATCTTTGTGTCCAAAGCCTACTTGCCTCCATCCATACTTTTTAATGTTTCTTTCAGATATCATGAACAACATAATGAAGTTCAGCAATGAACAGGTAATCACTACATATATATATCTTGTTGTCGTCAGTCTGTGAGTCAGTATTATAATTCCACTACCACTATACAGAATCACTGCAGTTGGTTATAACTGTTGTCAGGAATCATCTCCTGTAGAGGTCTGTATTGCAGCAAACCTAAAGAAGACTCTGACTGAAGACACCCTGATGTTTAATCACTGTGCTTTGTAAAGGATATGCAGTGTTGTTTTTTTTGTTTTCTTTTCTTTTTATTAAGTTTTATTCTTGGCATAGTGAATTCCAGAACAGTTCCCAACACAGAGCCAGCCATCTTTATAACTTCAATCAGTTACTCTAAGTTACTGAGCTGCTCTGCCATTGGTTATCGCTTAGCATCTTCCTGGCATCCCATTGGCTAGGAGGGCCCCTCATCTGTATGAGCGTAACCCAGCAACCCAGGTAAACAAACAATTTTTACCTCCGCAAGGAGGTTATGTTTTTGCTGGCGTTTATCTGTCTGTCTGTCTGTGTTCAAGATAACTAAAAAAGTTATGGATGGATTTTGATGACATTTTCAGGAGTTGTCAGAAATGTGAAAAGGAAGAACTGATTTAATTTTGGGTGTGATCCGGAAGAAATCCTGGATTCTGGATCACTTTCAAATTTTCGATAATTGTTGCGCTTGGTGGAGGTCTGCGCTCTCCGAGGGCTTTTCTAGTTCTAACATGTATTATTTACAGGTTTTTATGTCATTTCATGTATTTTTTTAAATTTATATAAAAAAATTATGTTCCAATTTTGGGAGGCTTGGAACAGATTAGCTCATTTACATGGAAAACGCGTCTCTACTTACGAAATTTTCAGGTTACGAAACTGCTTCCAGAACCAATTAGTTTCGTAAGTAGAGGCACAACTGTATTTGGTTTATTCCTGGGACTTCTAAAATCCCAAATTACTCTATCTAATTTGTTCACTCACAAATTAAGACTTTTTGGGAAGCTTAGAAAAAAACTACCTACACAAGCATTATTATTATTATTATTATTTATGCTTTTATTGTCTTTAATAATAATAATAAAACACTCTTAGAGGAGAACTTGCAATAGATGCACTTTGTACCGCGAGCACCAGACTTAAGCAGAATATAGCTGGTAATCCTGGATTCTTTAACTGTATATGTGTATGGATGTGAAGACTATAAACCATCAACTTTGTCATTTATATCAGATATAAAATGCCTATTAACAGAGAGCATGTCTGGGGCTGGATTTAAAGCCTCTTTTAGCAGACAGTGACAGCTGAGTCACTGAAACACACTTCAATCATTCAGAATACTCCCATCATACACCTCCTTCACACACTCCCCGCAGGCAAAGAGTAATGGCCACCACAAACCTGTCTTTTTGAAAAATGCTCAAATAAGGAACTCGAAAGGAGCCCATTTTCAATCTCCTCGTGAACATTAACTCATCCATGAGTCAAAACAGCTACATCAAATGTGAAGCAATGAAGCATATCACCTAACTAAATGAATGTCCTTATGTGGAAGCACTGCAAAAGACATGATGGTGAACAGATGGTGAAGAGTGTACCGAGAACCTGCTTCATTACAAAGGGCTCAGGATTGAGAAAAACAGTCATTAAAAATATAGTACGCCAACTTTAACTGTGTATCCCTGGGCAAGTTAGTGCGCACAGTAAAAATAATCAAGTGTGCTCCTCCTTATGTTTCAACTATATTACTTTTAGCCAAATGTCAATGTCATATAAAAACTATCCGTATGTATGCGCTTAGATCCCTGTTTGAATGAAAAGTATGCCATAAAGCGTTCTAAAGGTTACATTAAACAAACTGTCTGGAGAGTTGTTCCACAGTAAATTTACCAGTATATCTCAAGGTTACAAGCCAGTAAAAACATGTCAAGAATTCAGTCATGAACATCATTGCCAAAGATATGCATGAGCGGTACTCTCTGTCTCAACTGCGCTCCCCTGAGCTATCCCTTGCTCCTTTTGCCCTCTTCTTGCAGTGTTATTGTTTCGCTCTACGTCTCCTCTTAGTCAGTAGGTTCTGACAGCTTGTCTCAGCAACAGTGCACTGGGCTACGTTAGGCTGATGGTGTGCCAGCAGGTGAAACAACGGCACAAACTTAAGCCAGCAAGGACTCCTGTCAGCGGGCCCCAACGCAAACCCAGATCATGTCTTTGTCCGGTCTGCCGCAGGATGGCCAATGGTGGAAAGACTTGTTTCGATTCAGCAAAACTTATTTGTATTTGTTGGTCCATTTCTCATAGTTCTTTAAGAGTTAGTAGAGCGGCAATATAAAGGAATATAGACTGTTATTATAAATCTGATCCAACTGTTGCCAAAAAAAAAGAATAGTCAAAGACTGACATAATCAGATTTTTTTAGTGATCAACAGTAATAAGGTGATCTGATCAACAGTAATAAGGTGTTTATATTTCAGTTTCAGCCCAGGTTTAACCCTTGAATTGCTGCAAAAAATATTTATTTAAAGGCTTGCTTACAAAGTCCAAATTTGATTACATGAGGGCAAAAAAAGAGTCAGACCATAACTCCCCTGTATCAGCAGTCAGACTATGCTCTTTTCCTTCCTTTTTTTTTTAAGAGATGCATATATTTATAGCAACCCCCCACAGTAAATGTATTGTTTTCTTTTGGAGCTATGCATCCTACTATTGCATTTTTGCACATTCCCTGTGCACTCCCAGTTCCATTCCCAGTTCCAAAGAATGTGCACTCACTGTGGTGCTGCTGCAAGTGCAGTTCTTAGCTCAGATCCATCATTCCTATCCTGCAAAGCTGTCACAACCCCACATGTGAAATGGGCACTAGTGCAATTCCCCATTTAAAAAAAAAAAATACAATTACAATATATGTTTAACAATACTGTCTTATGTGTGCATCATGTCACAAACTTGCTCTGATTAAAAGCATCAGGCTATATGTAAACAGAACATTGGATGAGATAACATCTCCTATAAACTGTCAATCAAAATAAACTGACAAGAAAGCATATGTGTAAAGCCGGCATTGTGCATTTACATTGGCTTGAAGCATCCCATTCAAAAACCTTTAATATAAGACTGTATACAAAAAGTGCTCATAGCCACAGTGAAGTCACACTCCAGTTGTTTAAGAGTCATTTTGAAGCCTCTGCTGGAGACAGATGTTCTGGAACCAGCACTTATAGTGACTGTAAGTGGTACTGCATCCTGAAGGTACCCTGCAGCTTCTTTATCAGCCAGTAAATGTTCCATTTCAGCCAACTACTTCTGAGTTCGTTGACATTGTGGCTCATTTTGGGTTGGCACAGTATAGTGTGGCTGGTCTTTTTTTTTTTTTTTTTTTTTTTACTTTGGTTGTTTTCCACTGCCAGATATAACATATAAACAAATATACTACACAAGTCAATCCTAACAACTCAGTGAAAATGTGGCCTTAGGCAGAGGGTACTCTAAGTATTTGATGCAGTGGTTGATTACAATATTTTATGCATAATATTCCCTAAATATGATAGAGGATGATGATGACAGAAGATCATGATGGAGTATTATTAAAGAACGAGACACTGTGCCAGCAGAAAGTGAAATGACTGTATACATGTGTGCACATATATGTGTGTGTCAAATACATGAAGTAAAGTCAGGAATAAAAGAAATACAATTAATCACCATATACTGTATTTACATGAGGGTGATGGTGTTACTTCCACAAATTTTCATTTTGTGTTACATCTGTGCAACATGTAAGCTTCAGAATTCTACCCCAGCAGATAATATTTGATAAAAAGAAATAAAATACAACACCTTAACAGGCTGCAGTGTTGGACCAATGGCTTCTGGCACATATTGAAAGTAGGAGGTTCTGGACAATGTAGTCTTTAAAAAGTGTTTTCTCTTTTTTTCTCTCTGTTTGTTCTTGCCTGGTCAAGGTCTCTCCGAGAGCTGGCTTGTATCTGCCATGAAAACAAAGCTTTCAAGGACTGTCTTCATTAGATGGGAGCCCGAGAGAGAGTGAGAGAAAAAAAGGCTTTTAAGGCTGTTTGAGAGAAAATAATTCAGGCAACCTGGCTAATGGTGAATATGTGTATGTGTTTGTGTGGGCGGGTAGATGTGTGGAGGGGCATTAGCTAAGGTGTCGTGTTCTCTTTCATCATCCAAGTGCTCTGTTTCTAAAATCTTGTACTTGCAATCCAGGGCACTTTCAGTGACAGAGTGAAAAGAGAGGATGTTTGGCTGATAAAAAGATGTGGGAGGAGAAGAGATCATACTGTACTTTATACTAGTATTCCACTGAAATAAAGAGAGGATTTGAAACTCCACATTGGCATAAAGACACATTTTCAAACTACAGTCCACATATTTGGGCTTGCAGGTGTCAATAGCTATGCTTTGCATTTATGTTAGCAGACTTTATTTTTAGTGTAGTTTATGAGAAGCAAATACCAACTATAAAGCACACTCACCTTTGCTCAACTTTTGAACTATTGTTCAAAAGTTGTGTGTAAATTGTGTTAGTTCCTGGGGCAAATTCAGACAATAACAGTCAGAAGATTAAACACACACAGCCAACCATTTTGAATGAGTAGGTCTGTTCAAATATACCATAGCTAGTATTCTACATAATCAAGCACAGCATTCTCATTTTTCTCCACCCGATGATGTCAAGGGCACATTTAACTTTTCTTCTTTTTTTTTTTTTCCAAATTCCAAATTTCCAAATTCTCCACTTTAAGCATTAAGCTTTAAGCATTTTTTTCCTAAAAACACCTATCTTTGTTTGGGGAAAGAAAATGCTGATAATAAAAGGTGAGTCTGAATCAAAGCTGTAACATTATTAGTTGTACAACCATACTGAATTCACACGCTGCAGTGAATTCAAAGACAAAAAGCAAAACAAAACAAAAATAAAGAAACAAAGGTAGAGTATATGTTTGTGTTCGGGTCCGGAAACACAGAAGGTAGCTGTGATTTATTTTGCTGTTGAGAGATGTGCCATCTGGAGGAAAATTTAAGATAACTTCGACATGACAAAGGCATCTTAAAAGATAGAAAATGGGGATGAAATTTGAGTCTGTAACGTTATCTCTCAGAGAATAAAAACAAAAGGAAACAGATCAGGGGAACAAAGTTTGAAGTAGAACAGAAAGAAGCTGCCATTATAGCTGTCAGGGAAAAGCTGTCCATCTATTGTTTGTCTGTTTACCATGTACACAGAAGTGAACAAGGCAAGTTCTAGTCAGGACAACTCATTTCGTAGGGTGGAGAGATGTAGTTTGGTCTTTCTGCTATTGGACGAGCAATGTACCTGATGACATCACAGATCAGATCGTTGGCTAAAATATCTCTTAAAAAGTCAACTGTTTAATTGTACATATTAATAAAAGACCATTAATAAGACTCAACATGGACCAAAGATCTGTGGGGGAAAAAAAAGAAAAAAGAAAGATACATTTTAAGGTGGGCTCCATCTTTATAAAATAACCACAGATTTTTAAAACTACATTGTGGTACACATAAACAAAGCTGTTACTTTCTTTTGTTGACATTTTCCTCCCTATAACTTCCAGTCATTGGTGAAAAATGCATTCAGAGTTTCTTTGCCATCTCAATTTTAAATTTATTGTACAAATTGAACATCTGCTTCGCTCAAAGCTGGAGCATTGAGCCTAACCTGGCCACCTCCTGCTCTGTAGAGGGTGATAATGTCTGTCCCTGCTGTGTCCCTTGTTCTTGCTTTCCCTGGCAAAGGCTCTGAGTGAGGGCGTCTATGAGGGTTTGTGCTGCTGCAGATATGGTTAAATTGCTACCCACACTCTGGCAAACACAGTTTGATAATAAATTAGGGCCGGGCAACGATTAAAATTTTTAATCGCAATTAATCGCATGATTTCTCTGATTAATCACGATTAATCGTATTGTATACGGAAAATCAAACAATGAATTCAAAAGTAGTGTAAAGGTCACTTTTGTTCAAATGTTCTGCTGCTATATAAACTAAAGTGCCATAACATTTGTTGTTCAAACACTTTTAACATCAGCACTCGCCAGTAACACATATTTAATGTAAATCTCATCTTAAAATGTCAAATAACGTAAAGCTTATTGCCACTGCCAGGGCATTAATGTCATCCAGTTTTTTTCCTGAAAAACAAAAAAAGTCTACCAACAAAATCCTAACAATCTAGAGGCCACAATCATAACATTAAAACTGGTCATTTCTGAGGTAACAGCAGAAACTTTTAATGGGGCAGTTCTCCCCTGGGAGAACTTTAAAACAAAAATGTCCATGTTAAAGTTCTGTAACTTTATCAATCTGTAATTATCTGTGTATCATCTGTATTTTTCCATTTTCAATTGTCAATCAAAAATGTGAAAAGTTAAAAAGTGACTTTTTATTTTTATTTTTTGTGTTTTTTATAATTTTTTTTTTTTTTATATTTCAATTTTAAAAAACAGGCCACGGGACTGAATTTGTTTTTAATATTTTATTGTCTGATTTACGTGACCCAGAAATGGCTTTCATTTATAATCAAGGAATAGACTTTCTGCTGTGGTTACAAATCTGTGCCACTAGATGGAGCCGCACTGAAGTAACCAGCTAGAGAACAGCAGGACAGTGAACACATGGAGCAGATCTGATGGAACATGGAGGAATGACGCGATCGTCTTGAACAAAGGGGTTTGGGGATTTTTTTTTTCAGACAGAATTGTTAAAATTGCTACCTGAGTTGCTGCCCGAACTGTAAAGTACACAGATTTTTACCGCTCTCCATGCCCACATGTTTACCTGCCAATTATTTTCCGGTTCTGCAGCAGCCAGTAACAGACTTTTCAAAACAAAAGCATGTGAGCGACACGCGCGATAAAATAAATGTGGCGTTAATAAATTATTGCGTTAACACAATAATAACATATTAACTTGCCCAACCCTATAATAAATACAATGTATGGAGAATAATACCAAACTTAAGGACACACCGTAAGGATCAGTAACTGAGTAGTAACTAATAGCATGCAGGTCATTTATGCCATGTTAAATACTCCAGCTTTGGATGAAAAAGTGGGAGACATTTCTTTCCTGCACGCCAGAGCCAGAAAGCTGTCCTTTTTCCTAAATTTTAGCAACTTTCTTGCCTGAAGTTGACTTTTAATTTTATGTCATTGTGTGGCAAAACAAAAACAAAACTGTCAATGCAGGATTCAGGATTATGTCCTTGTGAACCAAACGCCATTTCTTCAAAGACTGCATCTGTTTGTCATGGGTCCTATGCGGTGTTCAATAGCCGCATGTGGAAGTGATATGTTTTAAAGTGTTAACTGTAGTTGTTGAACAGCAAAATCAGGCAAGATCCTCTCTTTTACTGCGATTGGTCCGGTCTAAGCAGTTTGGTGAATGTATGTCAGGTTTTCACTGTCAACCAAGTGAAAGTGGTATGAAGAACGCATTTGTTCAGAAGGTTAACAGTTCGACAGTCCCTAAAGGCAATGTGTTTGGGAAAGGTTCTTAGCCTTGTCAGTCATGATGTCCCCCCACCCCCAACGTGAGATCAGGGCCAAAGTCTGAACCTGAAAAAATATGATCTGAAAGTGGAAAAAAGGATCTGAACCTGAAAATAAGAAAAGATCTGGATCTGAAAACATAAAAATTGTAAGTGAAAAAAAAAAAAGAGCCCAACATTTCAAAAGGTGTGTTACAGTGAAAATTAAAAGTAAATAGTTTATTCAAAGGAATTTGAGATTAGAATTAAAATAATTAACCTGTAAAACGGACCCGTATCGAGGTCCACTCAGTGCCGGATCCGCTTTGGAGCCGGATCGCGGTCCTGCTGGCTCCACGCTGCCTCCGGTCCGCATCTGCGATTAAAACCTTACCTCCGCGGCGGGTCCGCTCAGAACCATGAAATCCGCTGGGGAACCAACAAACTGACTGGACAAACTGATAAATCCAGGTGTGTCCGAGTAGCTACAATGGTCAGACACACCTCCATTAATCAGTTTGTCCAATAATAATAGCTATTGATGCTCACAGAATGAATGTAGAGTAGCATAGCCAACATAGGCTACTTAACAAAAACAGAATAACCTTTAACTACTCAGTTTGTTTTTTGGGTTTTGCACTTCCTGTTAGAGCGCCCCCGGGGGGCTGAAGAAAAAGTCATAGAAATGCTGCATCTCTATATAAGCCTCATGGTTTAAAGCGTGGGACAAAAGTAGCAGGCTTATAGTCCGGAAAATATGGTATTATACTGAAAAAAAAACTTTTGATTTGAATATATTGTTGTATTTTACAAAGTTCAATATCAAAACTTCAACTTTGAGTTTCAAATTTTTATTTTTTCATCTTCAAGTTTTTGTTTAGAATTTTAAAACTTTAGACCCTGATTTAGCTCCTTAACAACCCCAATTCCAAGAAAGTTGGCATGCTGTTTAGCACGTGAATAAAAACGGAATGCAATGATTTGCAAATCTCATAAATTCATATTTTATACCCAATCGAACACTGAAACTGAGATATTTTACCATTTCACGGACAATCTTTTCTCATTTTGATGGCAGCAACACATCTTAAAAATGTTAAAACAGGGGCAACAGATGACTGGAAAGGTGATTGCCACCAATCAAAACCATCCTAATTAGGTCAACTGGCAACAGATCAGTTATGTGTAAAAAGAAGTATAAAAGAAGCATTTCAGAGAGGCAGAGCATTTTGGGAGAAGATGGGCAGAGGTTCACCAGTCTGCAACAAACTGCATCTAAAAACTGTGGAACAAACTCAGAAAAATGTTCCTCAACATACAGTTGCAAAGACCTTAAAGATCCCACCATCTACAATACATTATCAGTAATAGGACACCGTGTCCTGTGGACTAAAGAGGACAGGGACCATCCAGCTTGTTATCAGCAGACAGTTCAAAAGTTTGCATCTCTGATGGTATGGTGTTGTATTAGTGTCTATGGTGAGGGCAGCTTACACATCTAGAAAGGGTGAAGAGAACATGGAGGTTTTAAAGCAACAATTGCTCCCATCCAGACAACATCTCTTTCAGGGAGGCCTAGCATATTTCAGCAAGACAGTCCATACTATGCAGGACAAGAGCCCAGGTACTGAACTGACCTGCCTGGTTCAGTACCTGAACCAGGCCTTTCACCAATAAAAAACATGTGGTGCATCATAAAATGAAAATTTTGGCAAAAATCCCATGAGACCAAGGACTGTTGAGCAGCTAGAATCCTGCATCAGACAAGAATGGAACAACATCGCTCTACTAAAACTCCATCAACTGGTCTCCTCTGGTCCCCTCACTTTCCAGACGTTTACTAACAGTTGTTAAAAAAGAGGGAATGTTACACAACAGTGAACATCACCCTGTTCCAAGTCAAGCAAGTCAAGTAAAAATGAGCTAATATTTTCCCATGAAGTGGTAAAATGTCTGAGCTTCAACATCCGCAATGTTCTTTATGTTCTATTTGAAATAAAATATGGGTTTAATACATTTGCATATCATTGCATTCTGCCCTTTATTTACATTTAACACAGCATCCCAGCTTTTTTTGGAATTGGGGATAAATTTCCAGCTATTGATAAAAGGTACAAAGGTATGTCCTCCTTTGACCACTAGGGGATCTATGACCCAATGAAACACACAGTCTGGATCACGTTCCTAAGCAGCTGGCTCTCATGCTCTCCTTCTCTCTTCTACTTCCTGCACAACATTACCAGCCTTTAAAAGAGACAGACTGGCCCTCCGAACACACGTTGCCATATCCAAGCTTGTAATGCGTGGTGGGTTCACTGACACATCCCTACAAACCTTTACACTCAGTCCACATTCAAGATCCTAACCTCTGCCAAGTACAACATGGCTGTGTGCACAAACATGGTTTGTCAGCAGAGGTGGGACAAGACAGATACAAGCTCAGTCTGGACTAATGTATTCTTCCTCTTCAGAAAGCAGAAAGTTCAACTGGGAATGACTGCAGGGAATGGTTGCTCCACATCCCCACATTACAATGAGGGGAGGCAGAGGTGGAACGAGACATGTTTGGGAGGGGATCGAGGGGAATGAGTAGAAAGTTTGTCAGTAGCAGATGTGCCTCCCCCCTTTCTTTTTCCTAAATAAGTCATGCACCAGATCCTTTTATCTACACATGCTAACAGGTACTAGTGAGTTCCCTGAGGAGAAATGTACAGAATAAAGGATGGAGAGAAAAAAAAGAAAAAAAGTAGGCACGGAGATGGGGAAAAAAAAAGCTGTAGCGTTTGCTGTGCATGGTTTAAGTAGGCTTTTCTCTAACCATGGTGTGAGTTTGATCAAACCCTGCAGCTCCAAATTGCTATTTCTTATTTGCACTCACACAGAAGGAGATGATGAAATTGATGGAAAATTTTTTTTTAAAAAAATGTTAAGCGGAGATGTATGTGCAATTATTGAAACTATTATGAAAAATAAATGATAAGGCAGAGAAGTAAACTGGAGTTAGATCAGAGTTTTTTTAACGACAGCTATATGGATTTAAGAGATTTTAAGGTTACATTGCTTTTCTTAATACAAAGCAGAGAGGGCACAGCATGTTGGCATGCACTATTAACACAGATTAATCCCACAGGCTCCCAATATAAGGCACTTTGTGCCTCACACAAAAGGAAATCACACATAGACCATGCACAGCATTAAAAGTTTTATGCAGAATTAGCATAATTCACACTTGATCCATCATAATCTCTCACAATAAAATAGTATTCTCATACACATGCCGAACACATATGCTTATGCACACTAATGCTATGTGAACAGGAGTCACTGAGTGTAAAATGGATGCCCCCCCCCCCCCAAAAAAAAAAAAAAAAAAAACCCTGGTGCCATCAGCCTTAGCCAGCTGGCAGAGGTCCCAGCTCTTCCCCTCCACACCACTGCCTCCCCAAAACCCTGCATGCTTTGATATCAGCCAGCCCCTGGCTACCCAGACATCTGGAAGTTATTATTCAACAGAGCGCGCCACAAAGCGTCATTTCCATAATGAAACATCACATTTTGTTTCAGCGCCCTGATTTCTCCTGCTGCCGACATGCTGAATCAAACTTGTAGCATATTTCTTCTGACCACTGACAATGTCCAGCTCTCACTTAGTGTGTGTGCTTTCATGGCTCCTCGGGGCCTCCACATTAGTTTAGTCGCTGGGAAATATAGTATAATATCTCATCATTTGACCTTTAACATGCTGTAATTTAATAGTGGGGTTCAGTCTGTACAGTACAGTACAGTCAATAATTTGAAAATGGCTGAAATAAAGTCCAGCCTATTCAGTGCTTATACAGGCGTGCTAATCCTCAAAGCTCAGTCTATTTGTCTTTATGAATCACTGGCTTACTTTGTGTCATTTCCTGTTTTCTGGTGGTGCAAATCAGGCTAATTTATTATGATTATTTTTTAAACTGCAAAGCTTGTCTAAATGGCTCTGAATGCAATCTCTGAAACTCTTAATGCCTTAAACTGAAACTACCAAGAACAGTCAGAAAATGATTGACCTTTGGTCATTCAAACTTATTCTTTTTCAGTTGGTTTCCTTTTCATTTTTTCTTTATAAGGTTATCGTTCATGATTAAATGATGGTGACTAGATCAAGAATTGAATTATATATATATATATATACATATATATATATATATATATATATATATATATATATATATATATATATATATATATATATATATATATATATATATATATATATATTATATATATATATCTATATATATATATATTTATAAGCATTATAGGCATAAGTCCAGTAGAAGTCTCTTCAGTCACAGTGACTGACTTGGCATTCTGGCCAAGTGTGGATACAACATGTCTTTTGAAAACACTGGAAAGAAATAAGCTAAGTGAATTAATGTCACTTTAAACAATTCCACACATTTAATTTTACAGCCAATTAATGACAGTTTATTAATTCACTCATATGTGTTGCATACAAAGTTGAAACAGTGAATGAAGCACTGGCTTGTCTCTTTTTCCATTAAAACACAAGAGTAAGAGAAAATATAGCCAACATTAGCATTACTTTGTGTTCCTGGCCATCTGAGAAATAGAAAAGCAATGTTCTTCCTGCCTCTTTTGGACTGTTTTAGATTCCTGTGAAATCCTGAGTGCAGTATACCTGCCTCTTTGGAGGATTCACACTTCACTATAATCTTCTTTACCGGTGTTGGAAAGGGAGTGAAGGTGCTTAGAGATGTTTTAATGAAAACAGCTGCCAAGATAGCATGCAAACACTCATTGTGGGTAATGAGCTGTCTTCCAAACCAAAAACATAAACTTAAAGTAGCTGTCAAAATTCTGTGCAGTCTCTAAAAACCAGTACCTTTCATATTATGGCCATTTTCTGTCTACTTCAAGTGGAGCTCAAGGCTTCTACAGAATTGTAGTGGGCTTTTTGCTGACAGGTGTCAGCTGGTTTCTACCTGAGAGTATATGCCTGTTGAAATTAAGTGGATCCATGTCAGTCGTTTTGTCGTGCAAGGGATATGTTGGTCTAATTTAGATTTGATCTCATTAAGAACTTACTGGCCCATGTGAGATGTCTAAAGATGCACTGAGTCAGTGAACACAGGCTGCTAATAAATTTATGTTGTCATTACCTAATCTGATTAACACTTGTGTTGATATTGACTATCTAATATGGTCGTGTGATTCTGTTGTCATGGGGACAGTTTAGCTCTGACTGCTCAGTCTTTGCCTGACCTCCGAGCTTTTAAATAAAATGTATGAGCCAAGAAGCACTGGGTTGCCTCAGTGTAGGATGTTTTCCAATAACAGCTTATGGCTGTGGGAAACATACTCTCCCCCATGTGGCACTGTGATTCTATCACTTTTAACTGTCTGCTCTTGCTGCTTCTCTCCTCCCTCAGATCTTTCCTCCCGCTCTCTCAAAAACCCCAAGGAGTTTTGACCTAATTCTAAGATGTTAGTATCAACAGACCACTGGAGAAAATTTGATATGAAGTGGAACCCCTGAGATGATAACTGGAATTTGAAGCATGACATTTTTGCGTGTAACTCACCTCATTTTCATTTCGCTCAGGTGATGCCAGGTCAGTTAGTGCCAGTTGAACCATGGTCTCCCAGACATGTGTATGTGGACCACGAGCTGTCAGTTTGAACTGGACGGGTTCATCCAAGCTGGCTCCCTCTCCCTGAGCAAAGATGGATCCATCTGTCCGCACACTGAAGGTGGGGTCACTGCTTTGGAAAACCACAGCTTCATTCCCCATGCAGTCATCAAACTTCACTGTGGACAAAGTAATTGACAAGACTTTAATATACTTTTTAATCAAAGCAGTAACAGCCAAGATATGAAAATGGCACAGTTGATGAAGATGAAATAGCTGTCCTCAACCAAACATAGACAGAGTACACCTGCAGTGAACATCTCTGCAGAAAGTTATCAACAGTGAGTATTCTTATTCACAAAGAATGTCTCAAAGTGCTGTGAAGTTCTGAAGTTCTGAAAGAAGCATCTGTTCATCCCAAGGTATGTTTTTGTTTGATTTGGAATGCTCTTATTATAGAAGAAATCAAGACCTGGCCTTTGATGAGCTTTCCATGGAAGTAATTTAGGGAACGAATGAACAGGATGTGTAGAAACAATGAACTAATGTTATGGAAAAGAAAATCTGGTCATACTTAAAGTAACGCCCTCATGATTTAACAAATTGCAATCATTTTAATCAGTTGAAAAATGCACTACATAGTAAATAGTAAATATTTCAGGAAATATGTTTGCATTTGTAAATGCAGTGTACAGTCCTGTTCTGAAGTGTTTGTTCAGCTAGTGCAGTGCATCCCACAATTTAAACTTTAATGTGGAGGACAAATTACTGCATTTGTTTTCTGTTGTTATCAGCTGAGCTTAACTCTCAGCCAGGTCATCTGCCTTCCAGATGACTGCTGCACAGCTTGTCTTAGTTTTCTTTCTGTTTGTGTCGAGAAGTGAGATTAGCGGAAAGCACAAAATAAAACTATAAATAGACATGTAAAAAATAAATAAAATTAAAAATGGCAACATTTTGCATCCTATGCAATTATCCCTTATGGGACTGGCTTATTAAAGAATTAAAGGTAGGGTAAGTAATTTCTGGATGACATCACATCTGTTGATTTTTAAAGTTAAACGTCAACAAAAGACACTAACAAACTGAGTTAGCTCCTCCTTTCTCGTGAACTCTCCCAAGACCTCACCCCACCCTCCAGCCCTGAAACCACACTTCAAGTTTATGAACATGAATCCTCCTCCTGTCAGTGATCAGTGGAACATTGTTTGGTATAGTTTGGGGGATGGCTGCGTGTGAAACATATGATGTTTTCTTTTCCAGTGGTGTGCTCATGAGATGGACAGCTGGCAGTCAGTGAGCAGATAATCACTGAATGTAAAAAAAAGTGTTCTGGGTTAGAAATTACATAGCTTTAAATCTAACTGGTTTCACAGATGTCTGTGTTTAGTGCGTATTTTATACATCACCTCAACTCACAAAGGTTCTATTGCTACTATGAGTGTTTTAAAGCTTTATTATGTACATCCATCGATTCCCCGCCTAGTTTCTGTGTGGACATGGAGATATGAAAATCTACTGGAACTGTTTTATTGAAAGTTAATGTTTTTGCCATCCAGGAATAACTATGTTTCCATAGGAAGAAAAAAATACTTTCAAGAAACTTAACTCAACTGTGATTCATTTTAACCAATTAGACAAAAACATTCAAAGACAAAACTTCCACTACCCACAATCAGAAAGATTAAAGTGACATTAATATGGCACCATAAACCAGCTCATTAGGAAGGTTTCAGCGTAATCAGGGCACACTTGTGACTTTGATCTCTTAGGAAACTCTAAAACAGTGCATGTGAGGATGAATAACCAGTGACTATGTCCCATGCTGTTGACTGCGTTCTTATTTTCTTCCACCCTCATGGTTCTAGAGGATTACAATGTCTAGACGACATATCATACGAATCCCTGAGCTGAATGCTGTAATTCACTTCTGTTTTCTCTTTGTCTGTCTACCCACATAACTACAACAGCTGAAACAAGGTTCCAATTACTGAAAGTAACTGTGAGTAAATCTGTCTTTTTGTCTGTCTGGCCTTAAATAAGCATGTGATCATGTCAGAACTCTCCAGATGTCCAGACGGCTTGTCCAGGCTCAGTGTGAGGGAAAAAACTACTAACAGACACTGTCTACTGAGTTTAGTAGGTGCTGTCCTCATCGAGACGGATATAGATCGGGGCAGAAGAGATGGATTACATCTACATAAGAGGCAAGAAAAGCCTCTTCACAGATGGTTTCTTTGTTTGCATTTCTGTGCATATCCACCTTAAATAAACCCCCAACTTGATGGTTTGTGTTTGTCTCATTCGCTTTCCTTTCTGCCTAATCCTATTTTATTTGGCAAACATGAGTCTGAAGAAACAGAATTTGGGGAGTTTGCCTGAATATATTTCCAGTAAGAAGAAGTAGATTTATACACCGGTGATGGGACGAAAAAGAAAACAAGCAGAAGAGGTTGTCTGTTAGCCCTTCTCTCGCCGTCCTTCAATAATTGTCTCTTCTCAATCTGAGTTAGGGGCATGCAGCCAGCACTGCAGCAGCAGCACTGCAGTAATCACTGATGGAGCCCTGATGCTCAATACTGGCGGTCTTTATTAGAATTTAAATCTGGACTCAAATTTGAATTTATCAGTACACATATTAATTATAAAACAAGAAAATGGGAAAATCTGCAGGGGCTGTCTTATACACTGATTTCAAGTAGCACAAGAGAATATTTTCAACTTTAAGCTCAAAGAGTCCCCCTGCACATGTGGTGGTTAAATTCTTTTCATGACACTCTGAGACCTTCTCTTAGTAAGTCACTTGTCTTCTCTTCTATTATCACTTTCTTAAGTATCTTGGTTGCGTCTGCTATGATGTCATAGCCCAGTAAAGCAATAAGCTGTTGTTGCAAGACATGGTCGGGACAGGAGTTCAGTGTTACTCTGGCCAGTTTTTGGGATGGAAGACCGCAAACACTAGATGACACTTTTTTAAAGCAAATAAATATTCCTTCAAATGAAAATTGAAACTGATATTTTACCATGAAAAACACTCCTTGGTATGTATTACAGCGGTAAAATATGTGCTCTGTATGATGGGAGTGACTGTATTATCTCTGGTTGAACTTGTAGACTGTCCTCTACAATTAATACAAATTGCACCTTCAAAAGTGTCCTTTAGCACTTAGTTAAAGTTGTGACCTCTCTAATGTGTTTCTCTATCTGTCTACCAACTGGAAGAAACTCTAAACTAAAATACAATGGAATACAGAATTTAATCCAGTTGTGATGCTTTATATTTAAACAACAAGAACAACAGGTTCAAAAAAAGCACATCTTTCAATGAAAATCCATAAATGTCTGTATCAACAAGTCAATAAGAGGCAACTATAAGTATAGTGCAATTACTCCCTCTCTTAGTGTATATGTATGTGTGTCTGTGTAGGCATTTATTTTCCAGGATTCCCTGCATGTCTTAACAATGACAAGCTGAACTAACTGCACCAATAACTGCACTCAAATGGAGTGACAGGCTGTGCATCGAGTACCCAGAGGGTCTTGTTCTTTCACCAATTAAAGAAAAAGACAGCGCCAGCTTCAGCCTTCCAACAACATACACACAAACACACAGGCTTTTCAATAGCTCCTCTTTCACACAGTTGGGTCAATAACTGCTATAAGAGAGATTATAAAAATCAGCCAACAACAAAGCAATGAAGCCCAACGGCACAGTGCTGCACATTAGCAAGTTGTCTAAAGCAGTGGGCCCAGGATGTGCATTGATCTGGCAAATAAGACAGACACCCCAGTGTGCCAAACAGCCAGCCAAGTATTTCTCCTCCATGTAGTCGATGTGAACAGACACCCGCTGAAAAGTGACAAAGTCTAGAAGAGCAATTCCTCACAGGAAATGAATATATTCAATCACTTTTTCACCATGATTAAATGGAAGACACCAAAATGATGAATTAGAGATTGCTCGAATTGTGATATCACAAACAAAACCCCCTTACCCTCCAACTTCCCATTCTGACCCACCCTCCCCTACATTTATAATTAAAGTCCTCATCTCCTTCCAAGAAGACAAGGACAAGGAGGAGAGGAAAACTGAGAAGAGATGTGACCTTCTGGTGGTGTTCTTTGGACAGCCTGACAGGAAGTAGCTGACAAGTGCTGAAAGGAAAGTGAGAAAGAAAGGAAAAAAAAAACAGTCAGGAGAGAGAAAGCTGGGGAGTGACACAAAGAAGGTGAGAGGATACTGGGGAGGGAAGGGCACAAAGGGATATGGATGAGAGGATGAAGAAAGTGTGAAGATGGCAATCAGAGATGGGGAAATGAATGAAAGAACATTAAAGCAGGAAAAAAAAAAAGGTTACGAAAAAGCTTGTAGGCAGATTGTGGCTGCTAAAGAAATATCTCCTGAGGCAGCACTGTTTATAGCTGCAGTAATTTGAATTGTTCAAAGTACGGTGTACTGAATGCGTCAGATGTCATCCTGCCCTACAAATGGTGAAGAAACCACTTTTATCAGCACTGGATCACACTGCTATCTGTTACAATCAGGCTCATTGTGAACGAGGGAAAAGGATACAAAAGACGAGGGAGCTGATGATGAGATGGGGTGGGAGACTGAGAGGTGCGTGGAGGTGGAGAGTGGGAGTGCAGCGGATGGGGGCCTGGCTCAGTGAACTGGTTCTTTCTCATGCATCCACACTGGAATGGGTTGGATGCTCAGATGGCTGTTTAAACAGGTTAATTGGGCTGGCCTCCCGAGAGATCAGGACAGATGGAGAGAAGGATGGAATGAGAGAGAAGAGAAAGAGGGAGCAAAAAGAGAGACAAAGGGAGAGTGATGGAGCTTAAAATGATGGAAACAGAGGGCCTGATGAAGAGAGGGATACTGAGAGACGAGTATGGCCACTGATCACATTCACCATGGGGAGTATGCAGTCTAATCAGAGCAGTGTGGAGCTGTGCAGTGGGCTTGGCCCTCAGTCAGTGACTGCACACAGCAAGGTCCACAGCCCACTGCTGATAGACTATGAAGGAGGAACAAACTTGGGATGAAAGGCTTTTTAAAGCAATGTTAGAAGCTAATCAGTGAGGCTGGCTTGCTGAGGCCAGTCATGGAAAGTGGCTCATCTCTCCATTCTTTCTAGAAATCTTCAAAGGGATGATAGCAGTTTCCATTTCCCAAAAATGCACATTGCATGAAAACTCACACATACAAAGACTAATAGCAAACATGCACTGGACTCAGAGTTGTTTCAAACTTCGTATTAAGAGTTCAGACAGAATACATCAAACCCAAACACAGTGCAAAAAAAAAAAAAAAAAAAAAAAATGTATTGTACATAACACCAAACTAGAAGCTTGGTATCTGTCAAATATGAATCAAAGCAAAGCTACCAGTATAAGATCAGCTTTTCAAACCTGCTTTTGTTGGTTCACTTATCCACCTGTTTCATGTTGGTAGAGTATTCTACGCCTATATACACTCGGGAAATTCACAGCATGAACTGCAGTCATGTTTGCCAACTAAAAAGGCAAAACTAAAT
The DNA here is from genome assembly GCA_018398805.1 of Hirundichthys speculiger. Lineage (NCBI taxonomy): Eukaryota > Metazoa > Chordata > Actinopteri > Beloniformes > Exocoetidae > Hirundichthys > Hirundichthys speculiger. The sequence goes on from JAGFBZ010001679.1 coordinate 1,312,655, forward strand.
CAAAGTACACTTTTAACAGTGTTGAACACTTTCAAGTTACCACAGGCAAACACAGGCAAAACAGGTTTCAGTTGGCACATAGTGTGTGTGTATATATATATATATATATATGTGTGTGTGTGTTTATGTATGTGTATGTATGTATGTTTAATACAGCAGACTGTGTGTGATGAAGTGAACTAAACATAGATATGTGTTTGTCCTGGATATAGATGGTCTTATGTAAAATTAAACAGCTTTACTCTGTGTTTTCTTTGACCGAGCATCGTGCACTTTTACTTGACTGCATTCTGAATGGAAATCCAGACTGTCAGCATGAGATATTAGGATCTTGGTTCGCTGCTTCTGCTGTACTTGTTTATCAATAGACTTTTATCTGAATGAATGAAAGCGTGGGATACAAGGGTGGACTGAAGGCCAACGCATAATAGCTGAAATATGGATGCCCAATTAAAATTTTGAGTCATGCTTGTGTGAACGTCATACACATCCTCACAACATCTGCAGGTAATTTAAACCTTCATCAGAAAATGGTTAAACATGGCAATCTATACAGTTCATAACTTATCCAAACAGTACAACACCTATTCAGCCTGAATACCAGACATCGGTATGATGAATATATTATCAAAGCAAAATGTAACTGTAAAGGTTTCTGGAAAATGACAGTGGAAATGTCATTTGTTTTCAGAAAGAAAATACCTGGAGAAATATATATGTGTTAGATAAAGTATAAAATGACTCCCGAGTCATGCTATTTCTGTAATGTAATCTTGAAGCAAAATGTATGAAAAAAACAGTCCCTTACCCATAAGAATTTATAAAAAGCTAAACAGTGAACCATTTTCATAGCAATGCCTTAGTTTAAATTTGCTGTGAGATGGAGGGACAACTTTGGAGATGATATTACAAGCAAAATTGTCTTTTGTTCCACATTGATGTGTGATTACCATTTTGGGTGTCAGGACAAAGGTGAAAACATAAAATCACAGGAGAAAGACCCACTTCCAGTGGGAAATGCGTGATCATACTGAATGTCAAGAGTAAAAGTAAAAGCTCAGTTTCTTAGTGGACTGTTTAGTAGATCCAGGTGGAAATATGTTGTCTTTTTTGGTTACATTTTTGTGTTTTTGTGAAATGTTTGAGCTCTCATGGCTAAAAAAACCAATTACAAGTAAACCTGCTGCGCTTAGTGGTATTTATAATTTTGTTCTGCTGACTTATTTTTAATGTGCTTTAAGATAAATGTCTTTGAGTTGCAGTGTGATCATTTTTCTCATTTAAATTCATCCACTTGAAATTGTGCTCGACATTTTTTTTTTTTATTTAACTTGCCAGTCGGCTTTATGATTAAGTTGGGACCACGAGTCATGCTTAGTAGCGCGAGGAAAAACTAATGTAAAATCAATCAAATAGCTTACCTGACTACTGACATGGGCCTTTGCAGAGCTCAGTTGCTGCTGGATGGCTGTTTAGTTACAGGAAGAGGGCAAACGTTGCTGGCTGACCTCATGCTGGCTGATCTCAGAGCTGCAGGAAGATTAGCTTACACACTGCAGCGTGATCAGAAATGGAACGGTGGACATATTTTGTCTGTCCACGTAATTCATTGTTGCCTTTCAGATTTGGAGAACTAGTTGATGTCTGACTGACTAATCAACATCAGCATAACATGGGGGCAGCCATTCGGATAAATCTGGTATTTTGGCAGTTTGTTTAGAAAAAAAGGAACCCCGGGTGAAATTCATGAACTTATCCTCAGGCGTCCATGAAGGAGATAAGCTCGTACAGTGTGTCAGTGGGCATGTTTGTACAGGCTCAAACCAATCATACACAAATATTTACAGAGATATCAACCTAAAGACCACTAGACACTGTTTTTGTCTATACGCCACTCCACTATTGACTGGTTATAATTCCTCCAGACAGGCACAGAAGGGTGTGACTGGCTCTCATCAGTTCTCACACATTTATGTTAGCAAAGGAAGCTAAGGTGCTGCACAAGCTGACTGAGGGACCAGAAATATTTACATTATGTTATACTTAACTTAAAAGATAAAATAAAATAAAGAGGGGAAAACATGAACACACAATGAAAAAGCTGAGTTCTTTAAGAAAAGGTGTGAATAGAAGGCAGATAAAATAAAAAAAAGAAAAAAGGGAGGGATCAGGAAAAAAAATTCCCAGGGAAAGAAAAGCGGGAAACTTCCTCAAATGCCTCTGCAGTCGTGGATATTGACTGTATATACTGCACAGTGTATATATAAAGTACATGCTGGACAGCAAGCAAAGTAAGTTGTCGAGGAGCACACAATTACACACACACACACACACAGTTAATGCAGTCAAAATGTATTTACACAACGAGCCACAGCTCACATCCCCACGCTCCTCTCATTCCTTCACTGCAGTCATTTGGCCTTTTACCCCCCCCCCTTTCTGTGGTTGTGGTTCAGTACGTTTTCTGGATCGATAGCCTACAAATTCAGCAATGGATTTGATACGTAGAGTATAGATTACTGGTCCCTGGAGCCTTGGCCCAGATTTTATATCACTATGTAGTACAGAAACACCTAAAGCCCTGCAGCAAGAGATCTGATACAGTCTGACCGAGGGGACTGCACAGAGGCGTGGAGAACTGAGTGCACGTATGTTTCTGTAACTTGGTCTGGCGTCTGCAAGATTGCTCACGAGAATGAGAGATGATGTTAAATGAGGCAGGAGGTGGGTGGTGACTGCCTTGTTATGGGGGGTACGCAGTTTACCACTAAAGTGAACGCTGTTGTCAGCATTCGCATTAAGTCAGAGTCTGTAGGATTTGATATTCCTTCGTACATTATAAAGTCAAAAATGATGCTGTCAGTGTTCAATGGAAATACACTCTTCAAATTTAAAGAAGCTCTGTTAACAGAAAAGAAAATCTACCTACTTTTGCTCACACAGCAGCAAGAAACGTAACCCCAGATTGTTTTTGTCCCTGCCATCATAACTCACCCACGACCCATTTTCTTTGCCGTACAGCTTAAAGTGTTTAAAGCCTTTTCAGTGACAAATACAACGACAAGAACAAAAATGTATTTATCACTCACAGTAACTTTCTATGAACTCGACATCACATTTTTAAGACAGAGCTCAACAAAAGCAGTTCCCACAGAGCAGAAATGTTTTTATGTCCGCTAGGATCAGTAAAATGAAATGACATTCTCTATGTATTAGAATTCCTTAATAAGGGGACATTCAAACCAACAACTGCTACGATAACTATGAAAAGACTATTGAAAAGACATAGCTGAAAAGCGAGCTGCACTTCACAGTTGTATCTCTACTTCAACAGTGTTTACTGCTAAACAGATACAACCAAATGAACTTTTTCATAGTTTATTAAACTAGAAGTAAACAGTGTCTTACTTTATACCCTTTTTTATAATTAATCATGGTTTTTCTTTCTGACTGTTTTGTTAGCAGTCACCTGTTTCCCATGTGTAGTGTGCTTCAACTTCTTCCCTAGCTTTAATTAACAAAACATTCTTTTTGTTTTGAAATTATGCTCTCCAAATTGTCGTATTTGGGTCCATTCCTTTGACTAACAAAATTAACCGCCTGAACCTCTCCATTTATTACATTAGTAACCTTTTGCAAGTGTGAGACAACTCAATTTCCATAACACTACTGGCATGATTCGATTACTGCGTTCAACGACAGACACCATAAAATTGGTAGATAACTTATTTAATTTTGTATCTCTGAATCAGCTCTGTTGTAGATAGAATCACACATCCAGTCATTCACGAGGTGTGCCACACACCCTGTAGACCACAGTACTCTGGTCTGTGTTGTATTTGTTTCTTGTTGGCCAGATGCCTTGCAGCTTGATTTTCCTGAGTAGCCAGAATATGATTCACAAATGCACAAATTAGAGGGTCACTCTCTCAACTTTCAATCACTCTGCAAAATTCCACCAACGCCGAGATGCTGTTACAGTCATGAGCCTTCCAAACCACATTTGTGCAGTCTTGCAAGGGGAAAAACGGGTATGCAAAACATTATTACAGAGGAGTTTAGGATGCATAAATTAACATTGAGAGTAGTAGTTCACTAGAAGCTTGTAAAATCACGAAAGCCTTCATATGATAGTGAATATTTTGAAAGCATAGATGATAGGACTGGTAAACTTAGTCTTAATTAAATTGCGTGAAGTGGCCCTTAGTCCCCTTTAACTGGTGGGAACCAGTGACCTAGATTCTACCTTCCCTCTTGATTCCCATGGAAGCAGTGAGGATGGACGTAGTTGTCCACACTCCTACTTATTTGGCTTAGTTTTTTTTCTAATGATAAGTGTCAGTAGTGTCATGCATTATGGTTGATCTGAGGTTATTTAGTCAAATTTGTGATATGTAAAATTAGGGAAATGAAAGAGTGTATGTTCTCCATCACTGCAAACTGTTTTGCAAATTTATATTTTGCCTAATTTTACACATTTACCTAAGTACACTTTTTTTTTTAATTTAATTTGAAAAGAAAAGCTACCAAGATTTAAGAGGCACCTCTCTGAGTTTACAGTCAGTATCTGAGTGTGTTTCTGTGTCCCACAAGACCTTGCAGTCATTTCCTGTCTTCAATTTACAACACCAAACCCTGTATTACTTTATTTTTTTTCTGTCACACTGAAAGACAGGAGGACAAGTACAGACATGCCTGAATATTACAAAACAAAACAAAACAGCAAAACACATTAAAAAAAGAGAGGTTTCAACATGGCTGTTATTTCGGTCTTTGCCTGCAAGCATCGAATATACTTGTAAGAAAAAAGAAATCATTTTCATATTGTTGTATCAAGCTTCCCTAAGGAAACAAACAGCACAAAATTGCTTTCCCTGACTGCTGGCAGAAACGCAGGTTGTATTTCTCAAATCTAATCAAAATCTCTCCATCAAAACTTTAACAAAAACTTCTGTTTTCCAATTTTAGGGGTCATGGAATGAACCAGAGAATTACCTCTGGCCTTTAAAGCATGTATATATATATATATATATATATATATATATATATATATAAATTAGGGCTGGGCAACGATTAAAATTTTTAAATGCAATTAATCACATTATTTTCCTGATTGATCGCATTGTACAGTTGAGGTCAGAAGTTTACATACACTGTGCAAAAACACACGTTTCCTTTTTTGTCTCAGTATCTGAAGTCAAATCAGACTAAACCTCTCCTGTTTCAGGACGGTCAGGATTACCAAAATTATTTCATTTTGTTAAATGCCACAATAATGACAGAGAGAATTTCTTTTGACATTTTCTTTTAAATTTCTTATTTTCTTTGAGGTCAAAAGTTTACATACACAAAAAGTACTAAGTCTTTAAACAACGTGGGGAAGCCCAGATGATGAGGTCATGGCTTTGGAAGCTCCTGATAGGTTAACTGACAACACGTGAGTTAATTAACGGCACACCAGTGGGTGTATTTAAGGCCACACCTCAAACACTCTGCTTCCTTGTTTGAAATCATGGGAAAATCAAAAGAAATCAGCCAGGAAATCAGAAAGAGAATCATGGAGCTCCACAAGTCTGGCTCATCCTTAGGTGCAATTTCCAAATGCTTAAAGTTGCCACGTTCATCTGTTCAAACAATTATACACAAGGATAAACATCACTGAAGTGTCCAGCCATCACACCACTCAGGAAGGAGACGGGCTCTGTGTCCCAGAAATGAACGGGTTTTGGTCTGAAATGTGTGAATCAACCCCAGAACAAAAGCCAAAGACCTTGTGAAGATGCTGGATGAAGCTGGTAAGAAAGTGTCATGATCCACAGTGAAACAAGTCCTGCACCGACATGGGCTGGAAGGCCACTCAGTGAGAAAAGAACCATTACTCCTCAAGAAACATAAAAAAAGCCAGGATTACAGTTTGCAAAGACACACAAAACAAAGATCTTAACTTCTGGAGACATGTCCTGTGGTCTGATGAAACTAAATTGGAGCTGTTTGGCCATAATGACCAACGTTACATCTGGAGGAAAAAGGGGGAAGCTGTAGACCTGAGAACACCATACCAACTGTGAAGCATGGAGGTGGCAGCATCATGTTGTGGGGCTGTTTTACTGCAGCAGGTACTGGAGCTCTTTATAAAATAGACGGCATCATGAAGAAAGAGCATTACATAGAAATATTAAGGCAACATCTCAAGCCATCAGGCAGGAAGCTAAAACTTGGGGGCAAATGAGTCTTCCAAATGGACAATGACCATAATCTTACTGCTTAAATTGTTAAAAGTGGCTTGAGGATAACAAAGTTAATGTCTTGGAGTGCCCATCACAAAGCCCTGATCTGAATCCCATTGAATACTTGTGGTCAGATCTGCAAAGGCGTGTGCGAGCAAGGCGACTGACAAACCTGACTCAGTTCCACCAGTTCTGTCAGGAGGAATGGATCAGAATTCCAGCAGAGTCCTGTCAGAAGCTTGTGGAAGGTTACCCAAAACATTTGAACTAAGTCATGCAGTTCACAGGAAATGCTACTCAATACAAAGAAAACGTATGTAAACTTTTGACCTCGAGGAAAATAATATAAAACTCTCTAAGAAATTCTCTCTCTCTTTATTGTGGCATTTAACAAAATGAAATAATTTTGGTAATCCTTGACTGACCTGAAACAGGAGAGGTTCAGTCTGATTTGACCTCAGATACTGAGACAAAAAATTAAACGTGTGTTTTTGCACAGTGTATGTAAACTTCTGGCTTCAACTGTATACGCAAAATCAAATAATGAATTCCAAAGTAGTGTAAAATGCACTTTTATTTAAATGTTCTGCTGCCATATGAACTAAAGTGCCATAACATTTGTTGTTCAAACACTTTTAACATCAGCACTTGTCAGTAACACATATTTAGTGTAAATCTCATCTTAAAAAATGTAACATAAAATAACGCTTATTGCCACTGCCAGGGCATTAATGTCATCCTGTTTTTATGACACATTAAAAAAATAGTCTCCAAACAAAATCCAACAAAATGATCGTGGCTCAGCACAATCAGAACATTAAAACAGGCAATTTCTGAGGTAACAGCAGAAAGTTTTATGGGGAGTTCAACTTGGCAGTTGTTACAGATAACCTTGTTTCTGTTGAATCCTCCGTCTGGGAGAACTTTAAAATGAAAATGTCCATGTTAAAATTCAGTAACTTGACCAATCCGTTCATTCTTTCCATTTTCAATTGTCAATCAAAAAAAAAAAAAAAAATTAAAACGTGACATTTTATTACGTTTTTTCGTTTTTTAATCTAACACAGAAAAATGAAAAAAAATGCCTGTTTTTTTTTTTATATTTCAATTTTAGACTTGGATCAAAAATACGAAATGAAAAAAACGGGCCACAAAACTGAATTTATTTTATAATCGATGACTGGACTTTCTGTTGTCATTACACATCTGTGCCACTAGATGGAGCCGCACCGAAGTAACCAGTTGGAGAACAGCATGACAGTGAGCACATGGAGCAGATCTGATGTAACATGGAGGAATGACACAAAATTTTTGTTGCAGTCCAGAATTTTTTTTAGACAGAATTGTTAATATTGCTACCTGAGTTGCTACCCCAAGCGTAAAGTACACAGGATTTTTACCGTTCACCATGTCTGTTTTAGCCTTTCCACATGTTTTACCTTCTTTACCTGCCACTTGTCTTCTGGTTCCGCAGCAGCCAGGACCACACAGCCTTCTCAAAACAAAAACATGGGAGCAACATGCGTTAACGCGCGATAAAATAAATGTCGGCGTTAATAAATTAATGCGTTATAAACACAAAACTTAACTGTTTGAGTGTCTTTATCAAAGTAGCTCATAACTGTATCTCCAAACTTATTTTTTTCCAATTGAAATGTTGTTGTGTGTCTGACTCCACTTAGCTTTTCTTTGAGTAACTCCTCTCCAGGCTCATTTACTTTTTCCTCTAGCACTGTGAAAGTTAAATGGGCTTGTTTAATAGGCATAAGGCATTAGAATTGTTTGTGTGTTACAGTATTATGTGTATTTTATGTCAAATCCATGCAGAAAACCAGTTAAGTCTCCAGGGTTCACACAGTTTGTCTCGCCACTGTATATAAGGTTAAAAAGCAATTTGAAGATGTAAGACATCAAGATACATCTTTGGATTTATAAAATCTGATTGTTGAATCGTAATCATATCAAGTCCCGAGTCCTCGAAAGATTCACACCCCTAACAGATGATGACATAATTACTATTTAAAATGACACAATGTGTCCATTTAAAATTAACCAAGAACCATGATCTTTCTTCTTGATTAATTAAGTGTCTTAATCTATCCACAAACCAATGCTTGAACGTAAACCCTGGCTTCTACTGTATTTTGTGTAATTTCTATGAATACAATCCACCCCAGAGTGCTCTGCTGACAATTCATGAAAGTGTTTTATTCATTCAAAAAACAAAAAGGATTGCCTCTGTGAGTAATGGAGCCAAATATACAATGATTGATTTTATCCTGCCATAATAGCTTTGCTTGAAAAAATCACCCAATGATTCTTCCACTTCTTACACCTCACATTGCAAATGATATGAAACCATACTATATTTCATATTTTGTATTGTCAGCTTGATTTCATTTGTTAAATCCATTCCTGCATTTCGGGCGTGCGGCATATTCCGGAAAACAAAAGGAAGCTAGAGGTAGTAATGAGTTGGAAAAAAATAAAGTGATTCTATTTCAAACAAATGATATCAACAGATGATTGGAATCAAGACTTGGTACAAAAGCAGAATCCACATCATTTTTCCACAAGCAATCACACTGTGTGATTAACCTAAGCAGTGCTGCCTCTTTCTAAGCTCAGAACACGTGCTGGGCTTCGGCCTCATAATGTCATAGGGACATCATTGTATGTGCAAATATGGCACACACTGTCACTGACACAAGCAGTAGCTAGTGTAATGACTGAACAAAAAAAGAAAAAATCTGGCCATATTATACACTTGAACTGCAATTAAGAACATAACAAAATTCCAGTCTCTGTGTACAGGGAGCCAGAGATTAAATTATTCCAGCCGCAGTCCACCTTTGAGAGCAGCTGGTGATCTATCAAATACAGGAAAATTGGGATTCACTGGTATTGTCTGAGGAAGTCTTGAGTGGCAAAAAAGTATGGAAAAAAGATGTGTGAGGGCAGCATGACAGCAGTGAGAAGTGCATTCAGAGTAACAGATAAGTTTCAGGTGGTAGTGGGACTGCATCCAGTAATCACCCCTGAGCGCCTTTTTTTTTGCCATGGTGATGGATAAGTTGACAGATAAGTTCAGAGAGGAGTCTGCATTGACTACATGAAGAAGCTGATGACATTGTGATTTGTAGTGAGAGTTGGCAGCAGATGGAAGAAGACCTGGAGCTATGCACTAGAAGGAAGAGGAATACGTGTGGTCAAGTCAAAATGAATGCCAGTAGATGAAAGAGAAGTGGTTGGAACAATCAGGATGCAAGGAGTAGAGCAAATTAAATACTTGAGCTATAGAACTTCTTGAGAAGAGTCATGTAGGACATTGTTGAAATGAAGTAAGAGAAGCTAGGATGAGATGGCTTGGACACATGAAAAGGATAGATAGTGAATTCATTGGTAGAAGGATGCTGGAAATAAAGTTGCCAGGCAGGAGAAAAACAGGGAGACCAAAGAGGAGAATTCTAGATCTGGTAATAGAAGATGTGCAGGTGGTTGTTGTGACAGAAATAGATGCAGAAGACAGGTGATTCGCTGTGATACCACCTAAAGACAAAAGTCAAACAAGAAGAGTTGGCAAAAAAATAAGTTATTGTGTGGCACATATTTATTTCTATGTTTGTACATCCTAATTCACAAACAGAATAGATTTATGTGTAACCTTTTTTTTTCTGTTTTCTCAAACCTCAGGTCTCACCTGGAGGTTTTTGAAAAGCGGAGCATGTGCCAGTGCTGCCTTCCTCGGCCAGATTCATGAGATTATGAGTTTAGCGAAAGGTTTCAACATCAGGTGAATCATGCAGTGGGCTGCACCTTTACACATCCTTATCCTGTAAGGTGGACTTTGAGTGGGAGTTATGTTAATTAATGAGCTTCAGGAGCGCAAACCTGCTATCAACTAGAATTTAAAATATCAAAATTAATGAATCTAATTCTCGGATTTACCATATCACTCTTATTTCTTTCAAATCACATTTCACGCTATACCCAAACTTTGTCCAAAGCAGTGTTAGAGCAGCTCTGAACCATTGAGTGCGGCCAGTTAGCAGTGTAGTGACTGCTTCTGAAATCTGCCGATATGGGGGGGGACAGCATGGGGTTAAAAGAAAAAAAGAAAAGACAAAAAAAAGAAAAAATCAAACCATGTGATTAAAGTGGGTTTTTGTGTCGGCACTTGTTAACAGTCCAAATAACACTGCTTAGGGTGAAAGTGTACAATACAGCAACGCTTCATTGCAATACACTGAGGTGCACAGTGATTAGGCAGGCCTATCAAGTAACACTTATATGCTGGCAAATGCCTTTAAACTTACTCTCTGGAGTGCACAAACACAATCATTCACATGCACAGAAATACACACTTGATGCGGAGAATCGCGTAAGCCAGGGGCTGAAGGAAACTGGCAGAGAAGGGCTCCCGGAGGGATAAACACAGACAGAGGTGTAACAGCCAGCCCTCTCCCCTACCTCCAAGAAGCAAATGCTCAAGTATACATAAACAAACAAATATGCTTTGAAAATAAATATGGATATAATTTGTCACACCATCCAAAAGGCAAAGCTCACCTTCAGTGAAGCTATCTGTTGTGTAATCTAGCAGTTTAAGACCCCGGAGCACTTTTCAGCCATGCGCTGCATGCTGTGTGTGTCATTGACAGAAAGGCCAGTGTCTCAGTGTTTTTGCATGAGAGATAAAGAGGAATGGGTACACGCATACACTAATGTGAGCTGAATGTATGTGTGTGTGTGGTCTGCTTATGTCATGTCTTGTGTGTACTGGGGAAATAAATTAGCCATGCTAGCAGGTTTCTCTGACAAGTCCTGTTAATGAGAACATTCTCCAGATCTTCTTGGGCTGTGGAGAAAAACCAGAGGCCAAAATCAACTCCTCAGCCAGGAAGATAGCAAGGAGCAGGGGGAGGCTGTAGAACAGAAAAAAAAAAAAAAAAAAAAGCTCGACAATTAGACCACACCATCTGCAGGAGAGGCGCTTATGTGAAGCTGAAGAAAGCTAGAGGAGAAATAACAATGTTGAAAAAGATGACCCTAAAGGAAATGTTCAACCTTTACGTCTTGACTAACCTGGAAGAAAACTTTTTATGATGCCTGGACAATACAATGAAACTTTTATAACAAAATAATAATAATAATACTAATTATAATAAGTGTGGTGCTCATGAGTCAGAAAACCTCGAGGCAAACATGTGTTTTTGGTTTTTGATGTGCAACATTGTTGTAAAGTCAAAACTTGCCGAGGGCAGGATGTCCCCATAGGGCGCGTGACAGCTCTATTTCACTGAGTGACATTGACTTAAACACGATGAAGCTGTAATGTTGTACTGAGACTGTAATGCTGAAGAATATGATACTTTGTATCATGTCTGAAGCTATCAAAGTGCCCTGAAATGTGATTGGAGCGTTGTTTGTGAGTGTATTGTATGATTGCATCCATGCTCTGTATGTCCACTCATCCCTGCGTATGTGAAGCAAGAGTATGGGTAAGAGTCATCTGTGTGTGTGTGTGTGTGGATGATAAAAACGTGTGCAAACAAACATGTATTTCTGGTAAGTTGCCAGTTTGGCTACATTTGACTCACCTGCACCTGGCTTATAGTGAAGCAAAGCCAACTGGCTCCTCGTGTGTTTGGAAAATCACAAATCAAGTTGGGTGGGTGGGGGGGGGGGTGGGTTAGAAATGCAAAAGGTTCTTTGCTGTGTAGCATTACCATGATTCATCTTCACAAAACTGCAAAAGCTTGTGATAATCGCTTTAGCTAATCCTTGCACGCTTCGGGCAAACAAGCTTGGAGAGAGTGAAGGGGTGGTTCTTTAACCCTGGGGGGGTGGGGTGGGGGGTGGGGGTGTTGATGGGGTGGGTGAAAATGGTCTGAGTGAAGATTTGTTTTCATGTGGCTAGTGTGTGTGTGTGAGTGTGTGTGACTGTGCTTGTGTAACAAAATGTCAACCGCTATCTGCGAAACAATATACAAGATCTACTGCATGTTTGATTCAGTGGATGGGAATCGTCTAGTGTACTTGATGCTTGATGTATGATGATCAGAGAAAATTATGTGTTTCAACTTTATTTATTTATTCATTTATATGACTGGAAACCCATTTACTCTGAGCATTTTTGCCAAAACATTATGTCCCAATGATTTGATGGCCAGGTCCATCTCAGAAGACTTCATGGTAAATTGACAATGCATTAAACCAGTTCAGAGGTGGCCGAGTGTGTACTTTCAACTGGCAGGTCAACGTCACAGAACCATATGAGTGATATTGTATATTTCAGATATTACTGTCATCACAGTAGGTTCTTCTTTTTGACTACCTTTATGCTACATTACAGTCAGTTGTTTAATTTTTTTTTTTATATCGATGACCAATTCTTTGTCAACGATTTCCGAACAAAACCTTTTTTGATGTCAATGCAATACAGGTTTGTCATACAGGAAGTTACATTAGAAATCAATGGTAGAATACTTTCATTTAATTTTAGACAGATTGTGGTTTAACTTGAGTTATGTTCTTGTTCACCAGTTCAAAATGTTAATGCGGAGAACTGAAATGAGGGAACAAGTCAGTGCGTAGCTGACAGTTCTTTCCACCTGGTTCTGCTGCTTGGGTTTTGAGGATTTCTATTAAAAAAAGTTGCCAGCCTGATTTCTCTCCTGACATTAAATATGTAAATAGTCTCTTGTCTCAACATTAAACCTTCAATTAAAGATACCACTTCAGAAACTTAAATTTGCACTCTAACACCCCAAGCAGTGAACAACCTAAACACACACAAATTAAAGTAATCAGTTAATTCAGTTATTTATGAAAGCACTTTTAAAACGTCACGGTTGGCCGAAGTACTGAACACAAACATGAGGACAAATAAAACACAATGAAATTATAAACATGTAAACCCAAATATAAAACAAAAAACAAAAATAAAAACGTAAAAGCAAAAAGAAAAAAAAACCCACAAAACTCAGATCTTAAATTGGCTTAAAAGTCAAATAGAAAAAAATAGGTTTTACATAAGGATTTAAAATTCCTGTTTGTGAAATGTTTTGTTCAATCTAGAAAGTAAAAAAACAACAAAAAAAAAACAAAACAAAAACCTCAAGGCTCCAGTTCAAGTTTTATCTCCAAAACCAAAAGAAAAACATCTAAACTTTGAAGCACATTACACCAATGTATCTAACAAAAGGAACCCTTTAGGCGCCAGAGTTATTTCAAAAAAATATACAATTTTGATATCAAGATTTCAAAAGGCTATAACTTTAAAGCGGTTTGAGATAAAGACATACTGTAAATGAGAAATATCTTCAGTATGAACCAAAATTTGGAATGGAAGTATTTGTCATCTAATTTGATTGTTGTGACATCTCCTGCCCAAACCTGCCCAGTAGTTCTTATTTTCAGATATTTCCTCAACCCCCATGCACAATGAAAGCTTCCATTTCAGGTACAATCACATCATAAAGTCATGAAATCTAGAATATGGTTTCAATATTTCCCTTTCAAAGAACTGGTGGCCATATCTGTTTATTTGACTGGTGATGAGGCTCCAGAATTCATCATTTGAAAAAAAGATGAAATCAATGGGCTCAGAATTTGTCAGATCGTCTACCCAATAACCAACCGGCTCAACAAAATTTAGGCTCCACTTTCGATACTATTCCTCTTCTCTCAAGAACTCTTAGCCGCAACCATCATTATCACCGTGATTTCCGGTGTGCCATTAGCGGTGTGTTTTTTCCCGCGGCTTCTCCCGCGTTGCCAGGACAACTGCGGTTGTTTTCATCCCCGCTACATTTTTCCATATTTGCGGTGTTATGAGCCCCCCTGACACCTCGACCTGCTTGACGATCGCAGAATGTTTTCACCCCGGCCACACTGAGGTGAAGCATCCGATATACAATGTGCTGATTGAAGACTGTGACGTGCGGACTCGCTGTCACTACTAATGTCAGTTAGCCAGTACCTGACAAAGTACTTCGTCGATGGTAAACTGGCCTCTTGACATCGTGAGTAAATGAAAAAACACTCTTTTGCTCTGCTCTGCTCTCACTACACTGAGCATTTCTACCACTGCTGCGCCGTGCGTCTCTGCGCCGGAGGGTGTTTTTCAAACTCATTTTACGCTAAAACTTTGAATAGTGCCACCTCCAAAAATGGTTCTCAGATTACTGGCACACATGTGCACCATCTCCTGATGAAAAGTAATAACAAGATTTGGCATCATATTTATAGATACAGCCTGTTTTATTCAACAGTGCTGCTTGTCGGAATTTTGTGACTTTGGCGCATAAAGGGTTAATCTCAACCAGTTTTATAAAGTCTTCATTATTTTATTAACGCCAACATTTATGCTATCGCATATTAAGGCATGTTGTTCACATGCTTTTGTTTTGAAAAGTCTGTTACTGGCTGCTGTGGAACCGGAAGCGAATTGACGGAAAAACATGCGGGAAAGCTAAAACAGACATGGAGAGCGGTAAAGTTTCAGAATTTTTACAAGGACATTTTCATTTTAAAGTTTTTGCAGACGACTGATTTGACAGAAAAAAGGTTATTTGTAACAATAACCAAGTTTAATTCCCTGTTAAAAGTTTCTGTTGTTACCTCAGAAATTGCCCGTTTTAATGTTGTGATTGTGGCTCAGGATTTTGTTGGTCGACTTTTATTTTATCTTTCAGAAAACACAGGATGACATTAATGCCCTGGCAGTGGCAATAAGCTTTATCTTATTTTACATTTTTCAAGATGAGATTTACACTAAATATGTGTTACTGGCAAATGCTGATGTTAAAAGTGTTTGAACAACAAATGTTATGGCAGTTCAGTTCATATGGCAGCAGAACATTTAAATGAAAATGCCCTTTTTATTTTCCATATACAATGTGATTAATCGTGATTAATCAGAGAAATCATATTTAGTTCATTTGGCAGCAGAACATTGAAATAAAAGTGAACTTTTCACTACTTTTGAATTCATAATTTGATTTTACTACACAATGTGATTAATTGGAATTAATCACAGAAATCATGCCATTAATCATAATTAAACATTTTAATCATCGCTCAGCCCTATATATATATATATATATATATATATATATATATATATATATATATATATAATATATATATATATATATATATATTATGTATATATATATATATATATATATATATATATATATATATTTTTTTTTTTTTTTTTTTTTTTTTTAATATATATATATATATATAATATGAAACAGGGTGGAGAAAGTGGGGAAGACACACAGCAAAGGGTCATCAGGGCTGGGAGTCAAACCTGCAACCAAGGACCGTAGTCTCTGTGCGTGGGCTGCTCGGCGGCGCAGTGGTTGGGGCTATATAAATTGGACTATATTTGATAGTCCAATTTTAAATTTCAGGAAGCAAATGAAGGCTAGCACGGTGGCTTGGTAATCAGCACTGTTGTCTCACACCTAGAAGGTTCCTGGTTTGAACCTCAGCAGGAGCCTTTCTGTGTGGAGTTTACATGTTCTTCCCCGTGCTTGCGTGGGTGTCCTCCGGGTACTCCGCTTCCTCCCACAATCCAAAGACATGCATGTCAGGTTAATTGGTGGTTCTAAATTGCCCGTAGGAGTGATATGAGAGTGTGCGGTTGTTTGTTTACATGTGACCCTGCCTTTCACCTGAGGAGAGCTGAGATAGACTCCAGCAGATCCTTGTGACCCTACATAAGAGTAAGCGGGCATAGATGATGGATGGATGAAGCAAATGAATGCTTTATGCCAAAAAAAAAAAAAAAAAAACAATTCAATACGTATTGTGTATATGTTTTCTTTTTTTTTATGTTAATTAGCAGATGTATTTTTGTTCTTTTTCTTTGTGAATGGTCAGCTGACCTTTTGTCTTGGTTTGGCACCAGTTGCCTGGTTTGAATAAACTGTGTTTATCCACCCAGATTCTTGTTAAGATGATTGATAGTTGGTCAAAGCAATCACATTATGTGTTAAAAGTCTGATGACACCTGCCAGATTTCAATAATGCCCTTGCTTTCATAAAACATGAAATTGGTTGACAGGATTCTTGCAAGCCGATACTTTCTGAGCAATGAAGAAAACATGCCATTCTGTCTGTAGTCAGTAAGAACACTCCTCTGAAGTGCCAATCAACTGGTTTAGTCTTCTAATTTTTAAGTCTTACGTTGTCAGAGCTGGCTTCAATTCTCCCTTTTTCCACCTAAATTTGCATCTGGAAGTTGGTTTTGGACTGAGTACCCATGCTGAAGCAGGGGGATACAACCGCTGTTCAACGTCAGTAATGTTCACTTTTATTGTGTTGCTGTGTTATACTCATGTTATACAGAACTATGTGGGGCTGAGCCCTGTTTTACTTTTAGGGCAACATTTTGAGCATGAGGGAACAGCATCACAATCGGCCACACAGGACATATTGGACCATGACTTGTAATAATCCCAACTTTCTGAGAGAATTTAGTTTATTATTTCTGACTAGACAGGAGTCAAACTTACACAGTGGGAACAGGAAAAAGCTCAAGCTATCTTGACCTGACATTTGCAGTTTCATCAGTCATGGCTCTTTCTATCTACACCTTGTTACTTAGTTATAGAGACCTCATATAAGATGTTATGGAGAATAAACGTGTTAATAGAAGAAACAAAATAAGATGCACCCTCAGTAGAAATTGGTGATTTTCTAGCAATGCAAGAGTTACGGGTTAAGGTGACTGCTGTGGTCATGTGGTGCAGAACTGAATGCCAATTAAATACTTTCCCATTGCACTCAAAAGATAGATGTTAGCATGTGTTGTCAGGTATTTGACTAGTGATAAAAGGTGTTCTTTATTAAATTACTGACAGACCTATAATACTGTGAAGATGAAAACAGTAGGAAACTTTAGCATGGGTTACTGTATGGAAATATACCACCTTGATCTGAAATTATTTTAAATATCATTAAATGATTACTATAATCATTAAACAATAGCTTATTCTTGGGGGGGCCCAGCTATTACCTACAGCTAATAACTACTTGGATGCACTACTGATCATTTTCTCTGATAATTTAATGATAGTTCTGTTTAAAACTACAAAAAAAAAAAATAAAAAAAAAAAAAAAATAAACACTCAAGTGCCCCTGTCAGGGAAAGGAAAGAGGAAAACTGTTATATTTACATGGCTCAAACTGGAGGTTAAATCATGTCTAAGTTTCAGTCACCCAATAATTGTTTTACACTGTTTTTGTTTTTTTCCCTACAAACAATGTGATCTTGAACAAAATTACATTATACTTTACAAGTTCTTTAAACATTTCATCAATTTCCACTAATCCACATTTGATTCCAGCCACCCTATGCAGAACACTGATTTCAGCCGATTA
Organism: Hirundichthys speculiger; assembly: GCA_018398805.1. Lineage (NCBI taxonomy): Eukaryota > Metazoa > Chordata > Actinopteri > Beloniformes > Exocoetidae > Hirundichthys > Hirundichthys speculiger. The sequence goes on from JAGFBZ010001679.1 coordinate 1,330,282, forward strand.
TATTTGTGATCTCTTTCTTTTGGTAACTACCCACAGTTCATAACCATAGTTGAGGGTAGGAAGATAAATAAACTGGTAAAAAAAAAAAAAGGGTGAATTCCAATTCCTCCTTTAACCCTCAATCTTAACCCTCAATCTCAAAAATGTGCGGTCCCGTGAAGTGCGAGTGGCCATCAGGTCACTCAGATGCATGCGGTTGTTGTGCAATCCAACATCTCTGTCCAGCCATAGCCATCATTATCAAGCATTCTTTTGATGAAAATGTAGACTCTAATTCTTTGCTCTCTGGTTACAAAGTAGCATCGGTGCTACTTCTATTTCTAGACCTTGGATGCCGCAAGCAGAACAGAAGCACAAAAGTTTACCACCAGTCGGACACCTTACTGGGATACGGCCCCTCGACATGGCCAAAGGATCACCTCATTAGCATCAGAGGGCGCTCTTCTCCTTGACAAGTGAGACTTCCCTGCACTCCTCTCACAAAATAATGAGCAAATATAACCTCCAAAGGCTAAATATAGGTAAATGTGAAAGAGATTTGGTACAGAACCCACATGCAACGGAGAGGTTTCAAAGTTTTGTTGCAATGTGGGAGTGAGGAATGAACAAACTAAACAAAATACTTTAAGAAGAGAAAATGATGGCTGAACAGTGTTTGATGAGAGCTTTTAGCCTGTAGCTATAGCGCATTAGGCACAGATGAACCACAGCCAGCTCCCACATTGTTAATGTGTAACACATTACAGCTAAACAATGAGTTATGATTGCCATTAAAAAGCAAATGATTCAGACTTCCCAGCTGGATTTAAAGCGCTGCCACTGCTGTGCCCTGTCCTTCTCACTCTTGCCCACACTCGCGTCACTGACACTCTGTTGATAATCACTCAACTAGACTTGTTCTCATTTAGCGAGCATTTTCATAGTGTGAATGCACATGCATCGTATTTTCTAGTGATGCTTCAATCTGTAAATGTATTTGAGTTATCTGAGTACAGAAGAAACCTTGAGCTGTGACATGCATAAATTACGACTCCGTGAAGCCGAATAAGCAGCTACCACTTCACAGTAGTTTAAAAACTTGCACATACTTCAGCAGCTCGCCTTCTAAGTAAACTAATGGGTGACCTTAACCTCCTTTCTGCCAATTGTCTTTTCTCTCAGCCTTTTTCAGAGCCAGTGTTAGACCTAATAATGGCATCATGAATTTGGTACACCATTAAGAAGTGTGCGATGAGGAATAGTGGGAAAGTGAAGTGGGAAAGAGCAGAATCACAAATGAGGCGTCCTCTCTTCTGATCGCTACCCTCTTTCTCCCTCACGTGATCTTTCTCTCTCTCCCTCTGGGAAGAGGAGGCTAGCTGTGAAATGAATGAAAGGCAAAGCGTAGGCAGACGCAAACACTAAGATAATGACAGCGTTTTGTCAGTCCTGGCCTGAAGCTCCATCTCTGTTGGCACATAAAAGTGGGAAGAGATGACAGGACAGTATGACAGAGGAGAGGCGCCGTGGCTTTAAACTAACAGTACGGAGTACACATTTAGACATATGTCACAGAGACAAAAGAAAACATTTGGGTTTTTTTTCACTTCTGTGCAAATATAGCAAAGTGGCTGCTGCAGGAGCTTCCGTGCTGTGTTGAGGTATTGGTGTTTCAAACCCTCAACTGCTTCTCTTCATCCATATCACAGTCAGAAGAAGCTTTATTTATGGCAAAGAGAAAACCTTCCCTTGCAGAGCTCGTGATGAGAGGCATTTGAACCAGACATTGACCGTTCATTTTCTTTCCTGGACAAGATAGAGACCATTCTGATTGCTGTGACGGAAATAGAGTGGAAGCCTTCATTTTGCCATTTGGTTGTGATTTAAACTGTGAAAAGATAACCAAATGATTCCATCAAAGCGGGGACTGGTACTCATTATCTCTGCTGTTTAACATCAGAAAAACAAACAAACTCATTGCAAATATTAAATGTGTTCTCCACAGGCTGGATTGAGCCTCATTTATTTTGAATACAGCTGGAATGTGATTTGTGGATGCAAACACCCATGCTGTGCATCAGATACCCAGCAGATGCTTAGTTACGACTAAACCATTGAAGAAAATAGATAATGGTGCAGTCACGCAACCACTAGGAAAGGGTAGGGGAGCAAAGAAAAAACAAAACAAAAACAAAACAAAACAAGAAAAAAACCCCATAAAGCTTTCAAAAAAGATAATTAGATCTGTGGAAACTGAGAACAATATTACTGGCAGCAGGGATGGAAATGTCTGCATTACATGAGACAATATCACAAAGCTGTCTGATCAACATGCATCAAATTCAATGACTGACTTCGCTTCCACATCATGTGAGCAGCTAACATGAATAATGATGCCAAGATTAAGAGAAGAAAAGTTTATTTTTGGATGAATCACTGAGTTTTGTCAGGTTTCTTGCCAAGTCTTTGGGTTCTCTTCTTCTGTCATGGCTGATCACTCACTGAAAAACTGCACAGTAAAAGTCCTGTCACCGCTTCATTAGGCAGCTCATTAGGAAGCTGGCTCGTATATTCATAGATTCTCCACTGCTGACCATTTGAGAGAAAGCTTAGTCATCTCTGTTGCTCATCCTTGCAAGACTTAGGCCTTGAGGTCAGTAGAATCCATCATGATTAGTTCTGTTAAATTTTCTCTGACTGGTTTGGATCTTATGACCTGACCTTGGGGTCAAACAGCCTCAAGTACTGTCTGAAAGTCTGCGAGCCCCTCCTCCAACAATAGATAGTCTGAATACTATAACTCACTTCATCTCATTTTGTTGCATGACCCTCGCTTGCAGGCTCCTGACACTAAAAGTGGTACTGAACTACACACTTGGAACAACTACCATCACTTTTTTTCAACTTCTTAAATGGCTCCACTGTTTGGAAACAGGAGCAGCACGGTGGCTTGGTGGTCAGCACTGTTGCCTCACAGCTAGAAGGTTCCTTGTTTGAACCTCAGCAGGGATCTTTCTGTGTGGAGTTTGCATGTTCTCCACACAGTGTGGGTTTGCTCTGGGTACTCCGGCTCCCTCCCACAGTCCAAAATCATGCATGTTAGGTTAATAGGTGGTTCTTAATTGGCCGTAGGAGTGATTGTGAGTGTGATGGACTGACGACCTGTCCAGGGTGTCCCTGCTCTTCACTCCAGCAGATCCCCGTGACCCTGCAGAGGATCAAGTGGGCATAAATGATGAATGGATGGATGTTTGGAAATATGTTTAATAACTACTTAATAATGCCTGTGTCTCCTTAAAAGGATGTGGAGACAAATGTCTTAATGAATGTGTATTTCTGAGACACTTTAAAAGAAAAGAGCATGGAAATGTAGTAAATAAAAAAAGCATTCCCATAAGTGTGTTCATGTGTTTTCTTTCATTTTCCTCAAAAAGCAGATAAGGGGCAAGTCAGTATAAGACAGAAGGCTAAACTTAATTGAAATGTGAACGTCATCTCTCAGGAGAAAACCTTACAAAACCACTTTGTTGTTTGGAATGGAATAAATAGAAAACAAAAAGATAAAGTAAAAAAAAGGCAGAGGAGGATAGAAGGCTGGAATGATGAATGATCAAATTATAATCCACTAGAGGTCCTGTGGACATGCAGGAGGATTTTTTTAAAGAAGGAAGGTAAAGAAAGAAAGCAGGAAGCAGGAGATGAACAGGAGGCGCAAATGAAGTTAAAAGGCAGTCAAAGGTGGAGGACGTTTACAACTGATTGATGTTCCCAACACTGCAAATGCAACACACTAACACAGAACTTTGTTCTTTTTTTTACCCAAGTTCATTAACTGAAAAACATCATGCAATATCAGGTGATATTCTGAACTGTGAATGATATTTACCAGAGCTTTGTAGCTGAGATTTTTTTTTTTTCATTTGTGATTCAAGTTATGAAGGACTTTTTGTACACTGCAAACGTCTGTTCTTGCAAAGATTTAAGATATTAGATCTGGTAATATAAGATAATTTATCTTTTTTAAAATTTAATGTACTTGTTAAATCAATGTTTACTCATGAAAACCTATCATGAATGTGTCTTTCCCATCTTCATTAGCCAGGAAATCTTTAATTTATTAATTTACTGTTAAAATATGCAACAATACCCAGAGATTTACTTTCATTATATTCTTTCAAGTAATCATATAAACATACTAACATGTCAACTTTAAGCATGGTCCACTTTAATTGTTTGAGTTCATTTTCTTGTTCCTTGATCTTCATTATTTTCATGACTCAGAATAAAGAAATTTCACATTATTGCACTGCAAAAACACTTGGTTAAATACAAGAATTAAAAACAAAATTATAGGTTAAAGTTCAAATTCAAGCAAAATATATGTCCATGTGGCAAGATAGTTTATTTTCTTTATTATTTGATATCTTTTGATTTATTTTATTTTTTGAATGTATCTATTTTATTTATTTATTTATTAATTTACTTCACTTGTTCCTGGATCTTTATAATTTTTCAGCACCCAAGAAATGAGAATGAATTGACATTTTCTGTGTCTCTCACTTGTTACTGCACTGCAACAAGTCTGTTTTTTAAAAAATTGATCAAATATTCAGCTTTTTTCACTTGTTTTAAACCCTTGAACATCTATCAGCACTAAACTGGAAAGAAGTAAAAATGTCTTGCAGCACAGACTGATAATTTCACTAGCATTGAGTCATTTTCACCCAGAATTGTGTTTTTTGCAGAGCATTGTCCATTATTAGTGAAGTGACATTGAAAAAAAAAAACAAAGTTCCCAAACATAATGGGATGTTTTTTTCACACTTGAATACTAACATTGAGAAAATAATTGTAGAAGTATTCCTGCTGTTATGTTCGTTTCTCAGGAACAGCAATTATGTTCCCAGGTCAATTTGACCCGGGGCATGTTTGATGATCTAAAAGTGCCTAAAAACTAAACACTACCAATAAAAACTGTTTATATATCATTATGAACTCCATTACTAACTATTTCAATCAACATTTAGTGCATTGTTACTCATTACCTCTCACAGATCATAGTATAATAAAAATAATTCACTTTTTTTTGGACTTATTAAGCAATGGATGTGCAATACTTGGAAATGAGCCTCAGGAGATTCTGTCCTCGTCATGATCTGAGGAGATGTCAGACGCAGAGCTGGAGAACGTTTGGTTCTATCTATATATAAGCTGAGTTTTCATTCAGATTTTCACAATATTGCAAATATTATAGTATGTAATTCCAGCGCCGCCGTGCTACCTGAACTGCCGCACAAATCCATTTCAGGGTCACTAAACTGGACAATTTAATATTAAAAACAAATTCAGTCCCATAGTTTTTTTTTTCATTTTGTATTTTTAATCCAAGTCTCAAATTGAAATATTAAAAAAAAAACAAGCATTTTTTCATTTTTTTGTGCTCGATTAAAAAATTAAAAACAAAATAAAAAGTCTCTTTTTATTATTTTTAATTTTTAAATTGCCAATTGAAAATGGAAAGAACGAATGATACACAGATTGGTAAAGTTACAGAACCTTTACATGGACATTTTCATTTTAAAGTTCTCCCAAAAAGGTGGATTCGACAGAAACAAGGTAATTTGTAATCACTGCCAAGTTTAACTCCCCGTTAAAAGTTTTTGCTGTTATCCTCAGAAATTACCTGTTTTAATGTTCTGATTGTGGCTCAGGATTATGTTGGTAGACTTTATTTATTTGTCATAAAAAAACAGGATGACATTATTGCCCTGGCAGTGGCAATAAGCTTTATTTTATTTTACATTTTTTAAGATGAGATTTACACTAAATATGTGTTACTGACAAGTGCTGATGTTAAAAGTGTTTGAACAACAAATGTTATGGCACTTTAGTTCATATGGCAGCAGGACATTTAAATGAAAATGCACTTTTGATTTTCCGTATACAATGTAATTAATCGTGATTAATCAGGGAAATCATGCGATTAATCACCATTAAAAATGTTATTCGTTGCCCGGCCCTAGTTTATATGTGTGCTTGTGAGTCTCCACAGACACACGAGTGACACTTCTTGTCATTGTGACAATAAATACTACACAATTTGTAAAACCAGATATCCATGCATCCATTATCCAACTCACTTTTTCCTGTTTAGGGTCATGGGGGGTCTGCTGGAGACTATCCCATCTTAGACAGAAGATGTGCTCCTTGCAGAGCTTTAATGTGTTCCACTCTGGAAAGATCTTCTTCTAAATGACAAATGCATTGTAGGCTGATCTATCAGTCATGTTATAAAAGATGAGCAGAAGCCAGCTTGCTGTCATTCGTTTGGTGCTTTTAGACCCCATGACGTTGTCTAAATGATCCACCTCCCCACTTTGGTGGGCATTGTAGGGATCATACTTGGTTTCTGATCTTCTCTTGAGCTGATTTCAGAACTTTTAATCAAAGTGCTCATGACATTTTGACAACATTTCCCCCTTTTTGGGGCAGTGAGGCTCTTGGGCTGTGGTGTCTGTGAAGGCAGACATGGAGGACTCAGAGGTCCTGTTCTTGGTTACGAGCAGCTCAGCAGGGAGTTCACACTGGTTCTTTTGGACCGTTCCAACCATTGTGAGTTTTCTCTTTAGAAAACCCTGACTCAAGTTGTAGCTTGTGAAAAAATTATTTAAAAAAATAATAAAAAAAATGATTATCTAAACAGGTTATATTCTGCCCTCTAAAACCACATGTCATGTCAAGCACGACCCAAAGGGAGAGGGTGTGAAACTGGGGAGAAATGGATGTCACAGTTCCAAAAAAAAATTTTAGTTTTAGACACTTATAACCCCTTTTATTCTCCATTTTTTGCTGCGGGGTCAAATTGACCTGAACAGTATCTATGTAACATAAACAGGGAGAGTGGGGTTGCAAATATGTTACATTAACAATTTTTATTTCATATGTTGATTGCACTAATTAAACCAAGCAGAAGAAGTTTTATCCTGAAAAAAAACTTTAAGCTATTTCTTTTAGATTTTTAATTTTCAAAATGGGTCAGTTTGACCCGCAACATAATGGGAGGGTTAATATATTTTGCTACCTTTTCTTGTTACCACTGGGTTAGGGAGACCTACACACAGAGAGAAGTGTGCGTCTTTGCGCCACATTGAGTGTGTGCAGAAAAAAAAAATATCAATGCATGTGAAAGGCTGAGTTTCACACAAATGCTGTGAGAACAAAAAACTGAAAGCTTTTTGTGTGATCATTGACCTGTCCATTTAGCTGCTTTGCTGTGAAAAAGATGAAAACAGGACTCTTGTTCATGTTGCTGGACATATTGAGCTTGTTTAGAAAGGGAAAGGATGGAAAGAGGACTGCACAACATAATGGTCCAAGATAAGAAAACAACCTTGACTACTATACGAGGGTGCTGAAGGGTGTGGAGGTAATGTCAGCTAGTGCTGTTCAGCTAATGGGGCCTGTCCTTCTGAGGTTTTATGGGCTCTAAGTTATCAAATCCTATACTAGGCCTCCTACTCAACCAAATCCAAGTTGACTGACAAAGTGCAGAGTTAATATCAATGTTCAACAGTCTTTCTCTCGTTTGTTGTTTGCTTGGCTGCTCAAGCTGTAACGCTGGATTCAGACAGCTGCATTTCAGTAAAACACCAGGGATGGTGTTTAATAATGAGCTGCGTGCCTCTGTGTATGATTTCATGGGCTAGTTCCAGCTTCGTAACTGCAACTTGATTGGATGACAAATGCGTTAAAGCGGGAGTCTTGCAAATATCGTGGCAAACTCACCTGAGTCTACTGATGCAGCTCAGTGATATGTTGGATGAAACAGTGCAGTGCAAGCTGTTTGTTCAATGATTTCTTAGGAAGATGAGCACAAAAAAAGACAAAGAACATGAATAGAGGAATTGATTAGCACATGTGAGCAGCAGGGACTGTATGTGTTACAGAGAGAGTTGGAAGAGAGGAAAATAAATCCATATGAGAAGATACTTTATAATTTTTCATAATGACAAAGTATCTGCCTGCTTGGTTGTAAACAGTATGGCGTATTGTGTCTTTCAGAAAGTAATTTTTTTTTTTGATTTGCAGGTTTCCCTTCCTAACAATGACATCAGCCTATTACCTCATTGTGATCACATTTTACTGATTCAGAGAGCTCATTTAGACCTAAAACCATCACATGCAGTTATCACTGTTTATGGGCGAATGGAGCTTAATATTTATCAATCACTACGGTCAAATTTGGTTTAAATCTGTACTATCCACTTCACATTTAATAATCATTCATTGAACTCAGTAGAGAAAAAGTAATCAACAGCAGCCAATTTTGAAAAAAACTGCAAACTCAAATTAAGGGTTTTGGCTGGTAAATTTGAAAACATACAGCGAGAAGCTTTTTGTTTGAGCTAAAACACATCTGGTCCAACATATATACAGTGTACATGGGACATTAGCTATTTGTCAAATGTCAAGAAGCAGAATGTGAATTGGTTGTTGTGGGGGATAGTGAGGGAAGAAGATTACGCCCCTCTGGATTCTCTCTACGGATTTGGGAGCACTTCGTAATTGAGAATAGAGCTGTCACTTACAATTCTGCTAGACACTACTGCATACCAGGAATAGAATAAAACCACTACCACTGCCTCATACACATAGCAGCAGATGAATAAAGAATGAGCCCAGACAAAGGTTCAAAAAAGCCAACTCTTGTAAAGCTGGGCTGCTGGACATAGGAGATATCAAGGTAGGATAGTGTAAGGGTCAGTATGAGGTCGGAGGACTGCTGGAGGAAAAGAGAGACTATAGTGTATGTGAGGAATGCATACTTTTTAATTTTTTTATGATATAGTTGTCCTGCATTTTTTCTTTCATGTTTTTGTCCAGAGGTGGTGCTGTTATATCGACTGGTATTTCATTCTGATCCAAATTAACTCTGAAATGGAAACAGGGAACACGTGAGAGGAAACAAGTGGAAAAAAAGTATGAGAATAATTGAAGGAGTGCTGCAGTGGAGAGGAAGAGGTGTGTGGTCTGTGAGTTGGTTATTGTGCAGAGAGTGTAATCACAAGGAGGTAAAGGTACATCATTATTCAGAGAGAGAAGGTGGCAGATAGATGCTGAGAGGTAAACCAGATGATGGAAGGACCTATGATTCTCCTACTCCTCTCTTCCGCTGCCTCTGCATCCGCCCTTGGTTAAACCTTACATTTGGAGTTGGGAGACGAGGGGTGCACAGCAGCAGATGCCATGCTACCCACCACTATCGCTATAGGGAACGCATAGCAGCATTTACTCTAAAATATAGAACAAAGCAGGGGGTTGAATGAGCTCACTGGTTTCTGCGTATGTTATATTCTGGATAATGTAGAGAATGTTCATGGTTATACAGAATGCTTCTGCAGGCACTCATTAACTAGTCTAAAAACTAGTCTGTTCATATAATACATCTAAACGTTTTAGATGTTTTTTTGTTTCTTTTTCTTTTGCTTTCCAGATTTAAAATGGCCCAGTTGTGACTCTCAGGTAATTCTTTTGCCTTGTTCAGTATTCTGGAATATGTTGCCATGCAAATGACTTGCCCATTTCCATGTACCCTTTCTGCCCTAACTTCTTGATTTGTGAACTTCAGAAACTTCTGCCTCCTCTCTTTGCTGCACTTCTGTCTTCTTTGGTTGACTCGTTTCAATCTCTCCACTCCGGGATCATGGCTCTGCATGTGTTATGGACAAAAATACCCACTGTGAGTGTCATTGAGAGAGGAATGCATGAAGCTGGGGTTGACCAGAGGCCAAGACTACAGCTGACGAACACTAAGACACCCATGCATACCAATACACAAACGGCAGGCCAGAAAGAAGCAGCCCAAAGCAGCAAAGACTCTCACACTAACATGCAGTAAATAAAATGCTAAATTTGACATGACCCTTCAAAGTGCTAATATTCTTACTGGGGCTGGGCAAGTTAACGCGTTATTATCGCATTAACTCATTAATTTATTAATGCCAACATTAATTTTATCGTGCGTTAACGCATGTTGCTCACATGGTTTTGTTTTGAAAAGTCTGTTACTGGCTGCTGTGGAACCGGAAGAGGATTGGCAGGTAAACATGTGGTAAAGCTAAAACAGACATGAAGAGAGCGGTAAAAATCTGTGTACTTTACAGTTCAGGTAGCAGCTTAGGTAGCAATATTAACAATTCAGTCTGAAAAAAAAATTCTGGACTGCAACAAAACTTTCAAACCCCTTTGTTCGATGGCGTCATTCCTCCATGTTACATCAGATCTGCTCCATGTGTTCACTGTCGTGCTATTATCTTACTGGTTACTAGAGGTAGGCGGATCGATCCAAATATCGATAATATCGAAACCAACTTTGGCATTGATATCAAATGATACTCGTGTAAAAAGATCGATCCTCAAGCTTTATTTTTCTCTCCCACAAGCACTGACTGATGTGAAGTGCGAATCAAATGAAGTCTGTTTCTGACACGCTGTTGCTGTCCTCCTCCCCTCTCATCTCGTCTTTTGACGTTGCATCGTCACTTGGCTCAGCTGCGGCAACCAAACAAGCATGCAGGTAGACTCAGCCTGGCCCCTCCCCCTAGTCCCCCTGTATTTTAATCCCGAAAACTAAACAACGGCAAGTTGTGTAGTCTGTAAAAACGCTGTAAAATACAGTGGAAACACAACAATTGTATTTAAGCACATGATAACGAAGAGCTGCAGAAAAGGATAGAGGAGAGACATCCCCCATTCCCTGACAGACTGCCAAGCCTGAGACAGAAGTCATTGGCAGACGCCTCTCAGTCCAACAGAGAGGATCCAGGTAGATAAGAGTGGTCATCTTCAGCATCAATTCCTATTAACTTTCAAAGTACATGTTATTTAAGTCATATGTTACTGGAGCCAACTCAAAAAATATAATTAAGACCTTGAAATAACCCAGTATCATATCCAGTACATGTCATGTAACCCATTGAAAGGTGTTCTCTAAGATAAAATAACATTAGATAAAAACATTACATAAAAAACGAAAATCAAAAGTAAACGTCCCTTTTTCATTTTTTAATTTTTGATTGACAATTGAAAATGGAGAGAACAAATGATACACGGATTAAAAGTCACTATTTATTTTGTTTTAATTTTTGATTGAGAATTGAAAATAGAAAGAATGAATGATACACCGATTGATAAAGTTACGGAACTTTAACATGGACATTTTCCTTTAGGGGTGCTCCGATCAGGGTTTTTGGGGCCGATCACCGATCACCGATCACTGAAATCAATATCGGCCGATCCGATACCGATCACCGATCGTATTTATTTCCCTTTGTTTCTTGCTGTCTTAGACCTTTTCGACTTGACAATTGTGGACATGCGCCCCCTAGTGGCCCCGCTATAACTGGAGTGTGCGGTGCTCCACCAAGTAACCCAAACACAGCAGCGTGGAGCATCTGTTACTGATAACGCAGACATGTCTTGGATTGATGATGTTAGGCAGTGGCCTCCAGTTACAGATGAAGGTATTTTATCGCTGTTTTTAATGATTGGTTATGGAAATAGCATGATCTATTCCCATAATCAAACACTAAAAACTGTGGAACGCTGCAACGCTGGCTATAACTAATGTCAACAAGCCATAAAGATTATGCTACTGTAACGTTAACGCTAGCGGTAAATTAGGCTATGTGTTAATGTTATATTTAATTTATTTAATCATTCTCCTAAGTCATTCATTCATTCATTTATAGGCTTGTGCTAGTGCCGAGGGCTACAGTAGCCTCATACTGCTGTTCTTTCGGCCAGAATCGTCCGGGACTCTCAGCGAGGCTATAAGTAGTACGAGATTGAATGTTAACGAAAACTCACCCGGCTGTATTCATTTGGAATTAAGTCCTTTCTGTTGATATTTTTCACCCACGTCTTCCTAACTTCTTGGTTGTCGGTGCGCCCAGGAAATCGGTGGAAACTGTATGGCTGCAAACAAGGCAGTCTTCGTGCAGTAAAGGCTTGTGTATTTCATACTTTCTTCTTCCATTGTTGAATTTTCACGCCATTGTTGGCACAGTTTATGACGGAACATGTATTCCCACTCGACCGACTCGACATTATAAAAATATATATTTGTACAAAGAGAAAAACACTGGTTAATCTGCGAGCCGGTGAAAGTGTCGCTCTGTAGCACAACCCCGCAAAGGCGGACGGGGTACTTCCGGGGGGCTGGCCCGAAACGGTCTCTACACAGTGTATGCGCACGAGAATAGAGCGTTTTTGATCGGCTCTTTTGATCGGCTTTAATGACAATTCTGACCGATCCCGATCATATGCATATCGGCCGATCCGATCAGGTCACCGATTGATCGGAGCACCCCTATTTTCCTTTTAAAATCCTCCCAGGCGGCGGATGTGACAGAAACAAGGTTATTTGTAACAACTGCCAAGTTGAACTCCCCGTTAAAAGTTTCTGCTGTTACCTCAGAAACCACCCATTTTAATGTTCTGATTGTGGCTCAGGACTTGGTTGGTAGACTTTTTTATTTTTCATAAAAAAAACAGGATGACATTAATGCCCTGGCAGTGGCAATAAACTTTATCCATCCATCCATTCATCCATTCATTTTCTATACCCGTTTTATCCTTGAAGGGTCACGGGGATCTGCTGGAGTCTATCCCAGCCGTCTACGGGCGAAAGGCAGGGGTTCACCCTGGACAGGTTGCCAGTCCATCGCAGGGTCACACATACAGACACACAACCATTCACACCCTATGGGCAATTTAGAATTATCAATTAACCTGACATGCATGTCTTTGGTCTGTGGGAGGAAGCCGGAGTACCTGGAGAAAACCAACGCAAGCACAGGGAGAACATGCAAACTCCACACAGAAAGGCCCCGAGGTTCAATCCAAGACCCCCCCCTGCCGAGGTTCGAACCAGGAACCTTCTAGCTGTGAGGCAACAGTGCTAACCACTAAGCCACTGTGCTGCCGCAATAAACTTTATGCATATTGAAATCAATCATTTCCAACAAGTTAAAAAGGCAAAACTGACCGAAGGTGATCTTTTAATGATCACAAGCCATGGCAACGTAAGATATAAACAATATTTTGGACTTTTAACTCTTGAACAAGTGACAAGGTTGACATAGGGCTCCAGAGAATGTGCATGAAATTCACACCCACACATCAACTTTCTTTTCTTTTTTTTTTTTTTTTTTATATTTTATCCCAATGAGACTGTTATTTTTATGAGTTTCACCCCGTTTGGTTGAAGCCTTCTTCTCTGTTGATTTATTGAGCCAAGAGGTCCTTACAAAATGACAGTATGTGTGTGTGTGAGAGAGAGAGAGAGAGAGAAAGAGACAGAGAGTGGGCTGCAATTTCAAAATGTCCAACCCATCAGTCAAAGCCATTCAAAGGTCTAGACTTAAGCAATCAAAAATTCTGAAAACAGGAAAAGTTGTGCTTGAGTTACCCACCCTAGTCTTCAGGTGATGTAAAATAACAAAAAACAAAAAACAAAAAACAAAGTTTCTTTTGACTGAAACATTTCAGAATGCAGAATTTTTTTTTCGCAGAATACCTTTTATTGTCCTTATACAGCAATGTAACAACTTTCAATGTAACATTTTTCCTGCTGATCAAATAATAAATCAGCCAATTGTTTAATTGCTATATACTGCAGACAGGTGGCGTGAAGAGAGAAATTAATTTTGTTAAAATGCAGTTCTGGGAAATCTTGGGTTCTGGCATTAATGCGGATGCTACTTTGATACTCACTACCACCAAAGTGTCGTTAAAGTCCCAGGACATTCCCAAGTGGTAGCGGGGGTGCCAATAGCAACAATACTGGGACAACACGCTTCTTTGCGACACTGTTTAAAAACTGCTCACTAACAACTCAAGTAGCAAAAGAAAAAAAAAACAAAAAAAGAAGAGTAGAGGTTCGATAAATCACAGCAGTCGTGGTGTATTATACTGCATTTGTTTCAATGACATCTTCAAACTTGACCAAAATGATTACCATGCAATGCAGCTCATGTTTTCTCAGGGGAAATATAAACATAAGAGCCAGCCTCCAAACTGCTCAGGTCTAAATTTGATCAACCATCCCTGCGGTGTGTTGGAATGAGCCCAGTCCTCATAGGTCTCACCTTGCAACTCAGGAGACCCAAACATCCCAGAGCCAGACACTACCGGAAACCACCAGAGGTGCTTCCTTATGGGCCTGGGCTCTTTTAGCAGCCACGAGGGGAACCTAGGCAGTATTTGGAAGATGGTTTTAAATGTGACAATTCAGTATGCATTTGTTCAACATTTTAAAAGATATTATATACTGTTGTGCTAGTAATTTGTTATATTTTTATTTATTTTATTGTAATTGTACAAAGAGAGCTTAGTAACCGGAGTCAAATTCCTTGTTTGTGTGCACAAACTTGGCCAATAAAACTGATTCTGATAAATAGCTTCAAATATATAAATCAGATTAAGAAACCACCTTTTATCTTCAAAAACAGCTAAGCTGATGTATTCAATGTATTCGCTTCCTGATGTCAAAATAGATGGATTTAAATATGTACTAATATTCATTCTGAATTGTCCTTGTATCAAACCCCAGGAGTGAAAAGAATTACAGGCTATACTGCCACAATTAAGTTGGCCTCCTGTAAAGATATCATCAGAGCTGCTCACAGCAAGCAAGAGCAGATAGGAAGAGGCCCTAGGAAGTGAAATGTATCACAGTTTAAATCTGTTACAGATGGTCCTCTCACTTTATCTATACACAGATAAACACACCACAGCTCCAGTCTAGTGCCTACGCTCATGAATAGAGCTTAGTTGGTCAGTTTTAAATAAGCCTCACGTTTTCTGAAATGGATGGATTTCTAGATTAGGCAAACTGAGTGTAATTAAGTGTATGCTGAGTATGGAAGCAGGTCTGTGTCTGGTGTTTGTGCGTCTGTGTGCATGAATGCAAGCATGTCTAACTTGGCGTGTGCCCGGCCATGCACAGAAAAGCGCATTGGAATAATACGTTTAAAACTGTTTGTGCCCTTAAGTAAGTGTGTGCCCGTGTATCTCTGTGTGAGTTTTTTTTTTTTTTTTTTTTAGTGTGGTGTACACAAGCTGCAGAGTACATAAAGAGGAGGGCAAAGATGACACATCTGGAGACAGAGCTGAGATTAGATGCTGTCAGCCAAGAGGTGGCTATTTGCTGTCTTACGAGTTTTCCCAGCTCATCCCACTAGATTAAGTGTCTGGCACTCTCAGACCCTTTCCACTACTGACAAATGTCACACTTAATAATGCTGACTTGTGACTGCTTTGCTAAACTAGCCCAACAAAACCACATCGAAACGTTGTCAGCAACTGTTTTGATTTTATAGGTTATACAGTTGTTATCCCATAAATATAATATTTTGAACAACTTTTATTCAAAACAATAAATAATTTTTAAAAACCTTGAACAACCCAGTTTTTTTTTTTTTTTTACTTTTTTCTGGAAATATTAGTTTGACACTTAAGTCTGAAGATCTATAAGTTTATCTTCACAGCTAAGGTAAAATGTGAAGCTCCAACATTCACAATTCCTCTAAAAATATTCATTGGTAAAAAAATAAATTATATTCCTCATCTTCTCACAGTGACACATGCTCATGTATTGCATTATCTAAGTGTGTAACAATCCATGCAAAGTGCCACTGGATTGATTCGTCTGCAGTGGAAAATACTGAAGCTTTGTCTTCACATTTTTTCAACTCTTTTTGGTTTACACGCAAAAGTTTGGAGCCTCCTTCACAGTGCATGAGGCTCAATTTAGGACTCTTAATCGACTTTGCTTGTTTTATTGTAGAGGGTTAATGTGTCCACAAGGGATGCTGTTAAATCTAAAATGCATTGATTGGCTAACAGGTTGTGCTCTTTAAAAAATTCTTTTAAAATCCTTTTTTTTTCTGGTAAAAGGGCTTTCTACAGAATACTCTAAGTACCTATGTGTATGATAGATTACATACATATGTATGTTCATACTTTTTATTATCAAATAAGTTTGTAATTACAATTTTCTTCAACATGCCACATCGGAGGGCATGAATCCTATGGATTGTGTATTGAACAGCTAGGTGGCTAACTATCAATACATCAATATTTCTATCAATATATCAGCCAATTCTGGCACAAATAAAAGCACCTACTGCATCAACAAGAAGGCTGAAATCATCTAACTTTGGAACATAGCAGAACTTCTCCTTATATATATATATATATATATATATATATATATATATATATATATATATATATATATATATATATATATATATATATATATATATATATATGTAGCTGATATACACTGACCACTATGCAATCAATCTATTTCTCAGGACGTGAACTGTTAATGTGTATCAAATACACACAGTATTATGACAGCAGCTACACAAGGAAATCATTCAGAAGAGCATCTCACATCCTCCTCCTCACCCATCATCTAGCCAGGTTGACAGAGTTTTAGCTACTTCCTGATATCCTCCCTGACATCAGCAGCCTTCGTGCACACAGTAATGTTGTCTGCGCCATATAAGGCTGCTGCCTACAGTGTAACAGGAAACAGGTTGCGTTGTAGACCTGTGAACGCTGTCATCCTTTAGTGAAGATGACATGTACTTTTAGCACACATCGCTCCTAGGCTTTCTCCACTGCAATGTTGGTTTTAAAGACACAACTGGGAACACTCACTGAAAACCAGGTAGAACTGCAGACACATATAAAACACACACAGGAGCAGTCTTTGATTGCGCAACATAAAACACACTTGAATAGGGATTACTGTACAAAAACACATATGTACGCTGATTGAAGTGTCTCCTGAGTCCTCTGTTTCTGTATCCTTGTTAGAGATGAAGGAGTGCTATAATGACAGCCATAACCATTGTGAAACTGTTAGTCTTAGCACCCAAACCCTCAAGTTTGCTGGGTAGGCCACTTTATGCAGTCTTTTATTGCATTTATAACCATCAGTATCTCTTTTTTTATTGCCACCACCATCACCATTTACCTGACAAACGCAGCTTCAGCAGGATTTCTCTTCTCTCATATACATACGTTGAAACATATCAAAGCCTGAAATGAGAAGCGATTCAACTTGTTTTCAACCAGGTAAACAAAAAAAAAACACACAAAAAATCAAACTTACTGCATAAAAATCAAGAAAAATATTTAGATTAAGTACTTCCATGTTCTATAATATTATAAAATAATAGTTTTACTCCTTACCTAACGTATTTTTATTGGCATACATTATTATTATTTTCCTTCTTCTTCTTGTCACTATTATTTTGACTGAATAAATGTCATCTAACGTGTGTTGTGACCACAGGACATACAGAGTTTGGGGAAACATTTTGTTTGCACAGATTATGGATCAACACGTTTATTTTATGCTAATTGTACATAACAGAGGAGATTCCTAGAAACTCTTCCCAATCAGAAAACTACTGTTATAAAGGGTTACTTTGAATCTTTTGGAGTGGGGTTACAACAGGGCACTTCTCAATATATTATGTAGAGTTGAGAGTTGTTGGCATGCCACCACTTGGGAAGAAATAGACAAAAAGAACTGGGGCAGATGAGAAGCAATGTACAGCCGTAGGCGAGGTCAGCAGCAAAAAGTATGTACACCACATTTGAGAGTATATTCCAGTCAACTGAGAATACTTGTCACTGGTTTAAATGCCTGTCTGACAGGCTTTTCAACATAGAACTGAAGCTGTTATATGCAACTTCTCTTTACCAGAGCATCAAGTACAGCAGCCTGTGGCATCTCTGAACTATGAACAATAGACTTTGACACCCTGAATGGGATGAGGGTCCATAGTAATATTAAAAAGTCACACAGAACACTTTTATGTCATTGTTGTATGTTCCTGCAAAGGGACTGGGGGGGAGTAAAAAAAAAAAAAAAAAAAAAAAATCACAGAATTTATAGAATCTTGAATCCAAGACCAGCTTTTTAGACCCTTTTCTTCACTTTTCTATCCCAGTTCATGCTTTTTCTTTTCACTTTCACTTGCTGGTTCACCTACCATTTGTTTATGTGTTGGCATCATAACCACCTCTTGAGGTTTACACAGCAGAATTTCATGGTGATTTTTAGTGGGCATTTTTCTTTTACATTGCTGAAGTGATTAACCGATAGCCCAATGCACAATGCAATGAAAAAAAAAATCTATTAAAATAATTTTTAAAACTGAATGGATGTAATGTTTTTCTATTGCCAAATGTCTCCCAAGCCTCTGGTAACAGAAGATAGAGGTGCAGAAGCAGAGTTTGTGTAATGTAGCACCAAGATCAATACTGACTGATCCTACAGTGCTGACAAGCCACTGCACATTCCTCCATGGACCTTTCTGTCTGGCCCTTGGCCTGATAAATGCTGACACCCAGAAACACAAAACTACTGTGATGGACAAGCATATAAGGGATAGTGTGTATATGCATGTGCACATGTGTGTGCGTAAGAGAGAGGGAGAGAGAGAGAAAAGTGAACAAACGAATCTCAAAGGCTGCTCAGACATCTATCTCACTATCTATCTAGGGATCGCTCGGTTGGTGGTACATGCTGTGGTGGCAGTAGTTCAGTCCAGTCTCGCTGGATGTCTTGGATATCAGGGATGTACTTTCCTCCTTTACAGCTGCAGCACACTTCAGTGGAGCTGAGATTTTATATATATATATATATATAAGGGCTGGGCAAGTTAACGCGTTATTATCGCGTTAACACATTCATTTATTAACGCAGTTATTTATTTCATTGCGTATTAATGCATGTTGCTCACATGCTTTTGTTCCGAAAAGTCTGTTACCGGCTGCTGTGGAACTGGAAGATAATTTGCAGGTAAATTAAGGAGAACGGTAAAAATCGGTGAACTTTACAGTTTGGGTAGAAACTCAGGTAGCAATATTAACAATTGTGTCTGAAAAAAAAATTCTGGACTGCAACTAAACTTTTGCGTCATTCCTCCATGTTACATCAGATCTGCTCCATGTGTTCACTGGTGCTGTTCTCTTATTGGTTACTGTCAGTGTGGCACCATCTAGTGGCACAGATGTGTAATGACAACAGAAAGTCCAGTCCTCAATTATAAAACAAATTCAGTTCTGTGGCCCGTTTTTTAATTTCGTATTCTTTGATCCAAGTCTAAAATTGAAATATATATATATAAAAAAAAAGGCATTTTTTTCATTTTTTTGTGAAAAACATGATAAAGTGTCACGTTTTATTTTTTTTTTTTTTTGATTGACAATTGAAAATGGAAAGAACAAATGATTCATGGATTGGTAAAGTTACTGAACTTTAACATGGACATTTTCATTTTAAAGTTCTCCCAGATGGAGGATTTGACAGAAACAAGGTTATTTGTAACAACTGCCAAGTTGAACTCCCTGTTAAAGGTTTCTGCTGTTACCTCAGAAATTGCCTGTTTTAACGTTATAAATTTGCTGAGCCACAATCATTTTGTTGGATTTTGTTTGTAGACTTTTTTTTTTTTTTTTTAATAAAAACAGGATGACATTTATGCCCTGGCAGTAGCAATAAGCTTTATTGCAGTTTAGTGCAGTACTGTCAGTATGTTTGCATCTATTTCTCTATGTCTGGATATACACTGACTAAAAAGTAACCAGCTGGAATTAACTAAGGGAATGGGTAAGTTATTTAAACCTAAGTGATGCATTAAAAAGTCTCTCTCATTCTTTTAGACAACCATATCAGAAGAAAAATCCAGTGGTCGAGTAAAAGATCTTACACAGTTTCAGGAGGGTCAAATTATTGGTCTGCATCAAACAAAGATTTTTTTTTTTTTTTTCACCAAAATTAGGTTAAAAAGAGTTCAGGGCATTATTTTAAACTGGAAAGATGGTGGTCAACCATCAATAATGAGGAAAATATGTGGTCTGTATACTGCAGTAAATAAACAGGTTTTTTTTTTTTTTCCCATCAAGAAACTTTTTCTTTCTTGGTGGCGTGGATTTAATCCAAGATGACAATGCCAGGATTCTTCAGGCTCAAATTGTTAAAGGGGGGTTAGCAAACTGTAAACTGTGTGAATTAGTTATTTATTTTTTTGTTAAAAAGCAGTTCAGTAGCCAAGAGATGCTGCTTTACCCATAGATTGGCCCCACAGGGTCTAGATCTTAACTCCACAGAGAAATCAGTGCAGAAGAAGACTAAACCCAGAAGGTGTATAGTCTAAAGGTGGTTGAATAAAACAGTAAACTCTCTAGATTTTTTTTTTTTTTTTTTTTTTTTGGGTAGGGATTGTAATTTTGTGTTAATATGTTAAACTATCCAGTTGCCTTTTTAATCTAATGTTCCTGGTTATTTTTACCCTCTTTCTCCTCTCTTTTAAATTTTTCTTTATGACCAAATCTAATGCCAGACTGAATGTCAACAGAAATTATACAATAAAGACATGTGACTTATAGGTCAACAGTATTAAATACCAAAAAAATCAAAATGGACCGTCAGGTGCTTAGTGAAATCTTTATAGTTACATACTATAAATATGCCTGTCAACCTACAGTAAATCATCTTTACTGCACTGGTGCCGTTTATCCATCTTATATGTGATGTTAACTTATCATTAGTGATGACAATCTTTTGAATGTTTTTTTTAATAAAATATATAATTACTGCCCTTTGAAACCAGTCATGTCTTCATGAATGCCAGCACATGTGTAGTTAAACCAATAACAAGTGAGCTTTGACAACTCCGTGGCAGCGGCGCAAGCTATAAACACAGCACTGCCATTTTATCACCTTGTAAAATAGGTACAAGAACACAGTAGCTTATTCATTTCAAGCACTGTGTATCAACATTAGCATTAATTATGTGCTATTGTGGCAGTTTGACAAGTTTGATCTCACACATCGTGTTTATCAGATGTTAATGTTAGGGATTTAATGCTGAGGAGGGGGAAATACAACGGGTTTATTAGAGGTTTTTCACTGAAAAGAGTCACTGCTAACAACCGGATTGATGGAAGAATAACGACTAACTCAAACAGCAGCTCTGCGGACTGCGGGCTGTCAAACTACAATACTGAACTCAAAGATGCCTAAATGCTTGACAGACCTGAATACAACAGCAGAGTCTGGTGAAAAGTCTAAAGCTATGACAAACATCTTTCATGTCACAATCCCATTTGAGTTTTCCTTCGAACAGCCTGGAATTTCGCGAAACCTGCTTCATCTTTCTGGAAGTAGAAAGGGCTTTTCACCTCATTCTGTTTGTTGTTTATTGTCTGAGAAGATGGCTCACTAAAACAATGGAGTTCTCTCGATAAAGAGACCTTCTGATCTGCATACTTGATGACAGCATGCAATGGTGACGAAAAGAAAACTTTTGTTTAGATTTAATACCAGCTGACAGCAATACAGTCTGCAGACTGTAAACTAAATAAACTGTTTTTATGTGAACAACCCTCTTATGTTTTATGTCTTGAAATGAGTTTCAAAGGCAGAGACAGAACAATAGCACAGCACATCTAAGGTGTACTAGTGAGGAATACAAATATGGATCTTCTTTCTTCTCTCGAATCTTTCAGAAACACTGGATCTACGACTGAATCATACCCAACAGCACAAGAGCTGCGACTGCATGCAGACATCATGTACTGAGAGTTGGCCATCAGTTACCGATCATTCATTTGGATCTATGATTAATTATTGATGATTAATGATTAATTATTCCAACAGCTGACTTTCTTTGATGATTATAGCCAAAACAAGGATGGGCAGAATAAATCCTTCTAATGCAAAAAGGACGCAACTCCAAACCATAATCTTAATTTATGGTGACAAACTATTTGTAACTCATGAACAGCTTGTATCTTCTCTTGTTGCACTTGAAAGCCATAAAAAAGTGACATTATCTCTAATAAGTGACCTTGCATTTGACTGATTCTAGATAACTAATGGATATATCTAAAAAAAAAAAATAGGAATAAAAAATAAAAACTGCTGAAAAGCTGTATTTAAAATAATTGATTCCCCATGTCAAAGCTGAATGTACTGCCTGAGGCCATCTTCTGCTCTGAAGGATCACATCCATGCGTTACAGTTGTGAAGCCCTCAAAGTTCAAACAGCATGTAATAAGCTGGAATTTGACAGACTGTCAGTCATCACTGTATTTTAGAAATAAACTGTTTTGAGCTGTACTGTATTAAGTCAATATTTTCATAAATCCCGTGGTAGTGATGGGTGCAACTCTGAATGCAAAGGTTTGAAAAGGAATGTGAGGAATGGCTTCCTTACAGGCGAAGTCTGAAGAGATCAATTGTTTGTAAAAAGCTACTTTCATTCTAAGTTAATTTTCATAAGTAATAAAAGGAAATTACCATGTTATCGTTTTTTCAAATTTTGGAATGCGAATATCTAAATACAAATTTCTTCTTGGAAATATTCACGTGTGTATTTGGTTTTCTATGTCTGTCTTTTTGTCATCTGACACTCTTAGATCTCCCAGATTTGATATATTTTCATCTCCAACATATCTAGCTCAGCTTTAACAGTCTGTCACCTGGTGAGAACACCTCCACACGAACAGGTTTTTTTTCCCATTATTTCTTCAGTTTGGTTTTACAAATTCAAACTTTTTTGGTGACATTTTTTTGCCCTGAAAGTGTTGCTTTTCTCAACAGTCACAATGTCAGACAAGTTCCCTGTTCCTGATAAAGGTTTCCCTTATCCATACGATTAAAAGGGCTTCACCTATACTGAAGGAAGGAGATATTTTGAAAAAGGAAAGAAAATGAGTTAAGGTGAGAAAAAAGTTATTACATTCTGCGATAGCTGTGTGACTTAAATTTGATCTAGAAATACATTGCTGGAGCAGATCTCACTTGATTTAAATGCTGAGGTTATTTTTAAATTTTTACACCTCAAATAAATGGCTCTCCGAGAATGTTTTTGCATAAAAGAACAAGTAAAAAAACAAACAAGAAAAGAAAAAAAAAAAAATCAAAAACACCAATTTCCTGTGAGTCACGACTGAGGAAATAATAGAGCAGAGGTCAGGTTGAGCACAGAACTGTTCCTTTTCTGGCCTGAATCAATGATGATGTAAACTGTCAGGAAATAAAAGAAAAAAATAAGTGAAATCTAAAATAGGGTAAAACAACTCTCTTTTCCTCCTGTGACACTGAATTATTTATTTTTTTTATGTCCATCAGTTATAAGCTGATGGACTATTTGTGTGACAGTGCTATGGAGGAAAGCTGTGATGTGCTTCATCCCACTGGCCTTTGTTTCAATTAACAGTTTTCTGCTCTGCAACACAATCAGTCCACATTTCTTCCATCTGTCTTTACAGTACGTCAAGAGCAGACCATCATAATCTCCAGAGCTGACAAGTTCACTCCCATGTTAATTGCTTGAAAAAAAAAAAAAAGGGGGGGGGGGGGGGGGGGGAGTTAAATATAAGTAACTGTAGAAGACTGCACACAGTCACTAAACCTCATATTTTTGGCCATGAATGCGATTGATAAAGAAAAATGCGAAATTACAGTCTGTTTACTTCATCAAACTGACACTTTGTTGACATGATTTCTGTCTTCATCGCCACGTGATCAACAGAGCAACGTATAATCATGTAACAAGAACGTGCTAATAGAAACTAAATGAAATGACCTGCAGACCATCTATAACCAAAGGTCACCATCTTTATCCCTTTGATTGCATCTGTATTTGTTTGGACTATGTGCAGTGATTTTTTTTTAATTCAGCCTTGGTGGTTGTATGCAGTCTCAGACAGCTCTGTGCTCTTCATTTGATGCCAGCAACAAAGGTGGGTCATGTTGAGGCACTGGTTGCATTGCCAACGGCAAAAGCTGTGAGCTGATGTGTGAATCCAACTTAGCTGATCCATAGCATCCATGATAAACACACACACACACAAAAAAACAACAAAAAACCCTACAAAAGACAAAAACATTACATTTGTGGGCAGACTGGGTTTACTGACCACCTCCCACCCCATCCCACTCTACATTCCACCACACACACACACACCCACCCACACACACACACACACACACACACAGGTTTTTAATTAAGTGACACCTCAAGGGGCAGGAGATCACAGTCAGTCAGTACTGTTTTCCAATCTGGTCCTTTGTAACAAGAATATTCATGATTTTAAAGGTTATTTAACATTTCAGACTTTTAATGTACCTTTTACATTGTTTAGCAACCTTTATTGGAGAAAAGAAAAAAGCAAATAGAACAGTCTGACTCCTAATTTAGGCAGAGAACGTGTCATCTATTATAGCTGACCTATTCCCTCTCTCACTGTCAGTGTAGCGATGAAACATCAACATAGATATTTCAAGTGACAGGTATTCCAGCCAAATGTCAAAGGAATATTTCTACCCAGCACTGCTTCCGCCATCCTTCCTCCTATTTATTTATTTTTTTTTTAGATGAAAGCCTCTCAGAGGTGCTTGAAGACAAGCAGTGATACTTCATTACGATTCTTTACTGAATAAATCTGTTGTATTGATACGTCATAGGTCTCTCCGGTCCCTTTTAGTTGGGCAAGTGCTGAAACACACACATATGTAGAAACATGAGCATGTGTGCTTCCTGAATAACAGAGTTACACAGGCCTTTGCATGAGAATACAAATAATGTAGTCAGAAGTGAGGGGAAGCGATGTCAAACAGACAAGCCGTCACTGAGTTTCCTCCCGCTCTCTGTGAGCTGAAAGCCTCTGGCCACATATGTAAGCAACGTCAGGATGCCAAACTCCACTATGTTTTGACACTCATTGCTGTCCTCAGCAGAAAGGAAGAAGAAAAAAACCTTGTCTTGCAGAGAAAAAGCACAGAGAACCAATCAAAAAAGTTTGGACACTCTTATTCAGAATGAGATGCTTCCTTAGATAGATTTTATCATGCTATGAGCATTTGAGAGTGGAAACAGTCTGAAATTTGCAGAATATAAAACACAGGACTCTGAACTCCTGAACAATAGGGATCAGATAAGAAGTCGGCCAACACATCATCTAAACCCAGTGCATTGCATGTTATCTATATCACTGCATCATCTGTCTCCTGCTATGGTTACATTGAGGCTCTTTTTGTTGAAGCTAAAATCTAATATTTGGATAATGGACACAAATATAAGAAACGCTTAAACTAATTTCTTTCACACGTTGATGAACTAGCTCTAAGACTGAATGTAGAAAGAAAAAAAAAAAAAAGAGAGGAAAAGAAGAGAAGGGATGGGAAATGTGTGAGACGAAGAGAGATGTAAAAGGCGAAAGAGTCCAAGAGCAAATCTATTACTGATAGTGATTTTGTGCTTGCAGGAGAGGAAGAGCAACAGAAGGGTCCATTCAGGTGGCTCTTGTCCAAATAGAAGAGATAAGAGAGAGCTGGGGCTTAACTAACTCTGTAAATACTGTACACAAGTCTTGGGAGTTGTTCTTTTTTCCTTTTCTTTTTCTCTCTACAGATAACTCTATATTACAAACTCTAAATATGGCAAGGGTTAAAGGCAGGTCCAATAATCCTAAGTGTTCTGTATCACCTTTGTCATGCGTAAATCCTTTCAGGCTGTAATTTGTGTGTCCAGGAAGATGGAACAGCATGCACACTTCCGCCACACAGGACATCACTACGTTGATCCCATGAGTGTGTGTGCGGATATTTGTCTTTACTTGCATCCTAGAATGGTCTCCAAGCAACCCTTTCTTGCCATCTACTGTGGCAGGAGCACTGACAGGAGGCAATTTTGTGATGTTGTTTGGGTGATTTTATTTGCTCGGTAGGGCACTGTGCCCCCAACCACCACTGACACACTTCCAGCACTCGTCTTCTCTCCTCAAAACCCACCTGAGACATGATAAAATCCCAGTAATGAAGTATGCAGCACATTGGCAAAGGCATCAATCAGATGACAGCAGGAGGACTGACAACAAAGGGAAAGAGATGTGGAGTAGTAGCACAGAAAAAGAGGATGGGGGAAAAAATAAAGCTGAACAGCTCAACGAGGACATGGAATTGTAATGTGTGGAAGTGTGACATGAGGAAACCTGGCTGCCCAAGAAGTACAGAGCCATACATTGAGGCAGGGTTTCTCAACGGGGGGGGTACCGCCCCCCCAGGGGGCGTTCTGAGCCTTTAGGGGGGCGCTGGAAACGTCAGGGCTGAGAGGGGGGCGCTCAGGCACAATTGAGGGGCGCCACGCCTTGAGAACTCTATTTTAAACTTTCATGGTTTGCCAAGGTTTTTTTTATAAATCTACTTAAGTTTCAATAAAATGTGCTCAGATTTCCTTTCAAAGAATAAAGCTGCTGTCTAAGACCAAAACCCCAAGTCTGTTGCTTTCGTGACCCGGTAAAATTTCCTTTTCTCTCTACGTCACAATTAGACGAGCCGAGCGGGATCGGTCGCCGCAGTAACGCCCATAAACACACAGCAACAGGGAAACCCCTTTCCAACACATTTCACGGGCTTCATTTAACAACCAATGAAAACAAACACAATCAAGACTACGTAATCACCTTTAATCACAAACAGTACAATCAAAAAAGGTGGAAAACAAGAAAAAGTGCCGGCAGTACAATGCTAATTACGTAAATTATAGATTCATTCCATCACCGAGCAACGTTCATCTGCTGATGTGCTTGTTATGTGAGCAGGTGTTCTCCAAAGAAGCCATGAAGCTGTCGCGATTACAGGAGCATCTTTCTAAAAAACATCCAGACAAGGCATCTAAAGACTCTGCTTACTGAACAGTCACTGAAGGATCAGCACTCAGCAATTAAATCATTTTCCGCAGTCGGCAAAGGTAGGCTTCAAATATATTATTATAAAGGCCTGTTCACACACACATAAATGTGTAGCTAATTATTGAATTTTTATAGAAGCCTAGAGGTCAGATATTTCACCTGTCTGTTCTTCGATGTGGCGCTTTCAGTAAATCCTCCTCCCCCGCGGCTTCTGTCCTTCTCCTGAATCAGCGCACAAATTTCCTCCGCAAATTATCCTCCGCTAAAAAGGGGAATCCCTAGCGCGCATTACGTCATACCATAGTATGAGGAACTCCAAGGGGGGAAAAAAATGTTAATTGTTGTTCACGTCTTGGATGAGCTTACAGACAGATTTGTTGCTCTACACTGGCCCCTTAAGTATTATACTTACTAATAATATAATACTACTACTACTACTACTACTACTACTACTACTACTACTACTACTACTAATAATAATAATAATAATAGTATCATTTCCATGTAATTTCCATTATTTCTATTTCCACAAATTAAACTCCATGCTTACACAGACACGCACTTTTTTTGGGGGGGGGGGGGGGGGGTGTTAAGTGCATCATGGCGGCCCGGGGGGGGCGTTTGTTCAAAAAAGGTTGAGAACCACTGCATTAAGGGAATGCATGAAAGAGAAAGTGAGAGATAAATATCTGTGGGTCTTGAAAAGAACAAGGGCAATAAATTGAGACCGGATATGCCATTTATGGATAGTATCTGGCTGGGTTTCCTTCTCTGACAGCTTATTAAAGTTTCATGTTAAAATGAGTCAATATTAGAGATGACATTTTCGGGGTGAACTTACTCTGGGGCATTGATGGAAACAGAGTAACGCACTCACTGCCATAGTCACGAACAAACCAGGGCCTGGCCACAGCACACCAGGAAATGAGGAAAGAGTCAAAACATGCTTCCATTTATCAATTCATCTTCCAGTCCAGCCATTTATTCATCTATTTATAACATCAGTTGCAATTTCAATTTGCTCTGCAAAAACTGTTGAAGAAAGCAGGAAATACAAGTTAATGATGATTTACATGAATGTATCATTTCACTCTAATAATGAGAGGAAAACAAGATGTAATTTAGTGGCACCCAGTCAGAGTATTAGAGAAAATAGCAGTAATTATCCTACTATATTTCTGTCATTTCTCAGTTTTTTACTTAGTGTCATTCAATGTAATTTTCATCTCATAAAAATATAGTGTCCAAAAATCACTCTCAGACTACATAAAACAATTTTCACACAAAAACACCAGAGAATGCGCCGAGAATCAGGTTTCTTTTAATCTACACAGAAAGAAGTTCTCATGAGAGGGATTCAAGTGAAAGTACTCTGGAACTGCAGATGGCTAAAGTGCAATGACAGCGGGATGTGGTGGAATATTTCTGGATTGCTTGAGTTCTTCTGAATCCCAGGATGGTGTGTCCTCCTGTGAGAGCTGTTTTTCACTTTACGCCACTACATTACATAATAACAACAAACGGTGGCTAGTTCAGTTTTGCCCAATATTGCACAGCAACTGTCATGGCAGAGGTGACCAAGAAACCAAAGAAAGTAACGACACAGGGCGGGAGAAAGAGAAAACGAGAGTGATTGAACGAGAGGCTGAACAAGAGTAAATCTCAGGCAGACTTTTACTCAGTAGTGAAGAGCATAAAGAGAAGACAGGATGAAACTGGATGAGGATCTCGCCTTGTTGTTTGACAAGTAAGCTTGCCTACAAATATATCAACTGATCTTTTTAATTTTATATCTTATGATTTCTTTAGGCATGGTTAAGAAATCAAAGAAATCAAAGTTGGTGACTTGTCAGACATGTATACCACCATTAACATACAGTGTGTCATCTTGTGTATCTATCTAACAATCGCTAACATAAGTTAATCGTTTTTTAGCCGCTGTAACCAGTGAAATTGGTTGGGGGAAATGTATTTTTGTAAGTCCTTGCTTTAGGATGTAAAATTAGCTAATGCTGACGTGGGCTGTGTTGAAAACACATTCACGTGTAGAATGGGGACTGTCGTGAAAACTTCTTTGCTCATATGCCACTAGGTTGTGCTAAAAATCTCAAAATGTGATTGTTTTTAAAAGTACATACACAGAAATCCACAATATTGGGCGAAAAAAAACAACAAATAGGCAACCAAAAGAGTGTGAAGCAGTGTTATCAGGAACTACACAAGCTCTCCACAGAATTACCTGGTGTATTCACACATGGATTCATTTGATATTTATTAGGGGAAAGCTACCTGACCAGTGCTGCGAAAAGCATTGTGAGCCTCATGAAAACATTTGCTTTCGCACACGCAGCTCTGTGGAAAATACACATTTTCAGGGCAGTTGTGCTCATGTGAAAAGAGCGTAAGTAAGCAAACACCTGCACACAAATTATCTGTGCATGCAGATGAAAAAGAAACCAAAGCAAAAACAGTACCCCTTTTTAACCTCTTACCGACATTTGTTGAAATGCTTGCATGCTTCTACCATTGCCTGGATTTTTGTGAGCACATGTTGTGAGACTGAAGGGTTGTGTGTCTGAAATCTGTGGTCAGCAGCACAGAAACTGAACAAACTGTTAAACTAGCGATGTTCTCGGGACCACTGTGGTGCCCTTTGGAGCTGCTAAACAATGGAGAAAGCAGCACAGCCAACTGATTAAATAACGCAGTGCCTTCAGTCAGAGGATTCTTCAGCTCCACTGCAATAAGGGCCAGTAGCAGGTAATTATTGGCAACAACAATAACCCTTTTACCCTCTGTGACAGGAGATGGGACTTTAGGATGAAATACAAGCTTTATCTCCCTCTATATTTCTTAGAATTTTTTTTTGTTTTTACTTTTCTTTTTTTACAGCAACATTTTAAATGTTACAGTAGGATTACTACAGTAAAATTCAACTGAATTCAGTGCAACATCTGCAGCTCATTGCTTTACTTCTGTCTTATTATTATGATGGACAAACACCTAATCTTACTATATGTTGCATTGTTTCAAGATTAAAGGAAAAAATATCATGTCATAAGACAAGAATTTATATAAAATTTTGAGAAATATTATGATGCACATAGTAACTTTAATGAGACACAAATGTCATCTGCTCTTTCATGTGTTGGGCTTCCTGTCAAACCTTTAAACAGGTATAAAGTGGGCCAGACTGGAACCAGCCAGGTATTAATCGCAGCACCCAACCTTTAATTTCCCAGCTTCAAGCAGGGAATGAAAGTCAGCAAACAAAACACTGAGGAAGACATGACAGAAATGAAGCTTCAAGGAAAACACAGAGATAAAGGAAGTTAGAAGGCTAAGGATTGGGAAGTTTGAGAAAAAGGTGAGATATTTGATTGTCAGAAAAGACATAGGTGACAGTCAGCGGGAGTTTCACTACAAGTAAAAGGGCATCTGGCAAAACAACAGAGAAGCAGTCAGAAGCTTAGGGACCTGCTAGACCAATTAGTCTGCACAGTTCAAGTTTAAAGTTCAAAATAGGTCTTCCTGTTCTCCTTTTTCTACTGTTAACAACTTTTTTTAGATGAACACCTCCACATACCTGCTCACACAACACAAGAATTCCACGTTAGAGCACATTCCAATTATTTGTTTATTTCTCATTTCCCAAATCATCACATCAACACTTAGTTGAGTGTTTTGTGTCAGTTTTCACAACTCTTTCAGCATCGCTTTCAGATGCACAGGGAACTGCTCCATAGCTTCATATTGCTACTTATCCTTATTCTGTGGTAACTGATGCGCATCGTTTTATCTGTAGGGACACTATCGCTATCACTTAAAAGGAATGACATTTTTGAGATCTGTCCGAAACTTAAAATACCAGTTTATTTTGACATAGCTCTATTGTCCCGAGCACGATGACTAATTGCGATTTTGCTGCGAAAACATATATTCCAGTTCCAAAAATTCAAAACTTCTCTGATTCATGTAATTTTGCTCCATAACAAAAGTTTACGCCACATATTATCTAAAAATATATGCGTGGTTGTTTCAACGCTACAATGTTCTTTTAAACTTGGATTCCTTAACTCTACTACTTTAATTTATTAATTTAGCATTAAAATGATTGGTTAAGGTCAGGAAAATATTGTTTTGGATATTAGAATACAGGCCTTTGCTGATCATTTCCATTTGTTTGAAACCAGAAGTTTATATACACTGTATAAGAAGACACATGACCTTTTCTCTCTCCATTGTCTGACATTAAACCAGACTTATTTTAGAAACATTATTTCTTCTTGCTAAATGCCAGAATAATGAGAGACATATTTTTTCATTACTTTCTTTAAAGTCAGAAGTTTGCATACAGACTGTGTGATTTGCATCAAATGTTTTGGGTTTCCTTTAACAGGTTTCTCACAATAGTTTATTGGTATTTTGGTCCATTCCTCCTGACAGAACTGATGGAACCGAGTCAGATTTGTAGGACTCCCAGGTGACACACACCTTTTCAACTCTGCTCGCAAATTTTCTAAAGGATTGAGATCAGGGCTTTGTGATCACCAACTCCAAAGAACTTTCTTGTCCTTAAACCACTTTGTAACTGGTATGTTTAGAGTCATTGTCCATCTGGAAAACCCATTTGCATCCAAGTTTTAACTTAGTGGCTGATGTCGAAGATGTTGCCTTAGTATTTTGAAACAATGTTCCTTCCTCGTGATGCCATCTACTTTCTAAAGTGCAGCAGTCCCTCGTGCAACGTGAACATGATGCTGCCACCACTGTGCTTTACAGTTGGGATGGTGTTCTTTCCCCTTTTCCTCCAAATGTAAGGATGTTTATTACAGTGAAACAATACAGTTTTAGTTTCCTCAGTCAACAGGACATGTCTCCAAAAATTAAAGTCTTTATCCTCTTGTGGATTTGCCAACTGTACTTCTGTCTTTTTTAAGTTGGCTTCTTCCTGACTGAGTGACCTTTCAGCTCATGTCGGTACAGCACTTGTTTCACTGTGGATGATGACACTCTTTTATAAGCTTCAGTCAACATCTTCACAAGATGTTTTTGCTTTTGCTCTGGGGTGGATACATTTCACACCAAATCACGTTCGTCTCTGGGACACTGAACCGTTTCCTTCCTGAGAAGTATGATGTCTGGACATTTCCATGGTGTTTGTTTGAACAAATGAATGTGGCACCTTCAGGCATCTGGAATTTGGACCGAAATGATGAACCAGACACGCGGAGGTCCACAATTCTCTTCCTGATATTTTGGCTGATTTCTTTAGATTTTTCTATGATGTCACGCAAGAAAGCAGAGTATTTGAGGTGTGTCTAGGGGGATTTATGTAAATAAATACAAATTATGACCAGAGGTGTCTAAGGAAGACAGTAGGCATGTGCATATATGTGTACAGCGAGCACACACATTTCAGTTCACCCTTCATAGACAAGCTTTGATCTGTTAATATCTATCTACACCGCTGCCAGACAGGGTAGGGTCATACACTAAAACCAGACATGCATACTTCCTTTTTATCTCTTCTTATTTAATCAGCACATATTTGGAGTAGTTTTCTGAAAATACAGTGAGAAAGTACTCTGCAATATTACCACATGCTCTGGTTTTGTCAGGTGAAGAGAAAGAAATATTGCTGTGTTGCAACTTTATACCTTAACTCGTATTCTCGCCATTCCCTCACACTGCATCATGGAACAAATAAAAGAAAAATGTTTAATTTTGTTTCAGACAAACCGGAAAATGTGAGCAATGAATTTGAATGGGAAAGGGAGGAAAAGAATTATAAGAGCGCGCGTGTCTGTGCGTGCGCTTGCGTATCAGGGCGTGTAACTACACTGTGTACAGCTTACAATGTGTATCTAGGAAGAGAGCTGAGATGTTGGGACTTGGCATCTCTCCTCTTTAATGAGTATCTCTGGAGATGGCAAGTGCATGTTCAGCCATTCTTTTACAAGCTCAGCAACAAACAGGCCAGCCCTCTACCTCCCACTGCAATACCACTGTCATTAGTAGAACCGCATTAACAACAACGCCTAACAAATGATTTTGCTAATAAACCAACACAAGACACTTGTGAAATACTGGCATCAATGTACACCCCTTCATCCATCACACTAATTAATGAAAAAAAAAAGAAAAAAAAACATTGCAAAACAAACAAAAAAAAAAACAGTGATTAGATTTCCTGATGTGTTTCAGTCAAGGGATAGTTGCCGTCGTGGAGATTTTGTTCATGGAACGAACCTCCTAATGAGTCCAGGCTTAAACTCTTAATCTTTAAGACTGCCACGCAAAGAAAAAAAATATCTAATTATCTTTACTCAATAGTACTTGACTCACTTTTTTCTATTCTTTTATGATTTTAACTAATTTGCTCTGCCTTTTTTTTTTTTGTATTTTTTTAAGTTGATTTAATCTTTTCTAGTTGTGAGAAATTTAATGTTCTCTAAAAATGCTTGATTAGGATAAGGATGATGATGATTCTCAGTAGTCGTGGTGATGGCAGCAGTCATTTGTAGCCGCATTGTTAGCTGTAATTCGGGGAGAATTTCACCCTCATTTCAGCCTTCCTGTCACTGTAGAGTTGGTTAACAATAAGGGTTTTTACAGCTGTGTATCCAATAGTTGTGTTAAGCTCCAGAAACCAACAGGTGAAGACTATTATTATTTTCACCCATTGAATGGTGGCAGGGGAAATCATCTGCCATTCTCTTTCACTGCCAATTTCCTTCTCTATCTGGTCCAGCTCTGCTCCTTAGACAATAGATAATAAAAGCTTCCTCTGAGGTTCAGATGCTTAAAAAAACAAAAACAAAAACAACAAAAACAATACAAAACAAAAAAATGAATTTTAAGCTCCGAAGGGGGCCAAATTAGAAGGGGCATGAAAAAGGCTGTCATCACTGTGTCATTATAGGTGTCTGTAGGTGTGGGTGTCTGCCTAAGTAGATAAACAATATCCAGCCAGCAGCAGTTAGGAATAAATGAAAGAAAACTACCCTGATGTTAGTCATACATTTATTTTGGTTTATGCCTTAGTAGTCATTTAGGTAGCCACTTTTATTGAGTGAAAAACATGTCTAGCATCAATTTCATAACCATAAGAAATACAGAAAAGAAGGAGGTGAATATGTCATGTCATGGATGCTGTGTGTAGGTTGGTTATAATGTTCACACAGTTGGAGCTGCAAAAAACAGGAACTATTAACCTACTGGGAGATCCCACAGCAGATCAACACACCACCAATTCCTACCTTCCACTGTGATTCAGCAGAGCAGGGATGGAGGGGAAAAGAACGCTAGTTCATGTTCACTCCTTTGAATTCTAGTACTAGCTGGAGCTCTGTAGTTCCTCCCGTCACGACCGGCCTGGAGCTGAGGGTAGCTTTATTTACTGGGGATGACACACCGCAGGCAGCAGAGAGCCCTAATTGCTTCATGGCCTCCTTGAGCCGTGTGAGGCATTCACTCTGAACATCAATATCTTTCAAAGAGAGAAATTAGGGGGCTGTGATGGGGAACCTTACTTGTGTCCACTTTTGAAGGCAATCCAAATGCATGCATGGGCAGAGAACATACACAGACAAATACTCTGGTCCATGGGCTGTAAGCAGAGAGCTCTCTGATAGCTTTACTGAGCACTGAAAGGGAGAGAGAGTTGAAGCATGGCTCAAACTGTGACCCTTAAAGAGCAAGTACAGCACACCAGAAACCCTACTTTAAGTTTGCCACATGGTTTGAAGCTTTACACAAGACTCAAACGTCATCTTTGTTGCACACAATGATGACGTGAAACCACAGTAAATAATGCCAGTCTGCTCAGATACTGCGTAAAGCCTGGTTTAATCAAGTCTAATTGTCAAGATTATGAGGACTTGTGTATCTTAATGCCTCAACAAACACCAGAGCTGGAATGATTAATGTCTCTAAGGATTGTTTACACATTTTTCTCTACTTTTAGTACTTATTTAAGCTGTTTGTGAGCTGATAATAAGTTGCAGATTTAAAAAATAAAAACGTCATCTATGTTTATTCATAACCGCCAACTTCAATAGTGTATTTTGGGTGGAAGTAATAAAGAATTAATAATGCAAGCATGTTTTGTGTGTTGTTTACAAATGCTGTGAAGTCGTTTATTCACTTTTTGGATGAAATAATGAATTCCACATTCTATGGGTCTGTACTGGGTAGTCAAATATGCGCTTTTATAAACACTCTTATCCCATCAGATAAGAACAGCATCTGACAGGCTGATTAATAATGAAAGCTTTGCTCCACCCTGGAATTCTAGCGTCCCAATAGAATTTCTAATAAAGTTGATTGACCCAGGCTCACTCAGTGCCACTTTGGCACAGCTCACTGCTACCCTTGTGCCTTCTTAGGTGCCAGTGCAGGTTAGCTGATACATGAATTATTCCCAGTGGACATTGACTGCAAGAAATAGGGCAGAGGATTCGGCGGTGTACTCCTCTTCCCACCCTCATTTTCAATCCCCTCATCATCAGGCTGTTAATATTTAATTATACAAGCTTCATTTCGCACTCTCCATCTGAACCCATGAGGTAGAGACGGAGGTGCAGGGGACAACTGTGTGGGGAAGCAAACACACGGGGTCGGTTGAGGATACAAAAATTGGAAGAACAGAAGAAGCAGAGAAAATTTCCTTTTCTACATTACAGACGAGGGACAGGAAACAAATTAAAGCATGATGGTTAAAATGGATTGCAGTAACAGCAGACAAGAAAGTTGAGTTTCATATTTCCATGTTAAATAATATTACAGATATGGCTTTAAGAAAAAAAAATAAAAATAAAACTCGGAAAAATACTTTTGGAACCATTGAAGTTCAAAATCCACCACATCCAGAATGATATCAGCCCGGCTAAATATACATTTTATAGACCCAGCGATAATCACGTTTTTTCTTGCTAATGCATGTGTAGTCATACTGACGTCTGTGCAACATAATCTTCTTTCCATCTTAACCTTTTGACTGTTCAAGGCATTTCAGAATGCTGGGGCTTCAAATGGCCCTTACTTTACTTTACTTTCTGTAATGTTGAGACCAAACTATTATGTGAGAGCTGAAAGTTTTCAAATGTTAGAACCACAATGAACTCAAATGATCAGGGATAATAGGATGTGTGCTTTCATAAAACATATTTCTCGTCATTTTACAGTTTCGGTTTTTTTTTGGTTTGGTTTGGTTTTGTTTTCCCCCCAAACACATAGGTGTTCGGGCTTTTCCACAGACTATCTGATGGTGGGAAGGGCTTCAGTGACAGACAGGTTAGGCTGCTGCGTACGTCCCGATTTCTTTCTGCCTGGATCCACACTCCATTTTATACACGGAGTATAAAGATCACCTGTCAAACTCTACAAGCTCATGATTAGTAGAGTAAAAGCACCGCTTGAACTTTTAGCCATGTGGAGGTGATGTTTACAGTTTTAACTGAATTATTCAAGGAAGATGGCACTCTCGTTTGGAGTATTTAATGATGAAAATCTATCCTAATATTAGACCTTTGGGCGATTTCTTTTTTAACGAATCTTGTAGGAGTGAGATCTTGCAGATGAAGTGGTAGAGCATTAATAATGTATGACTGAGCCTTTTTATAGAGCACAGCCCCTGAGATTCATAATTCTATTCACATTAGGCCTCTGAAATAGTTTAAAGTTTTAATAAATAGGTATTAAAACTTTAACTGATATTAATAGCACCAATTAAAGGGCATACTGTGAAGATATGCATCATTTCTGTTCTGGTAGAGTGGAAAACCCACTTGGCAGAACCTCCGTTGGCTTTGTGATTCCTTCGATCTATCTTCCTCTTTTTTTCTTTTTTTTTTTTTTTTTACATTTGCAAGACACATTTTTGAGCTCACCTCTTTACTGCATCCTCTCAAAAAAAAGATCATAGATTGAACCAGTATTTCATTGCATCCATAGTGCAGAGATGTAAACATCTGTTCAAATATTTCATGTTTGCTATAAATAAATAAATAAATAAATAAATAAATAATTGGTCTGTCTGCTATTAGAGAGTGAGCGCCAGTGTTTTACACCACCTCATCATTCCATAATCAATTCACTGAGCATTACAGCTACAAGATGAGAGCGCTTGACCATCCATGGTTTTGATTGATGGGCAATTTTTCCTGTCTCCCACATCATCATTTCCACCAGTGTGTCTGCTCAAATGTTGTGTGTTAGCCAGCCAATAGTCATTCATTTCAGTTTATGTAGTGAAAGCTGTGTGGTCATGCCATTAAAGACATTAGCATGAACGTCTCTCCCACAGGTACCGAGCGCGTGCATGTTAGGGCGTTTTAAAAGGCCCATTTCACAGATGACTGATAAAGCCGACATGCCAGTTACTGGTGTTTGTTTCCAGGGGCTCTTCAGTGTAAGCGTGGTGGTCGTTTCTCTGCGGTCAGCTTTAGAAGCACTACAGGGGCGATCTCTGTTGTTTTTTTTTTTTTCTTTCGCTCTTTTTTCACATCTTAGCTTTTCTCTGATGTACCACTGTGCCAAGGGAAATATAGCAGAAGGAAGAAAAGAGTGGTTTCCTTTGTTCTGCAGTTCTGAACACAGGGCTAGAATTTTCTTGCTGGAGCCAAGAAAAGGGTTGACTTAAATAATGGCTTCTGTGTTCTAATTTGTGTAGGGATTTATCCTGCTGCTTGTGTAATTCTGGAGTGCACTGTGAACTGATCAGTGGAAGCAGTCAGCGAGGATTGAGATAGGAGAGGAGGGAAATGAAGGCAGGCAGAGAGAGTGAAGTAAAGAAAGAACGACTTTGGTTCAGCTTCTTTGCTCTGGTGATTCCCAATGAAATTGATTCTCAACACCCCCCCCACCACCACCACACACACACACACACACACACACACACATCCCAACCACCTCCCGAGATCTCCAGCTGTCCCTTTCCTCCCCTTCGTCCTGCCACTATTACATACCTGTCCAATGGATGAATAAACTACAGGCTACCCGTGAGTATTGCTAACCAGTATGCACATCAGTGATTCCAAGATTCCAAGAGCCCAGGGGCAAGCTGAC
Source organism: Hirundichthys speculiger (assembly GCA_018398805.1). NCBI lineage: Eukaryota > Metazoa > Chordata > Actinopteri > Beloniformes > Exocoetidae > Hirundichthys > Hirundichthys speculiger. Next base: position 1,368,124 of record JAGFBZ010001679.1, read on the forward strand.
AGGGCATATGGACAGGCAGGGTCAGAAAGAGAGAGGACAGAGGAAAGAACAAACATAAGAAAGGGCAGAGTATAAAGAAGAAAAAGGAAGAGAAATAATCTGATGATATAGATGACACTATCAGAGCAACCATCATGGAAAGTGAGGAGGGGCGTACCAAAAAAATGGCGAGGGTTAAGAAGGAGTGGGGGGGGGGTGTGCAATAGCAGATAAGGGGATCATAGAGGCAATGAGTTAGTGTGTTCGGAGGGAGGCAGTTGAATGTGAAATGAATGAAAAAAAGAGGGATTCTAAGGGAAAAAGAAAAGAAAAATCCCATGAAGCTCAGGGAACTGGTACATAAAGGGAGGGAAGCAGTCCTGGCTGGTGGAGTTTCAACTCTTAAGTTCACCGCTCCTCTCCCAGGGGATAGGTGTCACTCGTGTGTGGAAAGAGAGCAGCCACTTAAATGAATGGAGCTCTTTATCTGAGGCTGAACAGCGAGTTATTACCTACTGAGTAGACACTATGGAGCAGCTCTGTTTCCACAGCAGTGATTCCCAGGGCTGAGGCTTGGGGAGGGGGGTGGGAGCAGGCTTAAGAGTAGGAGGGGTAGAGAGAAAAGGGGAAGTTCATGTCTGGGGCCTTGTTTTGTAACAGGGTCTGACATCTCTGGCCTCCACGCCATGACAAAGCCCCGAAGCATGGTCAAGCATCACTGGCGAAAAGGAGCATTAGTGTGGACGGCTGCAGGAAAACCACACAATAATAACACCCACTGGGAAAACCTCAAACCACATTGAATCTCTTCAACCCCTTTCTGCATTTCTACGAGGGAGACAGAGATGTTTTAAAAAGGAGCATCCTTGAAGAACTGAAAAGGGCAAAACACTGCAAAGTACTCTTTACATTTTACTTCTTTTTTTTTTCTCCACAGTTATTTTGAAAAAAGAAAAAAAAAAGAAAACTTTGGTTAAGGAAGAATTTATAAAATACACCTCAAAGCCAGTGGAAACATTTAGCAAGCGAATAATCCAAAAATAGCTGGGATGGAAAATCCAAACTGTCTTTAAGACTGAACTGCATTAATAGGTTAACCTGGCGCTCTGCCTAGTGCTATACACCCCTTTGTGGCTGAGTTGACTGTGTGAAGACAATAGTAACAATTATTACAAATAAATCATCTTCTCTTAAACCTCTACTAACGCAAACAGATGCATTCAGTGGACTTCACAAGGAATAAATATTATAATGCAGAAAAACAATGACGCAAACAAAATAGTATAAAAAAAAAAAGTATAAAAATGAATATATTAACATCCTGTTATGATTTAATTGCGTATATACCTGTAATAGAATATATCCTCTTACTAACTGCACGAGCTGCAGGAAGCAGATGTCACTGGTCCAAACCCTTGCATTCTAAGGCTCATTGACTTTGAGAAACAGCTTGTCTCCTCTGACGCTACCTCATGACTTTAATTGGTCTCCTCTGGCAAGTAGAAGAGTTCAGGAATCCCTCCCAAGTAACAGAGAGAGCTGCAACAGGAGTGAACACTTCAGCAGAGAAACTTACATGCATATTTTAAGACAAACGGACAGTAGCAGACGTTTGAATGCTTAACGGTGTGCACACACATGCATTTGTATCTAATTCATCCCTTAGAGGGGTTGGAGCCCCTCCAACATTTTCTACCACACTGCGCTTTAGACTGCGGCCCAAATCTGTTAAGATTTCTACCTGCAGTGTGTATGAACTATTTGGTCGATCTAAGCAGAGGTTACAGAAAGTGCTAAACATTTCTTTCAAAGCTAGAAAAACACACCAAATAGTGTCGAATACATTTGGCAACTCCCAGGTTCAGCACAACATAAAAATCCCATCTGATGGACTAAGGATCTGTACTTCACAAGTAGTGCGTAGGAGAAAATAAATGGGGCTGAAAAGAAGTATCATACAAAAGCTAATGTAAAATTCTTGCATCGACTGATCATTTGAAACTGTTGCATTTTGGGAAAATCCAGTGTGATGTTTATAAATCATTAATCTAAAACTTTGAGCTGCAGTTAGAAATAAAAAAAAACTGGTTCTCTGGAGGATTATGGATGTTCTTATTCTCCTGGACAGATGCTGTTTGCAGACAGAAGCCCATCTCCAGAGCATTGCAAGATGACAGAGAGAGAAAGAGAGACTGATATGCAGACAGCTAAGCAGGGTGTAAAACCAATAGTGGGAATCTTTTTCTTCATCAATATGCATCATAGATGAGGAGAGACCAAGAAGCACCCCATACCCTCAGAATCATGAAAGGAACTTGAAAAGTAACCATGAAAGACAAGCAAGAAAACAAACTGTCTGAAAGTAAATGTGAGCCAAATCCTGCAAATGGTATTGAGTAGAAACGAGTAAAATGAGCTGTTCAATGGGAGTATGACTGTTCTTAGCATTTATGTGCATTTACCGACTGAATAAGAGGGTGCACTTCCCATTTGTATGAAGTACATAGACAAAAACATTACAGAGAAGATCAATCCACAAAGCTCAACAAAGCACCAGCTGTCACTCTAATTGCCTTCCTCTACTGTCTTTAGCATCAATTCCATGCTCATGTTGCATCAGGTAACACTGTTTATGAGTCTGCAAACAATTCTCTCTGCTCTAATAAGCATTGGATTTCCATATGGAGCACTGGTTACAGACCAGCTATATGCAGGTTTTGGTTGTGCACAATATTTGCACCTTTGCAGCATTGAGCCAATCTGGATTCTTAATGGGCTAAGCAGTGTTTACTTCTCACTTTCACATGAATTATTGATGGAAGCGAGCTGATTTGTGCTTGGAATTAGCCCCAGAATAATCCATCTGGGCCCACCTTGATTCCTAGGTGCCAGGTCTCTTTCCGCAGTAAACAGGCTGACTTGAAACGTATGTTTCCTCATCATTGTAATTTGTTATCCTGATTTCTGCTGAGCATAAAGTACCTACTTAAAGTGGCACAAAAGAGCTTTACTTATGAGGATGGACTTGATGATCTTAATATGCTGGAGACCACTGGGTTTCCCTAACTGGAGCCACAAAATCCTTTTTTTTCTTTTTTTTTTTTTTTTGGTTATTTTGACCTAGGCTTGAACATGAAACCAATCATCAAACCAATCAAACATTTTTTAAATCATTTTTCAAAGAGTAATCCTTGATCCAGTCAGGGCATCAGAGGTCTGCCGTTCATCCTAATTATCCTCTCACTCTTTTCCCTTTTATACAAAGTAGTGTATTGCAACTTAATGGATAGTTCTTCATTATCCTCTACTTAAATCTTCAACCGTTTGCCATAAGATTTCCTTTCTAAGCCTGTCACTTGCTAATTGTTGTGACCTTCATGTATCTATGTAATGGGACAAGGGCTTACTTTTATTTGATTTTACAACCACAAAGATAATTCATTCAAAGAAGCTTGGAGAACGGAGTCTGGGATCTGTTTATTTGATTCAAGGTTATAACAGTTTGTTATCTTTCTCTCTCTTTATTGCCCCCTCTTACAGAACAAAATCTTGTCAGTTTATTGGACAGATCACACCACCATACTGTATATATCTTCTGCCTAGTGGTTTGAAATGTGAAGTACATGCCTAACAGAAAATCCTGTATATAAAGCCTGAAAGATGCTTTAAAAGAACAGAAGAAGGAACCACAAGCTCAGAGGATTCCTTTCCACTGTACCGTGTGAGTGATGCCAATTTGTCCCAGACCCTAGTAGGCCTTTTATCTGAAGTTTTGTAGTAAACTCTTGGCTAAGATCCACTCTTCGGACAGAAGGGGGAAGTCTGAGCAAAAGACTAAAGACAAGTTTCATTAGCAGTCTGTCAGTAGCAAATGGCGTTGCTTTCTTTTTTGTTTGTGTCCATTTTTTTTTTTTTTTAATGATCAATTGAACTTTTTTATTTTTGGCTCAAAATACCCATCTGCCATTGCTGTGGTAACATGCCTTTGTGCTGACGAGATCTGAGAGCACAGTACCACAAAGGGGAAAAAGTGTGTTTAATTTGTGTGGGTGCAGAGTCCAGAGCTGTGCTTTTCTCATTGTGGGCATTTAAATGATGAATATTAGCATGGCCTTTCCTAGAATGTATAGCTACTGGTAACTGCAGAATGGAAGAAATCCAAAAGTATGAGGAAAGGTAAAAGAATTTTTAATGATCGTGTGAAATCTCAAGTGTAATTTCTTCCTGATTTTCTTGGCCCAACATTTCTAGTAAATGACAGATTTTGAGGCATTAGCTTCATACTCCACTGATGTGAGCTGCTCACCAGTGCGAACAAGACTCACCGTGATTCTCAGCAGCTCTTTCTCAGGTGTCCGAGGACTGAACAGAGATTGATGTGCTCTGTCTTCCATTCCTAGTCTGCCCCGTCTGTTTCCCCCTGCTGAGCTAATCCAAGCTGGCCAAATCCCTCCGCCGTGCAGGCCTACATATGAGCTGTCCTGCTGGGTGCAATATGCCACCCGCTTCCATGGCAATGCCAGCCCTGTAGGGCTTCGAGCCCAACTGTGGCGTGTTGTCAGTAAACAGACAGAGATGTATGAATCATGGAAGTAACTCAGAGTAGGTAGTCCTGTGACAATAACATGCTGTTGGCATAGAGTCACAGCAAAGAGCTATTTGCTCTATGGGATTACAGGGCTTCTGTTTCTGAGTAACGCAATGCAGCAATGTAAGCATCTCTGTGTTCTATGTGGTAAGACTACAGATATTTTCCAGGCATCCTCAGACACAAATTTTACCCACCTTTCTGAATGAAATCCATCTACTAGAAAACAGTTTCAAGCTATAGAAGTTGTAACCCATGTCTTCATTGGGTGCACGTGAGTTCTCAGCATCATTGGGAGTATCAGGTGAGGCGATTGTCTCGTGTTTCACTGGCTTACTTTACCACACAACAGACGATGGTGCACCTCTTAGTACAGCATACATTCTGTTTAGTCTGAACGAGAAGCGGTGCCTGGTTAAAGTATGCAGAGGGCCGGATTTGAACCGATCTCTGCAGACAGTTACCAACTCCATTCTCACATGAGCTCAATCATCCATTATAGTGGCTTTGAATGAAAGAGCTGGTGAACTGATGTCCAATTTAACTGATTTGGATAATTGTGCTCTCACATACAGCTCTGGTAATATGTGGAAAAAGTCGAGGGCTGCCATGCACATGTGAAAAGGACTTTGGTCTGTATGAATGGCCTGGAAGTTCCATCTAGTCACGCAATCAGTGTTGCACCCTATTGAGCACAATGCAGAATAGCAAATGAAGTTCATGCATTGAGGGAACAGGCTGTTCTCATGTCTAATTGGCAGCTGGGTTATAGAACAAGATTCTGTAAGAAAGAGGGGTTACAAATTTACTTCAGTCTTCATTTTTTTCTGTTATACTTTCCTCTGCCTTTATCTAATCTGTGTCATGAAAAATGTTTCAATGCCCAGACTTAATAAGTTTAGGAAGTGGGTCTGCTGAGGCTCTATTTGTATTGTTTGTCTTTATCTTTGGGAAGCATTCAGCAGGACATGTTGCAGTATTTACCCTGGCAAACAAAAGCCATTATCTGCCTCTTGTGATATAACAACCAAGAGCCTTTCACATCGTTTAAAGAGAGAGTTTCTTTCTGCCTCATGCACCAGTGACACTGGTCACTGGCTTACGTCTTTCTTCACCCAATTAAATCTGAGAGATTTGGGGTGTCAACGCCAAGTTTACAGTGTCCTTTTACAATCAATATATGCTGGACCTTATTAGCTGGTCTGAGAGATGCAATACAGACAAGATCATGTCTATAATAACCTCACTCTCTTTCAGAGCCCACACAGCTAAACTTAAAAATTCAATAAATAAATAAATAAAGTCAGATAAAATAAAATGAAAATGGCCATAGTAATCAACACACTCATTGTAGGGGTCCTCAGACAGAAAAGAACAGAGTATGGCATGTTCACACATACTCATTCAGTCATTACCGCTACAGGAAGGAAGGCGCTAGGAAGCCTTCAAACAACTCTTGTTGGTACACCACATGCAGAGCTTTGAGCAGACTTCAAGAAAGAAAAGCAGGCAGGAGCAAGTCCAAATGATAATCAAATTAAAATAAATTAAAATAATTTGTTTTCTTTGTAGATTTGAGATTGAAATTATATTTAACCCTGGTTATTATACTTGAATATAAGTCTTATGGGAAGATACCATTAAAAAAAAAATACTACTGTCTTATAAGACTGCTGCAATAAACAAAAGCAGATGGACTAAAAGCTGACTGCAGTGCTTCCAGCTACAGTGGGTAAAATAAATATAGAACATGTCACCATTTTTCTCAGTAAATATGTCTAAAGGTGCTTGTGACATGAAACTTTCAGCAGCTGCTGGTAACAACCGATGAAATCCGCACATCCAAAGAAATTACAGCATAGATGTCCATGAATTAAGGTTGTTTTAATGCATGTCGGCGTCCACCCTGGTGTAGCCTTGGTGTGCAAAAAATAACATTGAATCATTTTACACTTAGTTCAGTTCGTGTTCATATGCTGCTGTTTTAATTTATCGCTCAAACGCTGCACCACATATCATGTGACAACAACTATGCGTTGCTGACCCTGAGTTGGCCATTTCTATATTATTTGTTTGTACCAAGCTAAACAGCTTGTGAACGCAGTGGCTGGAAGTTGTCTGTCCATGACTGCGAGCGCTACCTTCTTTTGTCATGTTTACCATCTGCTTTACAGCCGACAATGCGCTGTCCAGTGTATTACGGAAGCCTCTTTCATTCAACTGTGTGCTGTATGTCATGTAGTCTGGTTGGTCTGGAGTTTTCGCACTACAAACAAACCCCACAACAGCCGTACCAAGACACCTCTTGCGACCGCGCTCTGTATGGCTGTTTTGGTGCACACCAGATTATGGTTGTTGTGTTCAGACTGACCTAAACTGCATTCATGACCAAAACTCTTTTAGCTCAACCTAAACAGAGGTTGTGTGTAAACGACCTAAGCTATGTGTAATAATGTAAAATGACAAAGAAAAAGTATTGAACACAATAACTGAAAACTTCGTATGAAAGCTTTGTTCTAAATTGCCCATAAGAGTGATTGTGAGGGTGCATGGTTGTCCGTCTACATGTAGCCCTGCGATGGACTGGCAACCTGTCCAGGATGAACCCCTGCCTTTCACCCGAAGAGAGCTGGAATAGACTCCAGCAGATCCCCATGATCCTACGTAAAACTAAAGTAGGTAAGGTATGGATAATGGATGGATGGATGGATATAAAAAATTTTGTTGGTAACAACAGCATCAAGATTCTTCCTCCAGGGAGAGACTAGTCGCATGCATTGCTCAAGTGTGATTCTGCCCTCTTGTTCCACATAAACTAGGGTTTCTCAACGGGGGCGTTCTGCATGATGTTGTTGGCGTCTTGAATTAGCCTACCCATAAAACCGATTTTCAACTAATTCTGCTATGGTGGTATTTTTTCTTAGTTCCAAGAATTTATTTACAAATGCCGTTGCCGTTGCCGTTGCCGTCTTCTTCCGCTTATCCGAGGTCGGGTCGCGGGGGCATCAGCCGGAGTAAGGAGGCCCAGACCCCCCTCTCCCCGGCCACTTCTTCCAGCTCCTCTGGGGGGATCCCGAGGCGTTCCCAGGCCAGCCGAGAGACATAGTCCCTCCAGCGTGTCCTGGGTCTTCCCCGGGGTCTCCTCCCAGTGGGCCGTGCCCGGAACACCTCACCAGGGAGGCGTCCAGGAGGCATCCTAACCAGATGCCCGAGCCACCTCATCTGGCTCCTCTCGATGCGGAGGAGCAGCGGTTCTACTCTGAGCCCCTCCCGGATGACCGAGCTTCTCACCCTATCTCTAAGGGAGAGCCCGGCCACCCTGCGAAGGAAGCTCATTTCAGCCGCTTGTATCCGCGATCTTGTTCTTTCGGTCACTACCCAAAGCTCATGACCATAGGTGAGGGTAGGAACGTAGATCGACCAGTAAATCGAGAGCTTCGCCTTCCGACTCAGCTCCCTCTTCACCACAACAGACCGGTGCAGCACCCGCATCACTGCAGATGCCGCACCGATCCGTCTGTCGATCTCCCGCTCCATCCTTCCCTCACTCGTGAACAAGATCCCGAGATACTTAAACTCCTCCACTTGGGGAAGGACCTCATCCCCAACCCGGAGAACCAAATGTTGTGATGAATTCAAAAATCATAAAAGGCAGTGTGGCCTTTCTCTCTGTAGAAAGATCAATTTGATTTAAATCCGTTCTCGGAGTTTAATCTCAGAAATTCAGCCTCACAGTCCAGAAGATCAACTGAAGAGATTTCGGTCCCAGTGCAACTAAAGTATTCTAATATTATTTCCATGTTATTTTCATTTATTTCCATTTCCACAAATTAAAATCCATGCTTACATACACACGCACATTTTTCATTTTAAGTGGTTCAGTGGGCCTTTTCTCTGAAGTCTGATCTTCAGCACTCTCCATAAATTTTTATTTGGATTCAGGTCAGGTGAATGGCTGGGCCATTTTAGCAGCTTTGTTTTCTTTCTCTAAAACCAGACTTTGTAAACAAAGTCTGGCTGTGTGCTTTGGATCTTTGTCTTTTGAAAATGTCCATTCTCATTTCATCTTCACCATCCTGGTAGATGGCAGAAGACTTTTAATTTGAATAAAAATTACCTGCTAATTCCAAGAATTTCTAAAGATCACCACAAGTGTTCCTTCACTCTTGGACAACTCTTTGAATAATAATTATTATTTTCACTCCTCTGCCAGAAAGCAATGCGAGGAGCACCTGATTATGGTCAGTTTATGGTGAAATGATGTTCACCATAAACCATAAGTATGTTCTACTTCTGGATTATGGCCAGAAAGTGCTCACTGGGATGTTCAGAAGTTTAGCAGTCCTCCTGTAACCAATGTCTTTAGTATGTTTTGCATCTATAAGGTTGGGAAGGTCTTGAGAGAGCTCATTGCTTTTATCCAACATGAGATGCTTCCTCCCTGAGACCTTTACCACTATCAAGGCCATCAGTTGGGACTGAACCAGCTGATTTTAATGAGTATTGACAAGGGGCGTGACTACTTTCTAATTATTAATTCCAGCTGGTGTCTTGGCTTTCCGTGCCTTTGTGCCCCTCCCTTTCTTCAGTACTTTCCTGTGTCATTTTACATTATTACACATAACTTAATTGATGGACATCTATGCTTTGATTTCTATGTATGTGTGGACTGCATGGGTTGAGATCAACATGTGATGACAATTTTACTTCAATAGCACCTTTTAGGAATATATTAACTGAGAAAACTGGTGAGGCATTCCATACTTTTTTACTCACTGTATCAGAGTTTGAAGAAAAAAATGTGAAACATATTTATCTAAAAAAAAAAACAAAAGAACCATCTGTACAACTGTTTCATAGGTATGTGACCAATAAGTTCATTTCCAATGACACTGCTATGAATATGCACATATTCAGCAAAGGTCCAGTTCAGCTGATTTATCTTTTAATTATATAGATAAGTACTACTTTGTATTGTCATTTTTGTTCTCATTACCTACCAGGTTATTCAGTGCTTGATTTACTAATAACTGCTAAAATAAATGCACCATCAACCAATTAAGGTGGCAAAACAGAAAGAAAGTAACTGAACTGTTACATGTTAAATTAATCACACTGTTAAAAACTACAACTTAAAAAAATGTGTCATCAAATTACATTTGGCTATTCTTTTTAACTTTTGGTTATACTTACATTTATGACTGTTAATCCAATTTTCTGTTTACAAATAAAAATAAGACATATATTTGTGTAAACAAAGACATGATACAAATATACTAACAAACAAACACTAATAAAACAGCTTAACACAAGGTGCTTTGATATTTAAATCAAATAGTTCATTATAAAATCAGTAATGCGATAAAATATACAGTTATGTGATAAACAATGTACACCTCTTCGATTCTAAAGATTTTACAAATGTGGGTGTGGATATATTTTAAAAAATAAATCAATTGACCCCTCCCAGGTTTAGAATAAATTGAACTTTGAACCTTGTCATAATTTTCTTTCAAAACTGATGCCAAAAATGTAGAAACAGTAATGTGAAAAGTGAAATAGCAGCACTATCCATTTGGGGCAGACAATAAAGTTGTTCTATTCTATTCTATTGTAATTGAAAGTAATCATTCTCTGCATGTTAAGTCTTTCACATTGCTGTGTGGAATTTCGTTTCACTCTTCCATCCAGTTCTGATTTAGTTTGTAGAGTCGTGTGGGTACTTGTGTGTGCACAGGTTTCTAAAAGAGGACGAGACTAGAGGACTTGGACTTGGCTGCTCCAAAACTTAGATTCTGAATTAATCTGTTTTACTGATTTAGATTTACAGGTGTGCTTGGGATCACAGTGCTTTTGTGTGGTCCAGTTCTGATCAAGCTTTAGCTGTCAGACAGATAGGCTTTTGAATACTCTGGTATGCAGAGGTGTTCATGCTCTACTCAATGACTGGATGGAGCCCAGGTCAAAGCTGCAAAACAAGCCCAAATCATCACCTCTACATCACTGTGCCAGACAGAAAGGTTTTTGGTTGCAACCATTAGAAAAAAAAAAAAAAAAAGAACAATGCATTTGTAATTGTGCCATTGTGAACTTTTAACATGAACAGTGACCGTGCCATGTGAGGCCAAGTCTGAAACAGAGTCTGAGATGTAGCTCTTGTTTTCTTTTTCTTTTTTTTCCTTGTGGCAATTTCTCTGACCACTGCATCATCTAACCATGGGGTGAACTCTTTAGGAGGTATACTTCTTAAAAGATTGTCAGCTTTCTTGAATGTTTTCCTCTTGTGTATAATATTTCCCTCTGGAGATTAATAGGTTAGAAATTGTTTGGAAATAGCCTTGTAACCCTTCCCAGAATGGCGGGTATCTTTAATGTCCTTTGAGAGGTTTGACATGTCTTTGTTACTTGACATTGTCAACACACACCTGGATGTTTCATACCAGCAAAATGTCAAATATTTTGCTTTTATAGATGTGCTTATACTTGCAGATCATCAGTTAATCAAGTGTATAGATTAGCAGCACAATGCTGCTACTTACTATCTTACTTCCTTTGAAAACAACAGAGCTGCACTTTCCAAACACTGCTTCTGCATCTCTGCTTAGCTATTTATTACACTTTTGAAGACAGAATGTAATATATTGTAAACTAATATGAAAGTACTTTCATATAAAAGCGCACCCTGCAATAAAATAGTATAAATAAAACCTCTGCTGTCTTCACATAGTAGAAATAGTGTAATATGAAATGAATTGCAAAACAACATCTTGAAGTAATTGTTTTCTGTGTGACTTTATAAGTCTCTCTCTTCAATGTGGAAGAGTTTTGGTTCATTTTTCTTTGCAGCATTGCTTCAGTTCATTGAGGTTTTCGGGCACTGGCTTGTGTACAACTCTTCCAAGATCCTGCCACATATAGTTGTGGTCTCAACTAAGACTATGCTGTTCCAAAGCTTTTTTTTTTTTTTCTGTTAGTCTGATTTAGATTTGTTGCATACTTTAGATTATTGTCTTTTTGCACGACCCAATTTTGACCAAGATTTACGTCTCAGACAGATGGCTTCACATTTGCCATTAGAACACTCTATGGCCCCAATTGTACACTTCCCGCTACCCACTACCCACTAACCACTACCCGCAAATTGCAGGTTTATGAACCTCCGCTAACCGCTAATGCAATCTTCCCCTCTCTAAAGCCGCTACCCATTATCCCGACTCCCTTACTCACATTGTAGGTGTGGCAATGGGCGTGTCTTTTGCCCTTTCCACAACCTGCATATCAGCGCATACAAGAGCCTGTCTAAATGGCACAATGCGTGTCCACCTGGTCACATGTGGGCGTGCACAAATGGCTCTGCCTCTCGAATTAACTCTTGTATAAAAAGCGTGATTTGGCCTCAGTTGAACCCCTGAGAAAATGGCAGATTGTCATAAACAGCTTGCTCGCCAGTTAAACCAGGGAGCGCACCAACTATCTGGGACTTTCAGGTAGCCGATAGGAATTGTTTACACATTTTTTACACAGACAATTTTAAGCTTCAGATGGGTGAGAGTGCTGCCCCCCGACACGTCACATTCCTCGGTACTTGGGGAGCCTTTTTTGCGTCTTTAAGACATTGCTTATATCTTTCCCTCTTTATGTTAACACACATCTAAAAGGATTTTTGAGCAGCCTCTGGATACAACTTAAGCTCAAATCCCACAGGACACAGAACGGAAGTTGCCTCATTGAATTGCCGGCATTCAATTCCATGAGAATAGTCGCAAAAGAAGCGCCCTGCAGCAGCCTAGACGAGCCCGTCTGTGGTTCCCTGCAGAGATACGTATCGAATCTATTTCAGCTCTTAGCTGTAGGTGGACCACATCGATTTACACACAGCACATCAAGTTGGCAGGAAGCCAGACACAAAAATGGCAAAGAGAATCCGTCACAATTTCAAAATAAAGCACCACCAGCATACTCCGACGTTTTGTTAACCCATGTAGACTGTGTGTTAACACTTCAAAAGGTTTTAGAAGAGATTTGATCCACACATAATGAAAGGATCTGTCTATATGTCGAAAAACACATTTGACTTGTCAGCACTCACCCTTTTTAAATGTATAATTCTATAAAGAACCACACATGGTGAGACATAAGTTTTCAAACAAGAAGACTCCCACATGGCAGTCACGTGATCTCGAAACCTTTGGGTGAGTTTGTTATCTTCTATGAATTCAGCCAAGTGGGCGGCATTTGCCAGTGATCTGCTCCAAGTCACCTTCTGTGGGACTTGAGATCCTGCCACAGCTGCTTTAAAACCGGAGCACGGTGATTTCTGGGTCCCATGAGACTCCGTAGTCACAATTTGAAATCTGTTGAAGGCGGTCAGGGTGGTCAGGTAATGGGTGCCATATTTTTTTTTCTTTTTTTTGGCCTTAATTTTGGCAATATGGCATGCTGGAATAAATTATATATATATATATATATATATATATATATATATATATATATATATATATATAGATATATAGATAGATAGATAGATAGATAAGATAATGGGGGGCAATTCAATGAAATTAAGTCAATGGAAAAAGGACATAAAATAAAACCAGATTAAGTGGATAAAAACATCAGTGGATAAACATCAGGCAGTTTTGGTTTTGTATGAGTTGTAACAACAACAACACATATTTGACTTCATCAATTTAATCCATCCATCCATCCATTATCTATACCCGTTTCATTCTCTGCAGGATCACGGGGATCTGCTGGAGCCTATCCCAGCTCTTTCATCAATTTAATCCTTCATGTTAAAAGGTCCAAAAGAAAGAACAGTAGAATCAGGATAAGGTTTAATTCTAGATCTTCCATAAGATCTCATAAAAAAAAAATAATTATTACATTTTCCTTCAGCAAAATTATCATAGTCCAACATATAGTCAGAGAGGCTTTTAGGATCTGGATTTATGGGACAGTTAATATCTGAGAAGATCACGAGGATTATTGTACTATGATTATTATGATTATTATAATTATCACTTACAGGTATTTAAATTGAGCTCAGCAGAAACTTCTTTTTAATTCAAAGCCAACCCAACTTCTTGGTTTGAAAGTGATTTCAATGTTTTTTAAGTAGTTTCTTCAAGTACTTTTTGGGAGTACTTTTGGCACACCAAGAGATACTTGGAGAGGCTTGGAGCAGCAGCTGCAAATTGACAGAAATGCACATACATTTAGCTCGAATCCGGAGTCTTATGATTCTTCAACTGGAGCTAAATAGGTGCTTTTACAAGAGGGAGAGAATTACTGGAGTGAGGACAGAAAGTATTTCCAATTTAGCAGTGGAATGAAAATGTTGGACAAAATGTAATGAGGGAAAGATCTGTGAGATAGAGTATGACAAAAAGAGGAAAGTGGAGAAAGAGAGATGAGATGTTGAGAGAGGTGCTGTTTCCTTCTGTACTGTAGCTGCAAGTTGACAGGTAAATTAGCAGCTGTGGCTAAAGGGGCAAAAAGCTGCCAAGCCCTTGAAGACGCACCTTTACTCTGAAAACAGGCAGCTTATTGAGCCAACCTCTGTCTCTGGTTCTTCTTTTTTTCAGTTTCAGCATTTAAACATACCTACAAACCCCACCCCACTAATTAAATTAATTGCATACAAAGAACAGAAACCACACATTGAGCTGCAATTGATGGACATGCAGGATTAGCTGATTTACATGGATTTGGTAAAAAAAAAAAAAAAAAAAAAAAATTGAAGATTTTTCAAAAAGTTTTTGAGATACTGGCCTTTTGACTCTTCTTGCACAAGATTGATGATATATGTTGTAGGAAATCATAGCTCACAGCATGCATCCTGAATAGGGTGTGTGGAGTTGTTTACAATGCGCTCATCAAGGCGAGGGGTAAATCTCTCACCACCTTACTTTTATGTCCACCTTCCTTCACGTAGCGGGGAATCAATAGCCAGATTGCTTGTTCTTTGAATCTCAGTCATTTGTTTTTCTTCCAATCACTTTTCTGCATAAACCCCTCAAGACCATCTCTGAGTCACAAATCAAGACCTTTGCAAAGTGGGAGGAGAGGATGTGTGCGTGCACATGCGAGTGTGCCAGAGAAGAAAGCGTGCGCACGCATAAATGTTTGCGGATTTGTGTAAGAGAGACCGCAGCTGGGTATTATCATATATCAGCGTGCCTGTCTTCACATCGCGGGTGTCTGAATGTTTCATCTAATCATTAAACGCTGACAGGCTTCACAGAGTCGCTCCACAGATCCCTGTTAGGAATACAGGGCCTGACTTCATTAGAACCGTTAGCACTAAGCTGCTTTACCCGTGCTCATGCCTGGTTTAACCTGCACTGCGATGAAAGGGAGGGAAGAAAAAAGGAAAGTTGGGATGGGAGCATTTAAAGAGAAAGGCAAAGGTGCCAAAGTCATACAGAGGATCAGCTACATGGGAATGGGAGGGCACAGAGCGTGTGAACCTGGAGTTTTCAGAAGCAGGAGGGGAAAAAAGCTCAAAGTGGTGTTGGAGATGAGACACAGTTGACAATGCAAAAATGAGCAAAACAATCAATTAACTTGTGTAGCAATGAATCAATTACTATGCTGGCACATCGACAGCCAAAGTGCCTGACTAAGATTCCTGCATGAGGCTCCTAATGTGCTCAAGAATTTGCACTGACCTCTGTGAAGACATATGCATCTCCACTCATGCACAAGCTAATTTATGCCTGCGCATATGCACCTAAGCGCATAAAGATATGCACACACGTCCTTGTTCTCAGCATATTTCTCCAGTACATTCATCTGCTTTCTCCTGCTGGACCCCTCCCCTCTCGCCACTCAGTCATTTTTTCTTGCCAGGAGAGATTTTTGGCTGGTTTAAGTACGCCCACAGACCCCGCAGGGACAGGCCATGACGGATGGCACTGCGTGTGACTCCGATTCGATTCAGCCCATTTGATAAATTTATTGCTGGCATTTTGAAAATGAAATTAGAGGGACGTCTCCTGGAGACTGTTTTTCCAGCGCAGGTGCCATAAATATACTTCATTTGGCAGCAGAGTGGGAGGAGGAGTGTAAGGGGGAGGAGAAGTGTTGGATAAAGGATGTCATGGCAGGGGGGGGGGCAGATAGTAGGGATGTTCTACAGAAGTAGAGAAATAAAAAATAAGGTCAAAATACAATGAGGTTCTGGATTAATCATAATATTGGAACAACAGTAAAGGATATTCAAAGCTTGAATCCTACCCACACCCAAACAGTGTGTGCGGTTTATCAAATAAACATATTTATTGTGCAATTGCACCCCTTACATCTCACGCTGAACAGTGACAGATTGAGACTGTGGTATACTAACTTTTTACAAGTGAACACAAATGTTCCGTTTTCCCCAACTTTCCTACTGAGGCGTACACAACAACAAACACACTTACATGCCAATCTCACGAGAGTGTGCAAGTACATGTGTGGTTTATGTATATTATCTTTGCCCCAAGGCCCTATGACTCTTCAGTACTGATTACACTGTCAAAGCAACACGGCCATGAATAACTCACAATGCATGAAAGAATACAGTTGGCTATTTTTCCTCTGTGATGCTCTCAAAGTGTATGACTGACAAACACTGAATGTTTTAGCTGATTTTTGTGACCTGACAGGACATGAAGGGTGACCGAGACAAGTCGGCTACAGACACGGACACACAGATGCGAACACCAGTGAGCATTCGTTCACCGTCAGGGTAACACAGTCTTGCTTATCTGCCTCTCATTGAGAAATGTGCACGACTGCAGCTGCGGGGGGATGATGTACGCCACACCAGCCTATGCTACCCCTCAACATTCATCAGAAAGGGAGGCTCAGGCAACCCGCATCACTTACCTTTATGAGCCAGTCTGACAGCACCCTACAACCCACAGTCATTACATACATGGGATCACAAGAATGTGTGTGTGGGTGAGCAGGGGCATACTAAGTGTAACCTGTCAAACAGATGCTCTCTATCAATCCCTTCTGCAAAACATACCACCTTCAACAGATCTGAAGCTTCAGCAGCTGAGAAAGACCCTCTGTGGCTGCTTGTTTTTGTTTTTCTTTTTTCTTACTCCAACTTAATGCTTGCATGTTATGCCAGGTTGAGGTGGGAAAAAAAAAAATCACCTGCATTCTGCTCTGCTCTGGTAAAACCTCATACAAAAAAAAAGAGGGAGTTTCAACAGAAGCAGTGGGGATTTCTCTTGTCTGATTGTCAGCTTCAGCTTTGCAATCACAGAGCGTGACGGACCCACAAACATTACTGCATTTTCTGGAAGAGAAATACAGGGTGGGGACTCGATGATATGGACACCTGTAGGTGGCCACTCCAAACAACACCCCCCCAAAAGCCGTTTAGACATTTTGACTGTCTGGCTCCATCATCTTACAAAAATCAAAACAGCCTACAGGTACGTTCCTACAAACATCTACCCCCACGACACTTCCCGCGTCTCCCCGATGATCCACATAGCAAAACAGTCCCCTCCCCCGACCTCACATTACCATACACAGGAAAGAGTCGAGGAGTCTAAACAGGGCTGTGATTAGTCTTAACATAAGACACACAAATACCAATGTGCAAACACAGACTGTGGGCTGTCTGTCATTGCATGATAATTTAGTCTCAGTGTCAGTGGGTGTGAGTGATTGACTTTGTAATCAAATAAATTGTTGTGCAAGAAAAAAGCTGCATGACAATTTTGAATGAACATCAACAAACCCCTGAAAAGTTTTTTTTTTTTTCATCTCATTAGCAAAAATTGAGAACAGACACTGACACACAGAGCGACACACACGCATTCAATCTCTCTGAGGAGGTGTGGGGATCCACAGGTGACTGACTGAATGCAATCTTACCTTCTTGTGATGATAAAGTGGTGCCTGTAGAGAGAGAAAGAGAAACACACAGAGTAAGGAGTTAATAGCTGAAAGGCTGCCATTTAGTGGTTACAGCCACATAAATTGCAGGAGATGACTACCATCTTTAGCCATTTGACGGGAAGGAAAAGTCCCACTCAAAAGGAATCGTATAGGATGAAGGGTGAGGGTGTGGAGATGCACTCCACCTTCATGCACCCTGAATGTGCTCAGCAACACAAACAAAAACACACGGCAAATGGTTTCTACTTCACAAGTACAGACCCGGAAAAGATGAAAAAAAAAAAAAACTTCTGAGTAAACACATTAAAGAGAGGCCTTGAGCAGAGAAATGAAAGTCTCTTGACCTCTGAGACCCCTGATGGTTCATACAATTCTCCACGAGTGAGCCTTTTAATAAGTAAAAGAAAAAAAAAGTGGTGCTGAGGTACACTAACATGGAGCAAATCAAAAGCTTTCTCTAAGTGTTTAGAGTTTCTTGTGCAGAGACCACAAGAGACACTCTTCACACCCAAAAAGGAAAGATAAAAACACTGGCTTGCTGGATGGATGAATGGACTGTAACTTGTTTCAAATAGAACTAAAATCTAAAGGAAAGAAGTTCAGAAAATTCAGTTAAATTGTGTTTAATAATCTGTCTTTTTTTTAAAATCAAATAGACTTGTTATAGTTAAAAAAACTAAGTTAAAAAAAAAAAGGTTTTATAAATAACTTTTTACTTTGTAAAGTTCAAATCTTTAGAGCATTTCACTACTGGCCATGTGCCCAAAAGGCCCAAATGGCCACAAGCAAGGGAGGAGAATAATTGAATCCGGATGGATTTGTGGTGTGCTGGGCTGAGGAAGTGATAATCCAAAGCTCTGCCTAATTGCCAGAGTAAAGATGGCGTCCATTGTGGATGTGGCGTCGGTGTTTATCAAGGCAGTGTGCCGTGGGATTGGACTGAGCATTAGGGCTTTCCACACTTTTGTTTTGTGAGGTGTTACAGTGGATTTGAGCAAATATTGGCGCTCTGGTTATTACATGGTCTGATTGCCTGCTATGCAACTGTCCATAAGCTTCGAATGTCGAGCCTAATCTGAGAAGAGGCTTCAAATAATTAGTTAGTGAAGCACTCTCACAGCCCAGTGCAGTCAACCTTATCACTAAAAGAAAATCCTTGGTCCATTTCCTTTTCAGCCTAAAGGCTTACAAACTGTCATCACTGTTAAAGCCTTCAGAGTAGCTGCATAACTGATAAAATATTACATGTTACAACCACTGCCCCATTTACTGGTCTTTTACTTCGTAAGAGAAAGATTAAGGACCAACACAAAACTTATGACAAGTCATATTATATGCTAATATATTATTAGCAGACTGTCACCTAAGAGTGGAGTTTTCCAAACATCACTGTTTTTAGAACAGTACACACACACACACACACATATATATATATATATATATATATATAGAGAGAGAGAGAGAGAGAGAGAGAGAGAGAGAGAGAGAGAGAGAGAGAGAGAGAGAGAGAGAGAGAGCAACAGTATATGGGAGCAACAGTACAGTATATATATAAAATCAGAAGTAAAAAGTGATATAAAAGATCACATAAATGAGTGAAACCCGGTACTTATTACTAGTGTTTAAGATAAAACATTTTTCTAAAGCTTTTTTCACAGTTTTAAGACATTTTTGCATTTTTGCTGAATATTTTGCCATCGCCTCCTCCTCGTGTGGCAACTGCACCCACCGCAACGACTGCAGGCCCACAGTTCAATGAACACAACAGAAAGTCTGACAGTTGAAAGTGTGACCTACAAAACTCTCCATATACAATCTGGTAGGATCTGATGGCTTCCATGAGAAGCAAGCCAAATCCACAGAAGCCCCGTGGTAACATGAAGTGATACAGACAGAACTGAGATAGGAGCTGCAAATTCTAAGGCATGCACGAGTCTCACGCACAAGTCACAACAGCGCAGCATCACAGTTTGCATTCTCTTCTTGTCTTCCTGAGGACTTGCTTTAAAATCAAGCAAAGAAATGTTATTTCACAGTAACATTTTACCACCAATATTTCAACTGATCTGTGAATTATAGTCAAACGTTCTTCTACATTTGAAGAAATTTAATCAAGTTGTTGAAAAGGTATTCATGAGAATGACAATCCCAAAAAACAAACAAACAAAACACAAACATAAAACCCACAAAGCTTACCCACATTTCATTTAAATTCAGAAAGTCTTCATTTCGATTATGCTTTAATAATTTTCCTTTTCACAGGGTAACCTCCAAGAAACAGCAGGATGCTTCACTTTTTGGCGCTCCCTCTCTGAGCATACTGACCCAATGTTCGATAAGGGATATATTTTAAGAAAATGTGGCAGCCTGCTGTCTGACCACAGTTTTCTTCCTTCTCGAGGACTTGTTGAGTTTGGGCTGAGACGCCATGCTGATGGGTGTCAGCACGCATAACTAACTCTGCTGTTAAGGGAGGCAAAGAAAACCTCTGTCATTGATTATTGCATTTCTTCCCAGCTTTCGGTAGCTTACACGGATTTGGACACTAATTTGCTCTGAATATGTGAGTATCATTTTATGGGCTCATGCACTCACAGCAGCACTCCTATGGGCTTGAGTCTTATGTAAAATAGTGCACATCAATACAGGTTTCCCACCGGTATGTATCCACGCACAGTAGAGTTGAGACTGCCCAAAAGCTCGCCCGAGGACACTAAAACTACGCTTTAACCATAAATTCATAAGATCTGGAAATAAACATCCCTCTAGATGTTTTTCTGGAAATCTTGCCTCTCAACATAAAAAAGGCTGAAAGAGAAGTTGATAAGATTAAAAACATGGAAAGAGACTGACCTTAAGATGATTTGCTGTAATATTCATTCAGGGTAATATGCACCCCCATATGTTTATGTTGTATGATTTTTAGGCTGAAAGAAAAACTGTCACTAAAAAGGCAAAGTTACAGAGTATTTCCTTTGATACCTTTAGCATGCCTTCCACTTTGGAAAAAAAAAAAAATCACAGACTACCTTTTTGGATCTCAGGCATGGAAAAAGGGTAAATGCAAAAATTTATTTCAATTAATCAACTTTATTTGTATTGCACCTATTACAATACAAATTGTCTCTAGTTCCTTTTTTTAGATACCCAGGGCATGACCCATGAGTAAATATTATTAACTGGAGCTAATATTATTAAAACTTAATTAAAAAACAATGACAAGTAAAAAAAAAAAAAAAACTCCCTGAGAAAATCCTTTAAGCCAAAATGTGGCAAAGAAAAACTCCCTTTTAAGAGGGAAGACACCTGCAGGACCTGGGTCATAAGGGGAGACCCTCCTGCTGAAGGCCAGCCGGGTAAAGGAAGAAAAGAGGAGGGAGATCGGATAAAGAGGATGGAGGACAGAGAGAATTATATGTACTTGGATTATGACCGGTACATTGTTAGTAAATGCACTACAGAGATGCCTACAGGTGTAGGCAGAAAAAAATGCAAAAAGATCACAAAAATGCATGAAAGCCTAAAATAGTAGGCTTTCAGCAGCTCCATGTTCTGTAACTGTAATTGACAGTGTCTGATGAAAGTAAATATGCATAAATAGATATTATTTTGTTTAAGATGGTGAAAATCATCCCGCCCCTGGCCCTCTTTCTGCATAGAAGTTAGCAGCATGTGAGTCAAGCTTTTCAACTTGTCCCTAATTCTCCAAACTGTGACTCCAGAGACATCTGTGTACTGCAGGTGGCACATTACCTTCTAATAAGTATTTCACATAACCTGCTTAAAAAAAAACCAAACAAAAAAACCAAACAAACAATGAAACATCTCGTTAAAAGACACAGAAATAATGGCAATTTAAAAGAGCAACCATAAATGGTGTTTTCCCAACCCGAATTTGTACTGAAAGATACTAAATCAAATCAAATTTATTTATAAAGCCCTTTTCATAGCAACGTAACACAAAGTGCTTTACATAATAAAAACAGTCATTAAAACAACAAGGAAAAGAACAAAAACTACTTAAAAGCCATCACACACCCAGAGTTAAATCAGCACCCAGTCATCATTATCATCTCTCTCCCTCTCTCTCTCTCTCTCTCTCTCTCTCTTTCCCACACATTCAGTACACATACCCCCCCCAACCCTCTCTGGCGGCATTATAAATAGACTCTAAAACATCCATCTTGGCACCAATGAACCAGGTGAGGAAAATTACATCTTAGGGATCAGTCCACATCAAGAGCACCCCCACCCACAAATACAGAGGTCGCCGCTACAGGAACCGTCCAGACCCAGGCCGACCAGGACCCACACTGCAAACATCAGCCACAGTGTAGGGCTCCGCCCACCCAGAACACAGACAGTCCCCATGGCAACGACCCCGGAAACCAGGCAGGTGTAGCTCCAGACGTGGAGGCCCATGAGGAGACACTGGAGTTAAAGAAGATAACATTTCAAACACTTAAAATCAATAAGAACAGCTAAGAAATACATAAATGAATGACTATACAATTAAAGGTGGAGTAGGTGTTGTTTGAAAAACGGTTCCAGCAATCCAACTCAAGTGAGATTTTGAAAATATACACTCCCTCCCTCCTCCCAAAGGCTCCGCCTCCTCCTCTTCAGCTCACCCCTCGAAACCACGTCTTCACATGATTCACGACTGCATGAACCATAGGGAGGGAGGGAGGGAGGGGTGATATTTGATGGACGTATTAGGCAGCCAATCAAAATAGTGATGATCACTTTTTTGATTGGTCAGAGTTTTTCTCTGATTATACCTTCTAGAATGGACCAAAATGTTTAGTTTTTTTTGCAAACATTTTATTTCAGTGGGTGCAATGGAAATGTGAAAAGGTTTTCAGGCAATATTGTAAAAATTGTTGCAAAAAAACAACACCCACCCCACCTTTAAATGAACAACTTAGAATAAATAAATAAATAAGTAATTAAGCATACTAGTCACACGTACTCTGATTACAGACCAACATCACTAAAAAGATTTAAGATGGGACATTGATGGAGCAATGGGGCAGATACAGTAACAAGGTAACAAAAAAAAAATAAACACTGCTTTTAGACCCATGAAAAGAGCAAAGCTTTACTTTCCCCAAATCCAGTTTCTTAAGATTTTGTTCATGAGTATAGATTTACCTTGTAAGCTGTTGTACCAGCACCTTTATTATTATCATAGGAGTCTTTTGTGTGATTGTCGTGAACACATTCAGTGGCATATGTATTTAATGTATGTAAATGTATATATATTAAAAAAAAATATTACTATCATGGAACCAGTTTGACTCTTGTTTCTTATTCTTGAAACACTTGGAAAATAAGAGCCACTGGGGTGAAGCATTCCAGCATTCACATCACCATCTCATGTCCCTGCAAAGTATTTTGAAGAAACCTACTCGTCAGCCAGGTCTAGTTGAATCTGTTTTCACATCTTTTTGCTCTCCACAAAAAAAAAAAAAAAAAAAGTTGACAAATGACGCAAAAAGTGCTGTGCTGTATAAGTTGGAAAACACTTTGTACCATAGATGATAGCCAGCATCTGTTTTCTGTCAGCACATTTTTGCACGAACTGGCAGATTTTGTGCCATCTGTCACATGAGAGCATCAAAATAGGTAGAATTACATGCAAGGTAAGCTTCACTTTGATTGAGAAAGATTTCTTTCTTGGTGACCAATGGGCTGGTTCGCTCTATCTTCACTGCACGTCTAAATGACGAATAGGCATGCCTGCATGAGACTCGATTGAAGCCATAAAATGATGTGATGGATTTAACTACAGTAAACTTAATTATAATGTTGAGCTCTATCATCACTTTGCTCTCCTTTAATGTTCATCCTTTTTTAATCCCTTATTATTTATATATATTCTTATAAGTCTCATCTTCCTTGTGTCTTTTCAAATCCACAATTTCAAACTCCTTTACTATCACACAACACAGCTAGATCTGTTTCTTCCCAGCTGTGCAGCTGTGCTGTGGGGTAATCTTTTTAAGTCACTGTTTGGGAATTAAGAGAAAAAACAAGTTTAAGTTCTGACTGCTGCTCTGGATAACTTCTAAACCTGTCTGACAGTTTTCAGCTCAAAGGTTCTCTCATTAAACTCAGCAGACAAACATTTCAATGTGCATGCAGAACAAAGTCATTCATAAGTAGCACCAAACTCCACAGTTTTAGGGAGGGACATAAAAGTCAACACACAGGCTTTATCAGAATAAATGAAAAGCACATTTTCAATGACAGAGCACAGATGATAGTTACAATACGAATGCATGTACATTCATGCACATATCTGAGAGTGAGCTCTATGCATGTAGACAGAGAGTGCTGTAATGAGTAGAGCATATGATGCAAATAAATTATTCTTTTAAGATTAACCACTGCTGATATATAATCATTGTAATGTGATAGGGATAAATTCCAGTGTTTTATCTGTTCATCTCTAAATTATACTCACAAGCTGTCAGTAACAGTCCATCAGTTAAAAGATACCAAGCAATAAGGCCTCCACGTAATAGATGAGTCACTGGTCACGATATGTGAGATATGCTAAATAAATTCTTTAACACATTGTACGATGTCAAATGAATTCAAGTGTTCACAGAGACAAATATTACAGAAGCTTTATGTTAATTTCCATATAGAAGGCCTTTACCACCATAACGTTAACAAGTTTGAGCATTTCTCCACATGTCCCTAGAAAACAGAACATTCCTACCACAGTTTTTCTACCCGCGACAAGGGGGAAGTATCACCTGAAGTCAGACGCTCCAGATTACAGCCCAGATGAGAAGTCACTGGCATTGAGACAGATGCCCTGCCAAACACCTTTTAACGGCAGAGCATCCGTCTTCAACTTGGAGAGGTTTTAGAGACTCATCTTCACTAGTCTGAATTTTGATATCATTATGTCCCATACAGACACATAAGTGTACAGTGTACTGGTGTGAAAACATTTACATACGATGACTCGTTTAACCCATGTTCTGAAGCCATGTGCCCATGCTTTCCAGAGAAGAAGACAAGGACACAGAACACAATGCTAAGTTTTAATTAGCTGAGTGTAGCGCATGCTCATCTGCTACTAGCTGCACAGGGAGAGCAGAGAGTGCTGCCTTCTTGCTCATTATGCACTAATGAGTTGTCTATTAATGAAAATGGAAAGCATTTATTTTGTGAGCACAAAGAGTTCAGCTGGATTAATTACTGCACTACAGCAACAAAATGAAAACAGAAAGTGCAGCATCACTCTTGTGTGGCACATTAGCCATTAACCAACTGTTATCAAGGCTTGGCAAATGTTTCTGCACGGCACACAGTGGGAACAGAAACGGTTCCCACAGGCCATTAAAACTTCATGTGAAATCCACTAATGACACATTCCATATATTTCTTTGACATGTATATATGCTTTTTTGCTCATATGAATCCATGTAGCATGTCCACCCATAAAACATCTCGTCAGGGTAACATGGACACTTTTACATCATTGTGTATAAAAATAGTGAACTATTCACATCTGTCAGGGAATCATCAGGAGAGAGGAAAAGTATTTTAATTTAAAACATTCACAACTTCAAGTGCTATCTGCTTTTTTCCCTTTAAGAGTGGGAAAAAGAGCCACAAAAATAGCAGCTTATGTATTCACCCGGGAGGTGAAAAAGGCTCATCCAGAATCACAGGGAAGAATGAGAGAGAGAGCAATGTCTCTTACTTAAATTAAAAGCTGCATTGCACCTCAGATAATACAATTTTGTTGTGCTGCATTTCTTTCCAAATGATGATCAGAGTCATTCTAATAACTCGCTAATAGCTCGGTTTCCCACTGGGCTCTCCTTGGAGAGGTCGGGGGTATGGGGAGCGTGTGGGCTCTGGCAGGCTCAGCAGATGGTTCTTGATCAGATATTAGAGGCTGGACAGCGAGGTCATCTGGCCATGAGCATTCTGCCCCGCCTGGGGGAAGTCTTAACTTCCAACTCCAACAATGTTTCCAGCACCAAGTGAATCGCGACAGACTGCTGTCCTTAAGCCTCGTGACAATCGGAGAGAAACAAACATGCTGTCTCTTGTACATTAGATCCCTCCAGGAGTTTGTCTCACCCATTTGGGCTCTGCATGATTTGATGACAAAAGCTTTTGTATTGCCACTGATGTACGACCTTTCGTGTAAAAATAATCACTCCGATAACTAAAATCCTGGGTGGTTTTTCATTCCAACACAGACTTTTGCCATTACAGCCATGTCTGGTGGAAATCCTTATCAATACATAACAGAAATGCAATGTGAAATGTCAGTTGTATTGCATGATGTGTCGGAACGCATAAAAGCAAGGAGGATCAAGCCTTTGTTATTAAAATTAAACATTAATCTGAGAATGCCAGTGTTTGTGTCTTTTTTCCGAAAAATGTATATTATAAAATAAATCCTACTTAGGTGGCTGGCATTCCTACCTTTCATTTTCACTGACTTGCCTCTTCTGTGTGTCTCCCTACCTCCATCCACAAAGCCAGTGGGAAAGCAGGGCAAATAAACACAACTATCTAAGCTTTATTTATCAGTTCCCCTGTGCCAGTGGCAGTCTAAAATGGCATGGCTTCGGATATGACCTTCAGCTGGAGTGGTTCTCCATCAGTCTTCACTGCCACCCTCAGATCAGACAGTGGCTCGGAAGCAGTGGCACTTTCATTCGCTCTCACTTTTTAACCTTCCCCACAATCGTCCACAAGAGATTTCCCCCATTTTACTTTCCTGTCCCTCATTTTTATTTCCTTCTGCTTGTTGTCCTGCCCTTGGCCTACCTTTGTTTGGCGCATGTTGTCCCGATGCTTTTCCCTGCATCAACAGTTCTCTTTGTTTCATCGCCGCATGCACGCTTGGCAGGTACAAGATCTGGCAGAGACTGTGGATTTGTGTGAGCAACAATGCATGCTATAAACAGATTCATGTTTTGGTTTCGGTTTTGTCCTCGAATAAAACACTTAAATTCAAACAATGCTCTTGCACTAAAACAATGAGGGAAGAGCAGGAAGTACATAATTACAAGAATAAAAGAAAGTGTGTCATTTGCATTTTCCCTGAGGTTCTTGCTCACTAGTCAGCCCATTTTGTCAGCTCCACTAAACCTATGTTTGATTATGTAATACAAGATACTAACTTAATGTTTTGTGCAACTTTTAATCATCAAATTCTCTTTATCTCTGTGAATCATAATGAGCAGTAAGGCTTTGGCCAGTCTGTTCACATTTTTCAAAAAGAAATGATAATCTTACACAATATAAAACCCTGAGCAGTCCAAGCACTCATTCGGTTCTCAGTTTTCACAAATCTAACAGCATGTCCTCCATCAGAAATTTTGTTTGATGTAAAAACAGATATTTTTGCAGCTGAGAGTCTCTTAAAGCAATTTAAAATATCCTGGAAAATATAAAATATCGAGCCTTGTTTTATAATCCTCACAAACTGGCACAGACAAGGGAAAAAATACAATGACAAAAAAGTTTATACTCCCCCCAAAAAAGAACAAAACAAAGCAGCTACAACAACATGTTGACATTTGCTCTTTTTTGAAGGAGAATAATATTTTATTGGGACTAGTGGCTTTTATTGAAAGGGGAGCTGGACAGCAGAGAGGGAAAAGAGAAGATGGGGTGACGGGCCAGGACTAGAACCTGGACCTGCAGCGATGAGAATGACAGCCTTCGTTCATGCCATGTCTGCTCGCACAGACAGGGTTTTCTTAACCCTTCTATCATCTTCAGGATCTAAGGTTTAACATCTCTTAATAGAAAATTGTAATAATTATTTTTACTTAATTTTTCACAGTATTTCATTATTTAACAGACCAGTGGGTAAACGAGAAGCTCTGTTATCAGTGTGCTGTATGCATGTTGTTTGGACCAGCGTTCCTTTGAACAACTGTGACCGCAGGCTGTTTTAGCTGTACAAAACATGTAAGACATTTTTCATAA
This sequence comes from Hirundichthys speculiger, assembly GCA_018398805.1. Lineage (NCBI taxonomy): Eukaryota > Metazoa > Chordata > Actinopteri > Beloniformes > Exocoetidae > Hirundichthys > Hirundichthys speculiger. The sequence goes on from JAGFBZ010001679.1 coordinate 1,395,578, forward strand.
ACATGTTTAGATTTGTCTCTGAAGTGAAGCAGAATTCCTGAGGCTTTAATTAAATGTAGGTGACATATTTTGGTCAATGTACTTTAGAGATAGCAGCTTCCTTTTTAAACATTTCTTTTTTATTATTTTTACCTGAAGCAGCAGGTGGAGATAAAGACAGGGACGCTGAATAATTCTCTTCAGACTCTGTTCTACTCTTCAGCTCCATCATTTCAGACTCAAGGGTCCAAACAAAGTGACAGGGTTGTGCTATGTGAGAGTCTCCGAGCTGAAATTGGCTTCAGACATAAATATGTGCTCTCAAGTGCAGATTTTTTTTTCTTCATAATATGTCTCCTTGCATACCTAACATATCTTCCACATCTTGGCTCTTTTAAATGATTTGCAAGGCAAAGAGAAGAACAGATTAACCAAAGCTGGCAAATGAGGAATTCTTGTGACTACTAATTTCCTCAAATTAAAGGTTGGGCCGATCCTCCATGACGGTGAACTTGGAGCGATTCCCAGGTCACAGGAGGAGGGAGCGCATGAGGAAGCATAAGTTAACGTAAAAAAAAAAAAAAAAAAAAAGCACCCCATGAAAAGTAAAATCTGCCCTTAATCCTGGACACACCTGAAGTCTGACACTTCTTCAGTGAAGCTTTAAATTGTTTCCAGTGTTTGAAAAATGTGCCTGGACAGTCGGAAATGAGAACAAAGCAGGCAAAATCTCAACAGAAACAGATCATGTGAATGACACTGTTTGAAGCTCAAATGCTTTTTTAAGATTCAAAAACATTCTGTGATCATGTGAGAAAAAAAAAGGATCAAGAACCTGCGGGTGCTATTCATTCATTTACTTATTTGCGAAGAAAATTAAACCATTCCCTTTCTCCTTACTAATGTCCAAAACCAGTGTGCAATGTAGAAGAGAGACATCACTGAGAGCATGACTGCCGAAGACGATCTGCTCACTCTGCTGTCCTCTGCAGGGAGATCTGTAGCACTCCCACACTGACAGTGAATGAGACAGAGGGATTAGACAGTCGGCAGTGGCGTGATTTATAATGATGAAAGCTCTTTTAAGGATAAACGATAACACAGGAAGTATCGAAAACAGAGATACATTCTCAGCGGGGTGAAAAGTTAGATAAATGCAGAGGTGGGAGACGAAGGAAGTCCGAGTGGTACAGAGGGAAAGAGTGGTGATGCAGGGCCGGCTAAAGGATCAGCACTCTGTCAGCCTGTCACACCCAACAGACATCACCGTCAATCACCACACAAATATACATTTAAAACCATTAAATACAGCACATCGGCTCAAAAAAACACACATTTTCAGACAAGCATAAAAATATTCAGTGTGGAATCAAATGGGATTGCGTGTATACATGCCCAAAGGGCATACTGTTATATCAATACACAAAAAAAAAAAAAAAAAAAAAAAATGTGTAGAGCTGGTATAAATAAAAGCCCTCAAGCCCTCTGTTATTCAAAATTGTTTCACGATTTCCAAGGATGACAACATTTTTTTTTTTTTATATTGGCACTCTTTGAGTCAATGGGTCGAATAAAGACATGCGGTATGGTTGCTACACAGAAGTTAGACAGCTTTCCCTTTAGCAACAGCTAAAAGAAACTGACGCTAATTAACAGTGGAGAAGTGAGAACACAATCTTCCACAAGGTTGTTGAAGGAATCACAGAGATTACAGTCGTCATTACTTAAGCTCGCTACTCGCTCCTCATTATTTCATTTATTTTATTTATTTATTTATTAGTTACATTAAACCATAGTTGAAAATTTAAAGAAGCACTTGCACAAGTGTCTGTGTATAGAAGTGCTGGTTGAAAAAAGCACTAAACAAACATAAGGAAACTGCTTTACAAGTGGATGAGCAGAGTCTGATCCAAATGAGGTTGGTTAATGTGGGCACACAAAAATAGAACAATGCATTATTGATGAAAGATTACTTTGAATCCATTTTAACAGCAGCCAGCTGACATAATCAGCTGTGGGAAACCATGACAACAATGCAGAATTTCAGCATGTTTATTACTCTTTACAAAAACTATGTTCCTGCAGTTCATGGCTGAGTTTCACTCAGGGAACGTTAGCACGGTTCTTCTGCAATCAGGTTCAATCTGAATCCAGGTTTTTAAAGCCTGGGTCAGAATCACAATTCATAATCAATAAGTGTTCTTTCTCCTGATTTAGTCGGCCATGTGTAAAGCCCTTCGACTCCACTCAAACTTAAAGCAACAAAGGCAGCCACCTGACAAACTTCTGATTTCTGATAAGAGTCCTGACAAGAAATTATCCTTCATATCTTTGCTGATTTAATATTCCATTCTATAAACATTACTGGACAATGTTTTTTTTCTGTTTCAAAGCTCTAATTAGGGAGCACAAAATAAAACTCATTTTAAACATGAATCCAACCAAAATGTTTCTGACCAAAAGCTCTAATTTCATCACCCTGCTTTAAACTGAACTAAAAAGAACACAACCTCACAGGGATTATCTTGATAATTTGCTTTAATTACTGTTGGATGGCAAAATTCTTGTTGAAAAGAAAAATAAAAGATTGCCATATACCTGATATAAAGTGAATACAATTCAGCAGGACTTATTTATAGTACAGAAACGTATATAGCAGCTTTAATGTTGCAACAGGAAAATGCTTCCCAATGATTCAACTGAAGGGATTAAACAGAACACCGACATAGAGTGACTGGAAATAAAACTCTCACATTCACAATCAGCCGTCTCCAGACTTTGTGTATTTCTTAGTTTACTCAGTTTTACCCTTAAACTGCTGCACTTCTGTCTCTTTACAGAACAAACTCCACCTCTGTGGTCATGCGTCAATTTGATAATTCAGAACAGTCAAAACTGTGTCGTATGTAAACTGTGTGATTTATGTCTCTGCTTATAATAAGCAGAGACATATGATGGCATTCTTTCTAAGCTATTTTCACCATTTTTTACTACCGTGCTTCTAATAAACGTGCCCTCCCTAATAAACATGCCCCCATTGTGGCGACATGAAACCACTGATGGCGAAGCTGAAGCAAAGTTTGGTCCCAAAATGGTTACAACCACAGCCAGTCGAGGTGGTCTGCGTAAACCATGTCAGATCAATATGTGAAATTTTGGGGGTCAGAATAGACGCCCCCCGATTGTGTTTTGCATGGCCTTCTACTGATGGATTAGTAAAAAATATTAAATGTCCTCTCTGGTTTGTTTATAGCAGGTGGTTTAAAGGGGAGGAATCAGCCACTTGACTTCACTCCAACCCTTTTATTCCACAGTGGCTCTTTTGAATTTGGTCTAAAAGCTTTCTGCTACCTACTTCTGAGCTCCAGCAAACACATCTTAAATGGAAATTGGATGCTGATAAAGATAGGGAGGACTTATAATTCTAGTCAAATCTGAGTCTGTGATGTCATCATTTTTATGCACATCATTATGGCTCACTGAATGAGAAAGTTTTAGATCTGGGACATTCCAGACCAAGTAACGGGGTTGTGTTGGGGTTTTTGAGTTGGTAGTGACTTCAAACACCCAAATTAATATATAAAGTCTTTTTTTAATAAATTAATTTTCAGTGTGTAAAATTATCAACTGGACTTTCCCTATTGAACACAAAGTGAAAAGCTATACCACTTATGGCCTGTAGTTATATACTTCAAAGTTTCCATCCCTCTCTGTCTAATTTCTGCTGCCAAACAACAGTGACACCTGGACACTTCATCAAATATTATGAACGGCACTGAAGCCAAAGCAAACTTGAAAAATCTGTCCCCATGAAGTCCTCTGGGAACTATTTTTATTCACAGAAATAAACCTGTTATCACATGCATGCAATAAACCGTGCCAGTCCAGAAGAGCAGAGGCAAAGCTTTTAAGCAAATGGCAGTTGTGTAAACTAAAATGGCAATGTTGAAAGTCAATTCAATAATAGCTGAAAGCCATTACAACACTGTCATTAGCAAGGTTGCTGGAAATGCAATTAGCTCCCTCATAGTGTGCTCACGTCAACAAGCAGGGAGATGTGTCAATGAAAAAGAGGGGGGTGGAGAGGAAGAAAAGCACACACAAAAATGATAACCAGGCCTGAAAGAATGATTTAGTCCAGAATAATTCAAATGGCAGGATAATAGAATGACCAAATTGTAGGGGAGGTCCATTAACCCCAAACCGAACACTAAGATATGGCCAGATGAGAGTCCAAGTTAAATCATCCCACCTCCAAACCTGAACACAGAAGCTCAACACAATATTCCGATACACTCCAACAACAAAACACCACTTAGGTGTTGTTTAAAATATGCTCCATAAAAAACAAATATCGATTAAGGAAAAAGAAAAGACAGTCAAAATTGAATGCTTTATGACTTTACATTCAGCTCATGGTTTGCTGATTAATAGAGAGGCAAGAACTAAATATTAAAACAGTCTAACATGTTTGCCCCTGCACCTCCTCAAAGGTTTGGATAATTCTGTGAGACTGCATTTGTTAAGATGTTCATGAAGGAGGATGAGGTCAGGACTAAATGAGTGATAGGCATCACTGTCACACAGCACACTTCCAGCAGGTCTCCTAGGAGATAGGAGCCAGCTGTCTATCTGCAACACACTATTATCAAGGTCACCACTGCATGTACCCTGGAGTATATCAGCACCGCTACTCAAAGTTGATTCTAAATCATATTCCTTTGGATGCTGTGCACCAAACATAAATGATTCTTAATCTCACAAAACCATGAGGGCTCTCCTTCTCATTATGAACTTGTTTATCTGGTTCTGTGCTATTTCCACAGTATTTACACAGAAATCCATCAAGGCAATTCAGTATATATCCAGCTTTGTGAAGCTATCTGCAATGACACCAGAACATCATATGCGAACGCTCCTAGTTTGTAATATTTGATGGCTTGTTGTACTTGGATGAGGGGAGGGGCATTTGCTGCCATTGATATCCCAGCACAGCACTAAGGTAGCAGACGGAAGGGTAATGAGGAGGCAAATATGATTAAAACCATCTCCTCAGGCTGCCTTGGACCAGCCATTAAACCAGTGGACACTCTTTATGCCTAATCCATCACACTGTTTAGCTCCCACTGAGAGCAAAGAGAGAAACAACAAACTCAACCCTAAACCTCCAGTCTCTCCTCCCTCAAACACAACTAAGACTCCAGGAGGCTTGCGTGTTATTAAAGATGTGCCACAGAAGCTGCTGGATATGGTGACTTCTGGTGACTCCAAAAGAGAGACTTAAAAGACTTTACAAGACTGAGGGTACCAACTGGGAATATTCTTACTATTAACTTTCTTTTTTTTTGTTTTTTTTTTTAACAACAGAGACTTACTGAACACCGCAGGTGCCATAAGGTGTCACATTGCTGGGTAATGGTGCATATCTTTAGTTTGTGCCTTTCGGGAAAACAATATATCCTGGTGATATTTGTTTAAAGACATTTTTTAAGTATGTCTATGTTCCCTAACTGCTTCTTACTGATGAGAGTTGTGGGGGCTGAAGCCTATTTCAGGTATGGTACACTTGGACAGGTCCACAAAAAAGCCAAACAACCATTCACACTCACCTGTAAAACTTTGAATCACTGATCAATCTAATGTGTATCTTTTTGGAGTGTGGGAGGAAGGCCGGAGTACCCAGATAAATGTTATATGGGCACAGAGAGAACAAAAAAACGTCACGCAGAAAGGTTGAGAGTCAAAAGTGAAACCTCCTTGCTGTGAGGCAACGCTGCTAGCCATCTTATTGCCCTGACATCACAACAAAGTAAGAACATTTTATTATCTTCTACATCACTATGATGTCTGGAGACTGCATTGTAGTGACAGGAGAGAGCAGGTGGAAGAAAACCTGGAGAGATGGAGATATGTGATCGAGAGGAGAGGAGTGAAGGTTAGTGGGAAGACAGAATACCCGTGTGCCTTCTGGGAAAGAGAGGGAAGGAGGAGGACCAGTAAGGATGCAAGAAGCAGACATGAATAAAGTGCAGGAGTGTAAAAACTTGGGCATAACTGTGCAGAGCAATGGGGAGTGTGGAAAAGAGGTAAAGATGAGGCTGCAAGCCAGGGTGAAATGGGTGGAAAACAGTGTCTGGAGTTATCTGTCATAGAAGAGTAGCAACAAGATTAAAAGGAAAGAGTACAGAGACGGTAGTGAGGCCAACCCTTCTGCTTGGAAATAGTGCCACTGACCAAGACACAGGAAGTGGAGCTGGAGGTCACAAAGTTAAAGATGTTAATATTTTCTTTGGGAGTGATGAGGATGAACAGGATTAAAAATGAGCACATCAGAGGAACAGCCAGGGTTAGACGACTTGTGACAAAGGCTAGATTAAGATGGTTTGGACACATAAAGAGGAGGGCTAGTGATAGTGGCCTTTTTTTTTTTCTTGGATTCATAGATGAATTGTGTCTATTATAGATAATGCTGATTTAGACAAAGCTAATCTCATTCTATTCCCTTGCACAGCTTGTTTAAATACATCCTCTTCTGTACATCAGCAGCTCCACTGAAACAACCCCATACAATCCCCCAAAGACACAGGAATCATGGAGAGAATCAACAGGCAGCTGAATATGTAGAACTGAGGTGACTGTAATAAGGCATCTTATGCCCTACAGAGCGTTTAAATGAGCCCTGCAGACCAGCTCAAAGATGCTGATGCCTCTTTATTAAAGAAATAAGAGGCAGTTCCATCAAATGACCAGATTTTCACAAAACAAGTGCAAAGGCAACTGGAGCTAAGAAAGAGTACTGCATAAAACTATGAGCAAATTAACATAGTCATGATAGACACAACTAATGTTGATACTGAAAGATCTATACCTCAAGAGAAATATTATACAATATACATGACACTGATATCAGTAGATCAAACATCTCTCAGTACCTGTAGGAATAATCATTCAGTGGCCTCCCTAGTGGTTTCGTGGTAGTGCCCTCACCTGTTATGTGGGAGGGCACTATTACAAAACCACCAGGTTCAAATCCAAGTTGTGTCAGGAAGGGCACCCATGTAAAACTTGTACCAAACCAGTCATGCAGATCTCTCTCCTGTGGCAACCCCAAACAGGGAGTAGCCAAAATGGAAGTTATTGATTGTATCACTGCTTTGCATTAATACATCAAGTTTCAATGACCACTGATTATAAATGCATAGAACGAATACTGAAGTTTGCACTTGTACATTCTACACAGTGTATGAGGAATTGTTTATATGTATGAACCCTGACGTTTGGCAAACAATTGGGCTTTCTCACTAAATGTGTGGTGCAGATCATGGACTGTCATTAGTTTAATCTCAGATCTGCCTGACTGGAAGGTGAACAAAGACACTTTTTACATATTTTTTGTAAATTTATTTTTAAAATATGCTTTGTAAATAAAATGAATAAAATAATAATAATAAATGAAATAAAAACTTGATGATCAAATCATAGTCTCCTGGTTTTGAAACTACAGTTCAACGTTAGAAAATACAGCAGAAAGGGCAAACATCTCTGAGGTACATTTTAAGATATAAATGTGCACACTAATATTTAACTAATCTTTTTATAATGATTATTATACGCAGGGGACACGTTGAGTAACATCTTATTTCTCTGCTACTTGGGAGTTGGTGGTAAAGGTCAGTGAAATTTGGAAAACTTAGTTGATTCTTTTCAGTAAGTTTCAAGTCAGTGCATTCAGCAATCCAGAATCAAAAACAGGATCAGAGTGTTAATGCAAATAATGTTTGAACCATAGATGAGTCTTGGTTCAACTCCTTGAATCTGGCTAAGAACAAAAAAAAAGCTTGAAGTCAAAGAACCTTTTTATCCAAAAAACATCTCTCTCTCTCTTTCTCTTTCTGTATCAATCTTCTGCAGACAAACAGACACATAATCATTAGACCAAGCTTAAAAAAAAAGAAATTATACGGACTGTCTATCTTAATCAAGCAAATCTGATCAATGTGTAGTGAGATCAGCAAATGTCTCATGTTTTGACGCAGTCCCTTTTTCTGAAGTTGGCACCCCTGACTGAGCAACTCTGTACAGCTTGATTCCTTAAGTGTAAATGCATTTTTTATTGAATGTAAAAAAAAACAATTAAATAAAAACATAATTAATTAAAACCAACTCAATTATTTATTTATTTCAATTCTCTAAACATTCATGTTTCAGCAAAGTAGATATTGCTTCACTTTTGTTCATCCTGACAAAAATCAATATTTTTTTGCCCTTTTTAAGGTTTTCTTTACATGCAAGTGATCCTTTTTTTGTACAAAAAGAAAAAAAATACAGCCTTGTCGCCCCTATGCTTAACAATATAGATGTATCATTGAGTTTTAGAATCTGATTTAAGAGAATATCTGACAAGCTAACATGTATGCAACTTGAACATTACATGTCACTCACTTTATGCAGAGAATGAACAAAGTCACTGTCATAGATATTACTGCTGCACTTCCATAATAATGACTGTACAGGAAACCTCACAGCACCTGGAAATGTTTAATACACATGTGACAGATCACAGAAAATGTCAAGCCTGACCTTAAAAATGTTTTTTTTTTTTTTTTTTTTTAATTGATATCACAGGAAATATCCCTTTAAGTTAGGCTGCAGTAACTGCAGGAGCTATAGGAATTATTTTTTTTTATTTTCTCATCCGATACATTATATTATGAGGTTTTGTTTTGTTTCATTCTGTTTGGTTGAGAATTGCTTCACCTTAGCTACTGGGACTAGAGCAATATGTTTAACCTGGCCCTGACATACTTCTTCATGAAAGTGATGTATAATTTATTTTTACTACCTAAAGATGGAAAGCCAAGGATGTCAACTCCGTCAGAGTGGATCAACAGTAGGCAGGCCAAGCTTCCCACCGAAAATACATGGAGGACTGAACATGTGTGTTGCGTTCGGGTGCAATTTACTTTAGCTGGGATACAGAGTGAGATGAGAGCCAGATAAGCATGTGACTTTAATGTTTTATGACACCAAAAGATGCTTTCATCTCCTCTGCACTGACTCACAGAAAACATAAACAGTCAGACATGCGATGCAGAGGCATATGCACTCACTCATACAACACACACACACACACACACACACACACACTTCAGCTCCCAGTTACAATTTAATAATTTCAGTCAAGCATTGCATTGCTTGTCCAACCAAGCATATCTCTCCATCTTTCTCTTTCCTTTCTTCACTTGGAAGAAATTTCAATTTTATGTGTTTGCTCACTGCCACTCTACTTTGGGGGTGCACCGTCTGTACTTCCTGATTTGGTTTCCATAGCGACTGCAACAGAATCCTTCCCCTGCAGTGATGGATTCTAAGCTAACATAGCAGCCATGATGACATGCAGATCAACTCTTCTGACAGTAGTGATAACTTTCTCCTCCTGAGGCTTAAACTTTTTCTCTCTCAGCGCGTTTTTCTTCTCTCTCTCTCTCTGCGTGCTTCCTCATTCCACAGATCCATTGATTTACATGTAAAGATCTGTAACACTGATGCATATGTATCTTACACACTGAACTGCTGTGCATGGAGGTAAAATATCCAGTTATGGAAAAGAGCATAATCACCTGGCTTTCTGGAGTGCTGTCTAAACTGCAGATGACAGGAAAATGGAGTTGACTCATAAGTCAAAAAATGGTACATGCACAGCAATAAATAATTCTAATCCATTGCTTTTGCAAGAGAAGCAATAAATCCCGAGAAGGATTCTTGTCATAAAGCTGTTGTGTTGGAATAGATTTACAGCTCAATACACTGAATGCCCTAAGAAATACTGACATTTGCATGCAGAACCTTTCCTCACCTACAACTGCAGACCCCGAGTTGACCTGTATGCTATTTGTTGTCAGCCTAATGACTTTGTCATTATTAATTATTTCCTGCCAGTGGAACAGGTACAGCACACCCCAAGCTGCAGGGCACTGACGGGAAGACTCCACTCCACTTCCCTGTGCCTGATCCTTTTGAAGTGTTAATGGACTTAAGGTGCGTTTAATTTCCTGCCGATAGCGGATGTGGGAGAGGGCCACACCTGGGCGAGCAGGATAAGGAAGTGGGACTTGGGGCTCTCCCAGCGGCGCTGCTCACCAGCCCCACTATCGAGTGGCTGATAAAGGAGCAGGTGTGGCAGCAAAGTGGGACAGTGATAATACTAGCAGAAGGGATGTTCTCTAAACCGTAACGAGATGAACTGCCCTAACACTGAAGCTAAGATATGTTTACTTAACGGTCACTGAGTTGGTTAGTGCAACCAGTAACAGTGATTCAATGGGGGAATAAGCTGGAATCTTTGAAGGATGTGGGCAGCTTCAGGGACTCTTGGAGAAGGAAGCTGTATAGTGCAAAGTCATGAAATGTTTATAGCTTCCAAGTGATATCTTGTTAAAGTGCGCATTGGCAAATAAACATCTGGTTTATAAGCCTTCCCCAGCACGCATCACATATTGACGTACAGCCTTGACATTCTGAGCCACCAAAGTATAGATTCTTTCAGAAACTTTCACAGGGTAATTTCACACCTTGGTTTGTTTGCTCTTGTACAACTCACTGGATGAATTTGTAAACCTGTAGTATTTTCCACTTAGAATTTTGTCCATATGAGCAGGAGCAAAACTAAGTGAACCTAAAGGCATCACCACACCAGAACATTAGTCAGATGTGTCTGCTGTGAGAACAAAAAATTATAAATACAGAAAAACAAAAACCTATTGTATGGAATGTACAATGTACGGCTTTACTGTTTATCCGAGGACATGACAAACCTGTGCAGATCATCCTCGTGATTCTTTACAACGCTTGCATTTTCACTCCTGTCTAATATTTCAGTTTGACAATTAACTGCAGGTACAAGCTGGAAAGATACCTCAAGTTAGTTTGAAATGGGCTAAAGTCTGTAGGTGTATTGTTGGCTTAATATTTTCCTGAAAAAACACAATTCAGCATCATCTTTTCCTAAAACACCATGCCACTTTAGGAAACTGTAGGATAACAAGAAAATCACCACAGAGTGTAAAGTGTGCTGTTTAGGTGTATGTAGGTGGCTAGCAGGATGGATGGCAGCCCCTGTGTCCTCTAAAGTCTCCTGCTGTGTGCCACAGCCGAGTTCACCTTCATCTATCAGCAACATCACTCTGGCCACTATAACTCATGTTCTCCTACGCAACAAGATATGGAGGCTGAGTGTGGAGAAAAAAGAAAGAGAGAGGCTACAATGTGACAGAAAAAAAAATGGAGCGGCAAAGGAGAGGAGGATCTTCTTTGCTCTGCAATTCTATAACTGCATTTTTTTGTTGTTGTTGTTATTGTTGTTTAATATGTAATAGGTATGGTTATTGTAGAGGTGAGGAACGGAAAAGAAACCCAGACATGTCTGGTGCAGGCATAGACAAAGTCAGTGTGTTAGAGGCTGACTCTATTGGATTACCTGAGGACACACAGTCTGTCTGTATTCCAGAGGTCCTTGTCGATTAAAGTTGCTGATAAATTGATTATGCCTCAAGGCCTGCGCACTGTCTGGCAACAATCAGACTCAATAGCAAATCAATATTGCATAAACCAGTTATCATAGCTCATATTGACCTTATTAAAGTGTATAGCTCAAAATATGGTCAACATAGGTTTAGCCATGTTTGCTCTTTTTCTTTGTAAAAATGACCAAAAACAACTATTAAAAGAAACCAAAGTTTTTTTTCCCATGATGCCATTTCACCTGGCAATCTGATTGTACGATCAAATTTTAAGGAGGGATGCTTTGAAGGAAAACAGGAAGAGAGCTCTTGTGTTGATGCATGTGTTGTCCTTCTGGTTAAGCTTGTGCTCTTCATCTCCAAAAAATGTCAGTCACCTTGGGTTGTGTCCATCATGGTGATGAACACCGAGCACTTGGATGACCTGACAGGTCTCCTGGGGTATCCTGCTTACCGCAGAAAAGCAGAAGAAAGACAGAAGGAGAGACAGAAAAGTGCAATGAGCCAGAGAAAAACAGACAAACAGCTAGTGAAGCTCGTAATAGTAAAGGAAAACTCCTTATCAGACACGCGTTAGGAGCGTTAGGCTGAAAAATGTTGGATAAGTGTCAAGATTTTGATGTAGAACGGCATCTCCGTCCTTTTGTCTAATGAAAAAAAAAGAATAGCAGTGCTTTTTCAGCAAAGAGGAGATGATATGAATGCAGATGGGACGAAGAGACTGGAGTCTCCAACTTCTGCCATCCTCACCAGATAATGTCAGAGTTGTGGAAGAGGTTAGTGGAGCAGAAAGATGAGCACAGGAAGGGGGAGAGATGGACGGCACTGCACAAGTATACCCCTCTCCAGTTTCACTTGTTTTTAACTTTTTGCACATCCTCTTGAATTAGTATGACCAAAACAGCCATCCCATAATGGACTGCAACACAGTTCTACACCGTTTTTCATGCTATTTTACTTGATCTCAGGTTTTTGACAGCAAAACAGTTTCAAAGGCAAAACTAAAAGAAATTATTTTGAAGTTATTTTTAAATCTTTTTCAAATAAATAACATTCAACTCTGAACTGAATAACACGAGGCTTTGCAGTGTTAAGAACACTGGTCTTTAAAAATACGAGTTAGGCAGAGTGACAGATAAAGGGATAATAAGGGAGACCCAAAGGAAATAAAAGAAAAGAACAAATTGTTCAAGAACTGAAGAGAATTTGTGGGAAGCACGGAGGGGTCCATTTTCATGGGGTGCAGGGATTAGGGGCATGACACCAATCCAAACAAAGCTAAATGTGGCTAATGGAGCAGAGAAAGAAAGGGAATTTGCTGTATCACATTGTGTACAGAAGAAAAGGGGAAAGGTTGAAGAAAATGTAATAGCTGGGTTGAGAATTGAAGAGTGAACACGCACATTGGTGGGTAAGCATGTGCAAGTACACAGAAAGTAGATGACCGAGTCCATATGGACTGCAGTCTCTGATGTCTTCATCATGTGATGAAGCCTCTGAAGCTGTGGTGATGAAATGTTTAAACTGGACCTTGAGATATCTACCTTCAAAGAAGATTTTTTGATGATGTAAAGATAGAGATTGTCAAAAGAGAGGGCTGAGATGTATGTGTGGGAATAACATTTGTACAGTGGAGATCACCCCCTCCCCCGATCGTGTTTCAGACGGGTGAAAGACTAGAGCCAGTGTCTTTGTTATTGAGACCTATCACCTCAGAGGATCTATAAACAAATTATATATCTGTCGTGTGAGGTGCTTTCTGTTCTCAATCTTTTTAAAGTGTCTCCGAACTGTTTATTGCTGTGCATGCAAGAACATTTTCTGGGCCACAGCAATATTTTATCTCACTGCCTCAAAAACCAACAGCCTTATTTTACAGTTATAAACACGGTGGGCTGTAAAGGTGAATCAGTCTTCCAAAGCCAACTGTCGTCCGTATCTGTATTGTCTAGTTATGTGAGGTTTTAACCTCTCTCCAAATTTTTCTCCATAATTTAGTGCACCTTAGGAAAACAGTCCAGTTTCATTTTCCACTCTGAAATGACAGCTATAAATGAAATGTCCTCTGCCTTAGGCTGAATTTAATACCTAAGACCACATGAGCCACTGGTAAACGCCCAGGCTGTGCCATCTAGCAGAAACGCCCTCTCCGTCTTCAGTGAAATGCAATACAAGAAAACTTGCTTTTTGTTATTCCATTCCTGTTTCCATTAAAACTGACATTTCATCTAAACTGAAACCTCCAGGGGAAACTAAGAGCCAGGGTGGAGATGAGGCAATAAGATCTGTGTGTGGGTTTGCTTGCGTCCATGTGGATCAGTTTGTCTGTGGTCTGTGTCCATGCATGCCAGCGAGCATTGGGTCTGGGCTACATGTGAGGAGACGGCGACCTGGATGTGGACGCAGGCCAATGTTTTGGTGTTTACCCCTGTGTGATATAATGTTTTTAAAAGGCTTCATGAGCTCGGTTCAGAGCTCATGTGAGAGCCCTCAGGCCTAACGATCACTCCTGTTCTTCCGCTGGATCAAGAGAAATGCCATTATTTGTAGCCATCACTGAGAAATCAATGCAATTATGTTTTCAGAGGCTCCATGCTGCTCTTGCCTATAAAGCATAATTTCCGAAGTTATAAGCTTCTCAAATCTTGGTTGGGTTGAATGTGTGTTGATGGAAAATAATATTCACTTTGCCGTGGAGGTCTGTGAGCTCGTTATGCCACTTTTGGTGGCAGGCAGAGGCACACGAACTTATATTCTGACATGAAGAAAAAAGAGACATGGATGGAAATGTAGTAGATATATTCTAAAGCACATATTCAGATGTGCGCTAACAAGCAAACACAAGGACTCCAGTGTAATCCTGCAGGGGAGGAGCCAACCTGCATTATAACAAATAGACATGTCTCTGTTTGCTCCAGTCATGCAACACTCAGTTGCAAATCCTCTAAAAGAGTTTGTTGAGCTCTGTGTAGAGACAAAGAGGACTGCCTTGTGTAGAGACGAGGCAGTCAAGCCTCCTGTATGATACCTCTATTATCACAGGGGTCAAGTCGGGGTTGAGTTCCCAGAGATTTAGCCTAGGCACATGTGCTTTGCCATCAGGTACATTTAGCTTTGAATATCTTTATTAATGTACATAATTCAACATTTTCTCTGGTCAACAGACCCACAAAGTCATAATTTTCTCCTCCCTAACTGTGCTGGCTGCTGATTCACCAGTCAGTAGACTGAAACAGAGAAATTACAGGGTATTTACAAATGAACATGCAGTATTTAAATTCAAAACACACAAGAACACCTCTACAGTCCATTTCTATCTGGCAATGGCTTCACCGAGAAGTTCTATGACCCCAGTCATTTGTCATTCAGGATCAGAGCGTTCTGTGCCTGTGTGCGATGGTGCTTTGCAAATTCACATCTACTTGTTGAAGCATTTTGCTGCAAACAGAGGGAAACTGTTATTAACAATTTTAGCTGTCCGGTGCAGCTCAAGCTTCAGCCTGTCTGGGATATGATGAAGGAAAAACAGTAATGAATTTGACTGTGCTCTTCGATTATATTGACTTGTTTGTTCAGTTTCAAACAATTAAATATATTGTGTAGACATGACACAGTCACATCAAGAAATGGACAATTAAAAGGGAAAAGGGAAGGGAAAAGTAAGGAAAGGAACAGCTCATGATCTGAAGCATCCTACATTATATGTCAAATACGGTGGAGGCAGTGTTATGATATGCACATGTATGGCTGCTAACAGGATGGGAGGTTTTTTATTGATGTTGTGACTGCTTGCAGAAGGAGCAAGGTGAATTTTGAGGTATATATGGTTGTACGCTTTTGTCCTTTCAGCCAAGTGTTACAAAACTGACAGCACTGCACTTCACAGTGCAGATGGATATTGACCCTAAAGATACTGCGAAAATGGCTCAATACTTTCTGAAGTCAAAGAATTGGAATATTTTTCAATGGTCAAGTCAGTTGCCTGATCTCGACCCAACGGAGCATGCTTTTCATTTACTGAAGATAAAACAGAGGGCAGGAAGGCCCACAAACAAGCAGCAGCTGAAGGTGGCTACAGTGAAGCCCTGACAAAGCATCTCCAGGGAGGAAACCCTGAATTTTTTAAAAGTCCACGGAGTCCAGACTTCAGACAGTCCTTAACTGCAAAGGATTTTTGTCCAAGTACAGTATACACTTGCCCATTCACGGTTCACCATTCGCAGTTCACCGTTAGCGGTCCCGCATACTCGCGGATTTTGCTCTCAAACTTTTTTTTCTTTATTATGTATTTGACTTATTATTAATTCATTTATTATATATATATATATATATATATATATATATATATATATATATATATATATATATATATATATATATATATATATATATATATATATATATATATAATTGTACTGTGCTGTACAGTACAAAGACTGCATCAATAATTCGCTGATTTCTTGGGATTCGCAGGGGGGAGGAAGGAATGTAACTTCCGCCAATAATAATGGTATACTGTGTTTAATAAAAAAAAAACAGTTAAATCTATAGATATGTCAAGTCATCTAAATACATTAGAGCCTATCAAAATAAAGGTAGTCTGCTTAAAATGGCTGTGATTCTCATATGATGAATACAGTATTTTTGTGAAACCCTTTATATGAAGGCTGAGTCTACACATTGGCTGCAGTTACATGGACAACAATAATCTGATTATTGACCTTAATTTAATTAAGGCAATAATCCCATTCAGGCATTTAACATGAATTGATTTTAAAATATTCACTTCATAATCCATGTTTACATGTCAAAGGGCATTGCTCTATTAATGTAATGTCCTTTAAGTCATTACATCTTATGTCTGCTATCACCAGCTTGTTTATACCTTACACCGCTGTGGGTCTTTTGCTTAAGATTGTGTTGGTGTTTCAAGTACAGCTTGTTATGTTCAATGTTACATGTGCTAATAGATGTAAGTGGGTATTGTCATTCCGCAACTTGCGCATGCCACCGTCCTGCCGAAAATGTAGGTGGAATTTTGATGCAGAATGGAAAACAAATTTCTTCTTGTCCTGAAGATTGTTCACAAAGTTATTTCTGATGCAGTTTTTCCTCTCGCAGCTATGTTTGTTGTCGTTCTACAGCTGTCGACGGTGGAGGATACATGGTGCCACAAAATGCAGTGAAATCTCTAACAGGACATTATAGTCAGATGAAGGTGTTTACATGTCTGAATAATCCAAACATGATTATTGCACATGCCTTAATCTGATCATTGCATACTCTGATTATGACTTTAATTAGATTAAAGTTGCTGTTCACATATATTTTTCAGTTTTACATAATCTATAATCTGAATAAAATCTGAGTATTGTGGTCCGTATCGTGTCAATGCGTTGACTTGATTGCTTTATTTCAAATTCAATGTGGTGACAAGTGCAAAATCATGAAAACTAGGCTGCTATCACCAAACTATCTGGATGTCCTCAGCGAGTGAAGTTGTAGTCAATTGTCCATTATTTCTCTGTTATTATTTATTTATAATAATTAGGTCTTCAAGACTGAGCTTTTATGAGCTGTTTCAACTTTTCTTTTGTAATATGTGTAAAATGATCAATGTAAGTATTAAGAATCACTACATTTGTGATTTTCTTTTTTTTGTTTTTTTTCAAGACACATTTTATTGCTATCACCTTTGTTCACTGACAGCAGTAACCAGGATGACTGACTGGCTTTGCAGACCAGAGTGATTTGTCACCTTTGTGCCAAGTCTCAACATATTCAGCTTGTCAAATGATGTCAGTCACATTTTGGCATCTTTATACACACACACACACCGTATACCCATTGAAATCCTGAAAACACACAGCCCCGTAACACAACAAATCCCAATTGGGATTAGCTTGTGCTGGGTCAATGCAGGCTAATTTCAAAGGCATGGGAAGGTGATGGACCGATCTGAGCCGACATAAAGGGTTGGGCTCCAATTGGATTGCGGCGAAAAGTATATTTTAATATCATTTTAACCAGTGGAAAGCTGCCTCGAGTGCACATTATGTCCACAAAGTCACTAGACGACTTCTGGGTCGAGCAAGAAGAAAGACGGACGGAGAAAAGGATGTAAAGCAATGCTAAAGCTACCTCGGATAGCCATAGCCAGGATGAGCTGGATCCGGAAGGGGACACACGCGAGGCCGAAAGCGGGGAGTCAAGTGCACAGCGAGATAAACTGATAGTGGAGAGTATCAGTGCTAATATAGAGAAGATGCTGGATAGTAAACTCGCTAACGTAATAAAGTCTGTCAGCGAGGTGGCTGGAAAATTGGACGGCTTAGTTGAGAGGATGGTGACGGTAGAGCAGC
Source organism: Hirundichthys speculiger (assembly GCA_018398805.1). Taxonomy (NCBI): domain Eukaryota; kingdom Metazoa; phylum Chordata; class Actinopteri; order Beloniformes; family Exocoetidae; genus Hirundichthys; species Hirundichthys speculiger. The sequence continues at coordinate 1,413,438 of JAGFBZ010001679.1, forward strand.
GTGTCTCCAACCTGGAAGATGTGTCCGCTACTACTACGCCCCGCATGAAAGCTTTGGAGGCCCAGCTGCAGAAAACACTGGAGCGCCTTGAAAACTTTGAAAATCAAAGCCGACGACAGAATGTGAGGATCAGAGGCTAAATTACCGGTGGACTTTTTTGAAAAGTGGATACCAGACATCTTAAATATGCAAAATGACCGCATTCAGATTGAAAGAGCCCACCGTACGGGACCGCGGATGAACCGCACTGGTAAAGAGGGTCCGAGAGCCGTCCTGGTGAGGCTACATAGCTACACCGACAGACAGAGGATCTGGTAAGCGGTGAGGGACAAAGGTATGATTAAAGTCGATGGTGGAAATGTGTCTTTTTATCAAGATTTCTCCGTGGAGGTTGTGAGGAGGAGGAAGGAGTCTGCAAAAGCCCGCAGATTGTTGAGAGAAGCTGGGATCAGATATTACTTCTTATTTCCTGCTGTCATTAAGATTTTCCACCCTGACGGATCCAATTCTGCCTTGCCCACTGCGGGAGAAATTAACGACTACATCAACACATTACCCTCATCAAAGTAAACTCTTGGTGTGGAGGCTAGAGGGACTGTGAATACAACAGGTATGGAAAATGCCAAGGATCATAATGCATCTCAAGACTTACTCGATTATTCAGTCATGTTACAAAAGGACACTGGTATCACAATAGCAATCTAGTGAGGGTCCAATTTCTTGCTGGTCAATTGCCTCCCACAGCTGTGCTTTATACAAGCTTAGAGTACAACTAAGTAAGTTAGTTTATTTTTTGATTGTGTTTTTTTTCCTTATTTTTATGTCTGTTACATGCTATGTTGTTGGTGATTCCAAGCTTTTGGTTTTGTTTGTGCTTGGAACACATTCCTAAGTTCTATGATGTTAACTGTATCTGTTAGCTGTACTTAAAGCTACAAACTGGTCACATTTCTGTTTAATGTTTTCTTGCAGCACGGAATTCACAATACAACTTTTCACTGATGTCAATTAAGATTAGTACTTGGAATATAAAGGTTTCTAACAATGTGGTAAAGAGGAAATCTGTCCTGAACTCTCTTAAAAAAGATAGAATTCAAATAGGTGTCAAAAGAAACACACCTTAGTGATGAGGAGCACAAAACATATCATAGGGAATGGGTTGGTCAAATTTTTTTCTCATCTCATTCAACTACTAAAAGGGGTGTGATAACTCTAATTAATAAAAATCTTCCATTCACAGTTATGTCATCCTGTAAAGATACTGAAGGGAGATACATTTTAGTTAAAGACGTAATGCACGGTGAAAATATCTTGCTGGGTAATGTCTATTTTTTTTTTTACTTTTTTTTTTTTTTATCTTTACTTAGCCAACTAGCCGATATGGACTGCCCTAATATGATAATAGGAGCGATTTTAACTGTGTATTATGCCCAATGATGGACAGATCTCCCTCTCAGTTATATCAAAAAATGCCAAGGCTCTCTTGAATATAAATAAGGAGTTTGACCTCTTGGATATGTGAAGATACCTTAACCCACTTTTAAAGCAATATACATTTCACTCTAAGCCTCACCTGTCGGTCTCACGCAATGACTATATTTTTATGTCCCGGTGTCTGAGCCACCTGGTTGAACAGGTAGATATAGGCCACATTGTACTTTCAGACCATGCTCCTGTAGTCATGTCAATTCAACCTCTCAAACCCACTGAATGTTCATTCTCTTAGAGAATGAACACAACTTTGCTTATGGATGAAAAATTTCTTAAATATTCAAATGATCACACAGATTTATTTTTAGAATTCAATGGTAAAGATGCAGCTGACCCAATAATTGTGTGGGATACCTACAAGGCCTATATGAGGGGGATGGTTATTTCATATACAAGCCAAAAGAAAAAAGAGCGAATGGCAAAACAACTTGAAATTGAAAAGAAGATATTAAGGCTAGAAGAAGAATATAATGTATTATGTAATCTTATGATCAGTGACGACATGTGGAATGATGTCCTGTGGTTGCCTTTCAGAATCTTAGTATGTAACAGATACAAGGAATTACAATATAATATTTTACATAATATCTATATATCGCCATATATTTACAATAAATATATAGCAGGAGTTTCACCAAATTGTCCCAAATGTAAAAGTCATGCAGGCACTTGGTTGCATTGCCTGTGGGAATGTAATATAATTCAGGCATTCTGGAGGCATATGTACAAACATTAGTATTGCAATAGGACAACAGGTGCCAGCAATTCCACTTTTATGTTTGCTTGGAAGTGTCACCAGTTCTCTTAAACAACACGAAGAAGTGATTACATCACTCTTGGCAAGGAAAGCAATCCTGGTAAAGTGGGTGGGAGATGACCCCCCTCTGTTCAGTTGTGGAAATCTCTGATATCTGAGGTTATGACTCTTGAGAAACTGGGACATTACATCAATGGGAGGATTCAAATGTTTCAGCAGAAATGGAAAAGACCACTGGAACATCTAGGAGTTTCATACAACCTGGAACTGAACTAACTGGACTCCGGTTTGAAATGGTACATTATCAAACTCTGACATGTGCTTCATTTATTGGACTAATCTTTATATTGTTAATGAGCCGTGCTTTGGACCAGCTTTGTAACTGTGTGAAAATTGTAAGTTTGTAATTTGACTATTTGTATGCTTTTGGAAAAGAGAATAAAAGTAAAAAAAAAAAAAAAAAAAAAAAAAAAAAAAAAAAAGCTGAAATAGAATAGGAACAAAATAGCTCTGACAAGCAGTATACTGGACGGAAATAGTGATGTGTACATTATCACACACTGAAAGAGTATTTACAAACACACAACAAGTAAAATGAATTAATAATTATTAGTTCTGCATCTTGATTAATGCTAAAAAATAAATCATGACATGATCATGTCCAGACTGCATAAACTGCATTATGAATTCATACGATTAAAGAAACATTCAGAAATGTGATGTAACAGCTGGTTTTTGCTAAATCAAAAAAAAAAAAAAAAACAAAACAAAACAAAATTGACAATGGTCTCAGCAAAATTTTTTTTTTTTCATTTTATGAAACTAATGAACCTAATTCTGCCTTCCTGAATATTAAAAGACAAAAATGAGAAGACACAATGAGAATGCAAGTTCAGCTGTAGATTTACACTCAGGACTTTACTCAACTCACAACACACAGACGTGATTTATATTCTTTGGAAAGCTAAGAGTTGTGGTCAGCGTCTCTGCAAAGCATCTGAAGAAGGCAGTGTGTCCTGACAACGCATCAACAACTTGATCTTCACACAACTTTATAAAAACACGTGTCGGTCCGGGGGCATTAATTATCCAGTCAAAGTAGACACTATTCTCCTACATCACTGTATTTGATGAACGAGATGATTTTCTCATTAAGATTCTGCCTCTACACGATGAAACAAAGGAGTAACCAGTGTGTCTGCACACAAAATTGCTTGTGGAACTATGGACACGTGGCTTCAGATGGAAAGCCCATCCAGAAAAGGGAAGAAGATAAATGTATTTGTCAATGGAGGCTGAAACAGTCAAATATGAAAAATCTGTTTTCACATAAATGAGGGTTTTTATGACAAACTGTTGCACTGTGTTTTTAGGTTTTGCAATGTGGGATCTGTCATTATCATTTATTTCCTAGCTTATTTTACAGATGAGACTATAACCATATTTATTGAAGTTGTCTTTCAACAATGACAAGAACTGAAGGTACAGGACACTCGGGATCAGTTAGCTGTTAAATTCAAATAAGCCCAGAGACAGCTGTCTTTTTATTTTTAAACCATAGCGTGGCTCATGATTTGATATCTATGTTTTTGGAATCAAAAATTAATCAGGGTATTCATCTAAAACCTAAACAGTGAAATGAGACTACACCATGACTTGATCATGTTTATACAAAAATCTGCAAAGTTTTTAGATTCTCCTCATTGGGTCGGTACCTGTTGTTAGTAATTTATTTCTTTTATTTTTTCTTTTTTTCTCTAAAGTTTTGATAAATACTGTTTACCATACAGTACTCTCTGACTTCATTTTCCATCCCACATTAAATGATGTTGTTATTCTTATAAATGAAATACTTTTTCTAATGATATGAAAATAAGAGTGTTGCTATTACCAACCAAATGTTGCTGCAAATATTTATAATTAAGTCTGCATCGTAAATGGTGTGCCACTAATGCTCATTAAAAAATGGAAAATCCTATTTCCAACTGAAATCAACATCCAGCAGCCACTTATCATACCATTAAGAGGCATTGCTGAGTTTCAACCTCATTATGACGAGAATACCAATGTTCTTAATGTTTTTTTACTTCACCTAAGATGAACCTCAGACCTGATTGAGCATAAGGATACGGCATTTCTCATGGTTCATGGTGCCACAGTGAAGAGAAAATCTGAACACAGGCAGGACAACATGTGACAAGAATGCAAGGACTGAACACATGATGGAGAAAAAAACTATTAGACTTTGGGCATGTAAGAGTTGCCTGGCCAGCCATCCTAAGTCCTTTCCTTTTCAACGCAAATAATTAGTCAGGTTCCTCTGGATTTGACTCTGACCAGTACCAGTGGACAGAAAGGAAACTGCCTCTGGACACCATTGCTTAGGCCTACCAATCAGAGAAACAAAGCATGGACGTGATGTACGACTAGTACCAACAAACACCATCCAAAATGGCATGCAATGGAATAGGAGCACCAGTGAAAGACTGTTTTCAGTTTTGTAGTAAAAATATATTGATCTGAGCCTAGCAATTCTGCAGCTATCTTGATTGTTTTGAACAGTGGCGGTTGGACACTCCTGTATGAGTGATTGCATAAAACCACTGCTCCATTGCGATCAGTTCTGTACGTTCTGTACTGGTGGAAATGAATGTCAGTGGTTGGTCTACCAGAAGCATTTCACAAGAGATAATTCTCACAAAGTGAATAGATACGGCTGGCCAGGCTAAATTAATAATAACTTTAAATAACATTTACGCTCCACATAATTAAACCTATTTCCTAAATTATTAATCAAACACATTAAAAAAACACGTCAAACACGCTTACAATAGTGCGGATATTTGGTAGCACTCACTGTTTTCTATTCCGGTCACTGGTGGATGCTGAGTAAGTGTTCGAGCTAAACATCACTGCTTCATGCTGAGGCTGCATCAAACATCGCAACACATGGCACCATACATTCATTTATATAAACCACAGAACACCCATCAGTGCTGCCTTGTTTATTTGTATGTCCTGTCCTTTCTCGCTTCACTTTCAGTGATTTCAGAACTCTGACAGATTCAGGGTTTCTGCCGTTAGTATTTGTAAGATCAGACCGTCAAAGTGGGCTAGTGAAGGACACATTCACTCTCACTTACACATATGTACAGGAAAACTAACATCTGCAGCACTTAAAAATGCATATATTTCTTTCTTTAAAATAAAATATTTTGGAGGTAGCAAGTTAGGTATAGTATTACTGATTTATAGACATATTTGCAGATGATTCATTGTGTGTAACTTTGTCTCATGCATCATGTCTATTTCTTTCATAGACAATGCTAAAACTACCTGGCCAGTCATTTTCCCTCAGACCTTTCAGCACTGTTGCAACACAGAGGGTCAGAATTAATGGTGCATATCTCCATGGACCTGTTGATTCCACTTACATGCCTCATTTTCGGTGCATTCCTTTGATTTAAAAAAAAATATATATATATATCAATGGTAAATTAATGGCATTTGAACAGTGTAGTATTTATTATGGTATTGCTGACTTCAATAGATTCACCCAAATATGCATTAGCTTGTTTTCATTAGTCACACACATTCATCCTGCTTTTGAAACAATGTGGGGACTGAGGAAAGTTTGACATGTACTGGTGAGTTTAGACATTTTAAAAAGGTTAAACGTTTTTAAACGTTTAGCCATAATTTCCTGAATTTTCAATCTTAGTCCAAAATTAACACAGATTATCTTTCAACAAAGCCTCACAACAGTTATTAGAAGGAGCTTTTTTCAAAGCATGAACATCACGACTAATCAGAACTGGCTTAAGGGAAAGTGAAAATTAGGTCATATCAGAAGACTGTTTTAATCATCAAAACCAAACTTGGTTTGGTACATACGCAAGGGAATGAACTGCATTAAAGCACGAAAAAAAAAAAAAAAAAGCACTTGGGTGTGTTCCAACACAAGTGCAGCCCTGACATTAACTCAATCAAAAGACAGAAAAGTCAAGAGCTGCTCTTTTCATCACAGCAAGAACCTCAGCACAACACATGATACATACCTCAAAAGTGCTGACGAGAATTATAAACTGGCACAAACTAAATAAAATCCCAGTTTCATTGCACATAAAAACAGAATTTAAAAGCATCCAATTGTATAGCGTCACCTTTATTTGACTGCAAAGTCCCATATTTCCACTTGTACGCCGCTGGGTCTGTCTCATTTTGCCTCGTGTTGCCTCAGATAAGTAATGTAATCTTGGAAAAGGTTACGTCTCTAAAACCAGGCAATCATATTAAAAGCTAATGGATACATAAAATAAGGGGCTCATAGGTGATGATTAATCAACTGCTGAAATGCACTGCGTTTAAATCAGTTTAGACTGAATTAATCCCCAACCAGCCACCGTTCTTTTCCTCTGGGCAATTTAGTGAGAAAATACAATTATGGTCCATGAGTTACACCTCAGTGATTCATCTCACCATCTCACCCCTGTGTTTTTGCATCCTTTGAGGCAATACATGTATTGTGAGTGTCTTTATAAGCAATTCTGCAAATTAAACTCACTTGGATTCACCCATTCACGTTCATATCTTGTCACTCTGGTTATGATGGTGTGTAACGGATCATTTAAACTGCACTTTTGAACACACGATCAGTTAAGTAACACGAACAGAGTCTTAGCTTGCTGTACGGCATTGTTTTCATACAGAGCATAGTTCAAGGGCTTGGGGTATGTTTGGATATTTTTTCTTCTTTTTTTTTTTTCCCCAGAGTCTGACTTTTACAACACTGTAAATGATAACCACACATATAATCCTTGTTTTCCTTTTGCTCTTGCAGTCAGGAAACTGGGGGGGGGGGGGGGGGGGGGTGCATCATCACTCTCCACATCCCCCTTCAAACTCTTTTGACTATTTTATGACTATGAATATTTTCATGATTATAGTATATACAGTATATTGACAACTAAATTACAGGCTTCTGCTGTAATTATTGAAGTACTGAGTTGGCCAAGGAAAAGAGATAATAGAGGAAGATATTTCTACACAAGTCTAATAACTAGAAAGCTTCACAGCTGCCTCAAACTGGCTGCCCATGGCAGATGCTGCCATCAGCAATGTAGGCACTTGTAAGGATCATGTTTCTAAAAAGTTTAAACAAAAACAAAACTTATGTCATAAATGAGTGTAGTGGAGGACCCAAATATGCAGCGATACAGATCCTAGGCTGCTCTCTCTCAAATTTCTGTACTTAGAAATAAAAAGTCCCTTCTTGCTTGAAAACATATTCTGCTTGACTTCATAACTTAATCTATGCGCCCAGATCCACTGTTGTGTGAACAAATGTACTGCACTACACTTTGAGCTCCTCTCCATGTGTTCATGGTTATTCTCACAGATTTTTTTGCTCATGCTTGGATTGTTGTGAGATTAACCTGTCAAATTCCTCCAGCCGATAGAATGCCAGAGATGACGCTGAAGTCAGCACTTACTTACAAGTGCGCTGGTCTTACCCCACAGCGTCCCCTCCAAACGGATACTGGCTTTCTGGATTCACTAGATCATGTTTTGAAATGAAGTACAGTTACAAATGGACTTTCATCACTTTTTGATTCAAGTCCATTTATTAGGTCAGTGCTAATGTGAATGAGCTGAACTGTGATGAATTAAATGGAGGTTGTGTGTGATCTGCTGACCCAGTAACCATGTGGATGAGAGACCGTGAAGTACAACAACAAGCGCACCTCTATGAAAACAGAGGGTGCTCGTCACGCCTGGCATCCTGTTGGCTGGCAGGAATCGCTACAATCATCTTGCAACACTTTCATGAGCACTAAGAAAAAAGTTTGTGTGCAACTTAAAGAGCTCAGACTGGACTGAAGAACATTTGAATATGCAACTGTGAATATGAAAGAAAGCAGGGAGTTTTTGTGTATTACGGCAGAATCTCATGAGAGAGCGGTATAAATATCTGAGTGTAAAAAAAATAAATAAAAATAAAATATATATAAAAAAATAAATCCAACATGGAGATGACATTAAGAACCTGGCAAAGAACCAAGACAGCCAATTAGCAAAAACACTTTTCGAACATGGTGCAGGTGTGACAGTTGGTAACAGAAACCAGGTGTGAAACACCTACAGAAATCAAAACATGAGGCACGAAGCAATAATTGCTTGAATATAAACAGGAAATAAAGCTAAGACGAAATATAGTAAAACACAGGAAGATACAAAGAAGAACAAAAAATTAAGAACATGGCAAAACACGCAGAAAACCAAAAGACAAGGTCCACATCTAAAAAAGGAGGCGAACATCATAACAAAACCCACAACTTGTGACAATTTAGTAATAAATAAGAACCTTGAACCACATTCTTTTTATTTATGCTATTTGAATCAGTAACTATATTCACATTCACACATGAGCTCATGTGCTAAATAATAGATTCAGTTATTAAAAATTGCTAACAAAATATCACATCATTAAATAATGTTTATAGCCAAATGACAAAAAAAAGATCTATCTTTTTTAAAAAAGGTGTAGAAATGTTTTACTTCTTCCAGGAAATATCAAGGCCTAAATTCTTGTGTTAGAAGCCTGTTCTGCAGTTTTTCTGTTCTGTCGTTTATTTTAGCCATGTTTCAAGAAACAACACTAACTCCCACAGATAATAATACTGACTTTATTGGTTGTATATTTACAGCAGAAAAGTCACCATATAAACACACAGGTTTTTTTTTTGAATAATAGTGGAAACAAGTCTTTACAGACAAAGGGAGTTAAAAGAAAGCCGAAGAGAAATGGGGATAAGGGTTTAACATGGAGTAGACGCGTGTAAGGGGAGCTCCACTCCGACTTCGCAATTTACCTTGTGCAATCATCATTTAAGGTATCTGAAGTGAACTGTAATATTTTGACCTCGATGTCGAAAAGTAGAAAAAAGAAGCAAGATCGCTTTCCTGGGGAGGATGACTCTGACGACCACCGTGCTGGGCTAACGGATACGTGTGAAGCTAACACTAATGAAGCTAGCTCCCCAGCTGCACCTGTTACCATGGAGGATGTCCTGGCTGCCATAAAAACATTAGACAGCAGAGTCGACACAAGGTTCAACGAGCTCAATGGAGCTATTGCGGACTTTAAAATCGCTCTAACTGAAATCAGCGAACGGGTGTCATCTACCGAGGCCGCCACAGAGTCACATGAGAGGCGACTGGAACGGCTGGAGAAGCGATATGACACGTTAGCCTCCCAATGCAAGGAACAAGCCAAGCTGGAGGACCTCGAGGCCCGCTCTCGTCGGCAGAATATTCGGATTGTCGGGATTAAGGAGAAGACAGAAAACGGCCGACCTACAGAGTTTGTAACCAAGCTACTTCCTAAACTGCTTGGAGAGGAGCATTTCAACCTTCCAATAGAAGTAGACAGTGCCCACCGGAGCCTGGCCCTGGCTAAAGACGGCAGAGCAAGAAGTATTATCGCCAAGATACACTACTATCAGGTGAAAGAGCAAGTGCTACGGTTGGCAAGAGAGAAGGCTCCTCTACAATATGACGGGCGCCCGGTGTATATTTTTCCAGATCTCACCTCGGCCACAATGAAGAAACGTCAGGCCTTTCAAGCCATTCGAGAGAAGTGCAGAGCTAAGGCCATCAGATGTGGATTCCGACATCCAGCGCGGTTTGTGGTCACGGTCAATAACAACACCGGTACGTTTACTACCCCGGCCGAGGCCGAAGAGTTCCTAAGCCGCGAGGCGGAGGGATGGGATGCAGACGCCAGCGCCGTTGTAAATCGGAGAAGAGACTGATCTTCTGGTCAGCTAAGTGACAAACGCCGACACATCAAAAGACTATATATAAGTTAACATTGCTTGACAGACAGTTCATAAGATATGTTCATGGTTAGTCAGTGCAAGGACTGATAAGTCTTTTATTTATCATTATTATTATTATTATCATTGTTTTTTCTCTTTCTTCCTTCATTGTTTGTATGCAAAGTGGGGTGTCTCCCCTGGTAGGAGAGAGATGGATAGTTATATCGCTAGCCTGGGCCACTCGTTGGTCTTGATAACTGGCTTTAACTTAAAGTTAGGGGTATGGAAGTACTGCTCCTGTGTTTATGAGGGAGGGTTTTGTGTTTTTTATGGTGTGTTTTTTCAGCTCATCAGCCAGTTTAAAGCTATTAAATATTGTCACTGTCATGGAAAATGTTTTCATTCTTATATATTGTAGACATATTTTATGTTGGCCGACTTACAGGGACACAGCCATGGTAAAGTTAAAATAACCAGCTGGAATGTAAGAGGAATGAACAGCCCACTGAAAAGAGGGAAGGTGTACGCACATTTACGGGCGCTTAAATCTGATATATACTTTCTTCAAGAGACACACTTGAAAAAAACAGCAGCAAAAATGCTCTGTCCCTCGTGGGCCTCTCAGGTCTATCAGTCGAACTTCAGCACGAAATCTAGGGGAGTTGCAATCATGATTAGAAAAAATATACCATTTATCCACTCTCAAACAATTTCAGACCAGAGGGGTAGATATGTGATAGTCAGTGGGACTCTGAACTCCGTACCGTTAATATTAGTAAATGTATACGGGCCGAACTTTGACGACCCGCTTTTTTTTCAAAACCTCTGCAAGGCGTTGCCAAATTTATCAGATTCTAGTGTAATTATGGGGGGTGATTTTAATTACGTGTTAGATCCCGTTCTAGACAGGCAGCACTCCAAATCTAATACATGTAGAAACAGTGGCACACTTAACAATCTTATGCAGTCTTATAACTTGGTAGATATCTGGAGGCTTCTTCATCCCACCACAAAAGATTTTTCCTATTTTTCCACTGTACACAAATCCTATTCCAGGATTGATTTCTTTTTGTTGGACTCTAAGTTGTTACATTCAGTAATTGACTGCACTTACCACAATATACTAATATCGGATCATGCTCCTGTCTCGTTAAGTCTTGACTTGAACCAGAATAGAGGTGAGCATAGTTGGCATTTGAATAATGCACTATTAAAAGATGAAGAATTTTGTAATTATCTCTCTGATAAAATTGAAATATATTTAGATACCAATGATGTGGGCGATGTAGATGATTCCATCCTGTGGGAGGCCATGAAGGCTGTCCTTAGAGGTCATATAATATCATACGAGATTGCAGAGAAAAAAAAATCTAAACAAAGATTAACTGAAATTGACTATCAATTGACCAAGCTCGAGGCTTCATATAAAACTGAATGTAAAATAGAAGTTCTTAATAAAATAACCGCACTACGGCATGAATATAATTCTATTATGTCAAAAAACATATTAAAATTGCTAGACCGAGTCAGACAGAGGTATTTTGAGCTTGGCGACAAGCCGCATAAGCTATTATCCCGCCAGCTGAGGCAAAAGCAGGCTTCCAGAGCCATACGTTGTATTAAATCAGAGAGAGGAACTTTGCAAACAGACCCGGTGAAGATCAACGAATGTTTTGCAGATTTTTACGCTAATGTTTACCGGTCACAAGGTGACTTAGATCCTCACGCTCTTGATACATTTTTTGAGAATTTAAATCTACCTAAATTATCGTTGGACTCAGCTGATATGTTAGATAAAGATATCACATTGGAAGAGATCACACAAGTTACCTCCTCCTGTCCCAATAACAAGGCACCAGGCCCGGATGGTTTCAGTGTAGAATTTTTCAAAAAATTTGGCCCTAAGCTGTCACCTTTACTTTTACGGATGTTCAACCATACAAAGCGAACCTCAGGTTTACCACCCACCTTATATAAAGCCACTATTTCGTTAATTCCAAAGCCAGGCCGTGACCCCCAGATGGTGTCATCGTATCGCCCAATTTCATTATTACCCATTGAAACCAAAATTCTCGGAAAAATTTTGGCTAACAGACTTAAGGAATGTATATGTTCCATCATACATTCAGATCAAACTGGCTTTATGCCGGGTCGGCATATGTATTTTAATATGCGCCGGCTTTTCAATATATTGTATACCAAGCATTCAGAAGAGACAGTTGTTATTTCATTAGATGCACAGCGTGCATTCGATCAGGTAGAGTGGCCCTACATGATGTCTGTGCTTAAAAAGTTTGGAGTTGGACCCTCTTTCATGAAATGGATTGAAATAATTTACTCACGACCGTCCGCATCAGTTATTACCAATCAGAATATCTCTCCTGCATTTGCAGTACACCGTGGGACCCGTCAAGGTTGCCCCCTCTCCCCCTTTTTGTTTGCAATTATCATTGAACCACTTGCTAGTATCAGACAGAGCCCTTTAATTTCTCCCATAAATGTGCTTGGCTATAAACACTATCTTTCGCTATATGCAGACGATATTCTCCTGTACATTTCCCAACCACAAGTATCGATACCTCCTCTCCTGGCCCTCATTACTAAATTTGGTAATCTCTCTGGGTTCACCATCAATTGGGACAAAAGTGAACTTATGCCAGTCTCCGCGGCTGTTAATAAAGACTATTTACAATCCACTCCATTTAAGAAATCCTACAAATATTTTACATATTTAGGTGTGACTGTCACTAAAAACCCAAATGAACTCCTCCGAGCAAATTGGCAAAGCAAAATTGAGCAACTCAAAATTAATATCGAGTTTTGGAAAACCCTCCCAATATCCATGGCTGGAAAGATAAACGCTATTAAGATGATTGTATTGCCTCGCTTCCTTCATCTTTTTCAATCTATTCCATGTTTTATAGCGCTATCATACTTCAAACAGTTAGATTCGATTATTATGCCTTTTATCTGGAGTTATAAAACTGTTAGAATTTCTAAAAAACATTTATCAAAGCCAAAGGACTTGGGAGGCTTTGCTTTGCCAAATTTTAAGCTATATTATTTAGCGGCGCACTTAGTCATTCTGTCATGGTGGAAAAAGGGCCCTCCCTCTGAGGCAGATTCCTGCCCTGTGTGGTTGTGTACAGAAAGGATGCATTGTGAAAAAACGTCATTATCGGCTCTCCTTAACAGCCCCACTGCTGTTAAAAAGACATATTTTAAAACAGTACTCCATTGAGTACAGAATATATTAGGCAGGCATGGAAAGATGAACTAAAAGTAGAACTGGAAGAAAAAGTATGGGACGAATGTTTGGAAAGCATTCATGACTGCTCTGTAAATGTCAGACATTGCCTTATGCAGTTTAAGACATTGCATAGACTCTATTATTCCAGAGAAAAACTGCACAGTTTCTTTCCCGATGTTTCATCCATCTGTAACAGATGCAAATCTGCAACTGGTAACTTAGTCCATTCTTTTTGGTCATGTAGTAAACTATACACATACTGGAAAAGTATTTTTCATTGTTTTTCTATGGCTTATGGGAAAAGTTGGGAGCCTAATCCACTTGTGGCCATTCTCGGAGCAACTACCCCTTTGTCTTCTACTAATAAATATCAGAAAAAGGCTATTCTATTTGGAACTGTGATTGCAAAAAAGTTAATTCTTCAGACATGGAAGGCGGACACTGCACCCACATACGATCTGTGGCTAAGAGAAATGGCAAATACGCTCCACCTGGAGAGACTGAGACTTTGTGATGAAAACAGAGAAGAAATGTTTAAAAAAATGTGGGACCCTGTCCTGCAGCTGCTCCAAAGAACAGACTGACAAGTTTATATGAAATATCTTGCTATGTGTACCTCTTACTTTACTTTTTCTTTGAATAGTTTTAAATATGTTTGGTTTATTATAACGACAATGGCATTTATTATTTATTTATGAGATGAGCTGATTCTGTCCATGTGTTATTCATTTGTTTTGGGGTGGGGGGAGGGTTTTGTTTCTTTTTTTAATTTTTTTTTATTTTATTTTATTTATTTTTTTTTTTTTTTATTTTTTTTTTTAATTTATGTTGTTTGTTTGTTTGTCCTGTGTTATCTTGAAAAAAGCAATAAACATATATTTAAGAGAAATGGGGATAAAAAATATCCAATAAGAGCGTCCATGAAATACTGTTGGTTAACTATTATATTAGTGAGCTAAATGCTATTGGTGAGTGTTTCTGTTCGCATATGATTACTCTGAATGCTTTGAATTTCTAAATATGTAGTAAAGTTTAATGGTTGTTAAATATGTTTTATTGCTTGATTAATACTACCTAATGCATTCATACTTTTTTATGTATTATTTTTCTTTACATGCCAAAAAAATAAAAAACAAAAATCCGTGTCATAAATTGGCCATCGGCTGCGCTGATTCTAAAAGAGTCAGTATCAGCATCAGCTCTAAAAAAAACCCATATCAGTCGAACTCGATTTCCATCTATAGTATATTTATCATCCTAATATTTTGGTGATTTGGTAGAAGTTAGAAAAAATTACATCAGTTCCATCAATGGGCAATAACTTACTGGCAGCAACTCTACAACTGGAGAATTACATTCCTGACAATTCTTAATGTAACTGGGATGGATTAGAGCTTCCTTATTAATCCATTCTTATTTGATGCAAAAGTATTTACTGAAAATGGTTAAATGTTTCCAAAAAGCACTGCATCTATTTATGCGCACATTATTCCGAAATTTAAATAAACAGCTGCCCTTTCAGCTTCCTCTGCACGTGTCTTTGCACATCTTTCTGTCGTAGCACTTTCATGGACCTAAAAGTTATGGGATGTGTTATACTTTATACCCGTCTCCTCCTTCCTGCTCCTAAAAGAAAAAGAGGGCAGCACTGGAGTCCTTTAGTACAGTTCAGGGTGTATAATGTGCACACATGTTTGTGTCTTTAAACTACACTTCTGCTACTGTATGTTGGTGGCTTTGTTTGGTAATGTGTTTCCGGAAGATCGTGTGCTCATGTGTGTGTGTGCTCATTCTGTCAGTCAGGTCTTTGTTCTTGCTGATGCCAACTGAGGGAAGCAAATCCACTCAGAGAAACAAACAGTTCTCTTGTTGTAAAGAGTGAAGTAGCCACAAAGAAAAAAGGCAAAGCAGAAAATAAAAGGCAGAGCAGGAACCTGTGGGTTTGAGTAATGAGTATGCGACACCAGGTGCCATGTATACTTTCCATTTTCTCTCTTTTGCTTTTATAGTCTTTACCTGACCCGTCTCCTTCTTCTGCCTTTACCTCATGCCCTCATTTGCGTGCCCTCTCCTGGGAAAATATCCCAACATTTGACACAGGAAATGAATTTCATTATCTCTAAATACATTTTCCACTGTGTTTTGCTGAGGAAGGATTTTGTAATGAAGGCTATTTACTGCAAAGAAGACCTCTACAACTCAGCTCCAGCTTGCTTTGAAACACTCAGATAATAGCATGCAATACTGAGTTAAGGGGCTTCTGCTTCGCCTTGTGGTTCAGCCCTGCTGTTGTTACTACTGTGGTCAGTGCCTTTGTACTTGGATCCATATTCAAATATTGGGGATTTATGGGTATTGATGTTTTTAACCTTTTTCTGCTGACATGTCAGGATTCAAAATAGCATTCCTTGGTAATGGTGAAGCAGTGAAGCAGAGGAATATTTTATGGATTCTGTTTGATTGTCAGACTGAGAAAACCACAAGCACAGCACAAGAGACAAAAGCCTGGGCTGGAAGCGAGGCAGGAGAAAAATACTAAGAGACAAATAGGGAAAGGGAGACTGAGCAGACAGCACTGCTGTGTCTGAGCTACATACAAATATAAGCTTGATTCATGCCAATCAAGATAGTAGTCAGTATCTAAGACACAACCATAATGGTGCTTTTAGGGTGGCTTACAGTAATGTTCTTAATTGCTGCAGGGCCACAGTTATTGAACATGTTCAGCCAATATGATGAGTTTCCAGTTACAGTAACCATCAGCTCCCAACTTCAACCAACGCAGGGCCGATATTACCGCAATATCAATTAAAAGCATAGCGCGCAAACTCATTTCCCTCTCATTGACTCCCATTTTGAATTCCATTCTGCCAGCTCTCCGAGCATGTCTAAACACCACTAAATGAAATCAGGAGGCGGTGATGTGTGTCGGGTTCTGCATGCTGTAATGCATATTCAAATTCCATAATTGGAGCTTAATTAGAGTTGTAATAAAGTCTATTTAAAACTGTAATGTAGTCCTGTCTGAGCAAAGTAGGCAGAAGTCTAACTTTCACCCCATGAGGGACGTGAAGGGAGGGAGCTGTTACCGTGCTGCCATGGTGACAACAGCTCACCTCAGATCAAATTTCACTTTGAATGTTCCTTCGGTCGAGGTGAGAGCTCAGTTTAAGAACAATTCCCAGCTTTGTTGGGTTCCATGAAAAGAGACTGTAAGGAGACACCCAGCTGCGACTGATGTAAAATGACCTCATGGGGAGACGGAGATTTGTCTGCCAAAATGCGGCTACTAAATCAAGTGCATCTTCGCTACAGATATAACTTTTGTCAGTGTGTCATTATAGGTCATAAAAGTCAGGATGTTCAGAGGCTATTCATGTGGTTCCAATAAAGTCACTGAGTTGAATTTTAAATGCATCATTAGGAAAAGGCATTGCAGGAAACGGAGCACATTTTTGTGGAGAAAAGGGAAGAATAATAGACTGAAGCCAGAAGTGTTTTACTTCTGTTCATACTGGATACCTCGTGTGTTACTCAGTTTGGTTTCATCTGGAGGAATAATGCCAGCACCTTCTGCATCATGTCTCACATTTGGACAGTTTGCATAAAGTTCCGCTCCACAATTATTCACAGCTGTGATCTTGGTTTTTCTGATTAATTGTACTTTAAGCTCTAATTTTTCTTCCTGCTGTTTAAAAAAAAAAAAAAATTATAAAGAAGAATAGAGTGCTAACAGCCACTCCTGCACAAACATGAAACATTTGACTTGGGTTAATTTGTGCTGAAGATTAACTTTTATTTCTATTTTTTTTTCCATTCTATATTTATTCTGTTTTCTTTCAGTTTCTTTTGCACCTTGGATTTAATCAACTAAGCTAAAGTCCAAGCATCAGAAGTGAATTAACCCATTTTTCTGTAATCCCTCTTAGTCATGTCAGATGACCTAGAAAATAGGTGATGGTGTACTTCACCAGAGACACCCACATGTGTTTCTTATTTTGCTGGATGTTTTTGGGCTGCAACCTTTGTCCCGAGGGCATGTGCGTGTGTGCATGTGCGCGCGTGTGTGTTTGAGACATTCGTACACCCTGTTGTGAGGCACAGACATACAAGCACCCAGAAGAATGTGGATTTTCACATAAAATCTACCATGATAATGCTTTCACACAGAGCTGTGTTGTATTTACACTTGGTGAGTAAAATTATATTTCACTAGTTAAATCATTTCTTCTGTGACTAAACACATCTGTTTTTTTTTTCTTAAAAGTAAAACATAATGAAACAAAGACAAAAGTGCCACAAGAAGTCAGGTTTTCCAACTGATAACTTGGTAAGGTTTCCCACAACAGTGAACATACATACACATACAGTCATGGAAAAAATTATTAGACCACCATTTTTTCTTCACTTTCTTGTTCATTTTAATACCTGGTACCACTAAACGTCATCATGTGACTAAAACAGACAGAAAAGAAAACACTGAATGCATAAAAGCTGTGTTTTTGGCAGTACAACGCCATAGCTATTGATGTAAAAACTTAAGTGATTTAGGTTATAATCAAGAAAACCATGGAAAATGGTAAGATATCAGCTCTTAAATAAAACTCTTATGAGCAATCTTTGTGGTTATCGTTATGTTTGTCCAAACAAATGTACCTTTAGTTGTACCAGGCATTAAAATGAACAAGAAACTGAAGAAAACAAGGGTGGTCTAATAATTTTTTCCATGACTGTACAACAGTGAACAGTGTTATTCTCAGACTTTCAGCCCTTGCTTCCCAATTTCCTGGTACTTTGTAAATAGAGAATTAGATGGTAGCCAAGGAGAAGAAGGGTTAACTTTGAAATGTTATGCTTACAGAAACCACTCAGTGTTCTTTTAAAAGATTAATGAACCACTTTTCTCTGGAGTGAATTTTCATTATTGTGGAAAGCCTCCACCTCAGCCAAACCTGAAGACTAGAAAACTAGATGTAAATATTCATTACTGTAATATACCACATTGTACTGTATAATGGCATTCATTCAACCCAGTGAGCTCCAGAGGCGCCCTTCTGTAGTTCAAGGTTTCCAATTGTTTCGAAAAAGAATCTTTTTAATCTATTTTTAAAAACTTTTTAATCACTGTTCCAATAGCCATAAAATTAAAACATCTTCTAACTATAATTATTCCTTACCTTGCTTCAGATACAGAGATAATCAAGCCAGGTGCCAGTGGACAGTCCATGTCATTGCCAGAACTATAGCAGCCAGGATCACCTCAACTAAGTCAGTTGTGCTAATTTGCGTTTATCGCTGGACAGCAGGTCAAATACACGCTTTGGTGTGATGTACAGTAGATATATATGAAAATCAAGAGGACAACATATTCTTTAGGTTTATTGGGGAAATTAAAGTAGGGTGGTCATCTCTACAGGTTTAAACCCAGATTATTAATTGTAAAATGCATAGTTGGAATAATCGGTGTTTTTCTTTTCTCCCACAGAGATGCTTTTCTCTTGCAAAAGCCACATGGCAGCAGAACCAAATGTCTTTGTTTCTTCAATGATTAAAGCTGACTAGCAGAGAGCCTGCTCTTTCTACTCTGCAAATAGCATCAGATTTTAATTAACAGAAGTGCATTTTAAGTGAGTCTCCAAAGGCTGTGCCCTTTTACTTCAGAACACATAAACACCTTACTAAACTGAAAATATATAGCGCTGCAAAAGTTTGTACGCTATGAAGGTAATTTGCGCTAGACTCAGTAAATCAAACCAGGGGTCAGACTGAACACAGACACACAACTCACACCTATAATCCCTCACAAAACATATGTGCCTTTGTGGTTGTACATTTAATTCCCAGTATCCTCATGACCCTGAACAGAATGATGCAGGTATGGAAAACGGTTGGATGGATCTTCAGTAACTGACAGAGTCAAACTTTTTGTTTTCTTTCTAACAACTTCTGCTCATTTACAATTAGGTCCTTTTCACCTTTCAAAGAAAATACTGATTCATACTTTCACTTGAGAGCATGTGTTGTTACACCCTTTTTTTCCTCCCACCTGCACAGCTTTTTATTTCTTTCTCATCCCTGCTTCTTACGTGTAAGCCTGTTATGTGTTCTGCATTTTTGTCTTTTATCTTATTTAAAATGCATACTGTGATGTCAGCACCAAATATAACTGCTCAAGGTCATTAGTCAGCTTTTGGAACCAACACATAAACTCTGCCGAGAAGGTAATCACACTTCAGTTTTGGACCACACACATACACACAGAGAAAAAAAAAAAAAACACTCACACTTAATCACACATAAACACGTGGTTCAATAGATGGCTTTTTTGACAGTTTGTATGCTTTATGTAACGATGGAAAGCCCTTAATGTAATCCGCTGTGAGCTCCCCAGATAAGAAAATTTGTTTACAGCCACAGACAGCAGTTATCAATATTTCTCCAACTCCTGCATAACTCCACTTTCATTCCGTTTTCGTTCCATGCTGACACACAAACATATAACTTACTTTTGATGAGAAGCACTCCCGATACTCTTCTTTATTAAAAATATATACACTTCTGACCCCAGGAATGACAGATGAAATTTACAACATTCACCTGAACACAACCTACTGCAGAAACAAACAGACACATTTGAAGATGCTTATTCCCACTTTCTTCTGGCACACAGAGTGAACTCTCTCCACTGTCCCCTTCACCTTTTCCTTAACTCTGCCGCTATGTATTCATCGTTAGAAGAGGTATGAGCGAAAGCAGAGTGTGAAATCACCTTCATAAATCACAGTGTTTACTATTGATGACATTTCTCATTCATCATTCTGAGTCCATCAGTTTGTGTAAAATATTTCTGGGCTTGATGATGAATCTGCTGATGTTTGAGGCAACAGTAACCTTGTGTGACTCAGTAAGAGTGAATGTCTTTGGATGCAGCCGTAAGCTTTGAAGGTAATACTTGATAGCAGGTGGGTTACGTTTTTTTTTTTTAAATTGCATCTTTGTTTGGGCAAAATTCTATGCTTAGTGTCAACACTGGTATGAAGCCAAATTAAATGACACTTTGCAGGGCTTTGCTAGAACGTTTGCACAATATATTGATCAAGCAGTCAGAGTTTTCTTTTAAAGGGTATTTTGCAAGGTATTCGGAGTTGGAGAGTGCTGCTGTTAGTGAAAGTTATATGGTAAATTTTTCTTACATTCTCTATATTCTGTATTTGTGTTTAACATCTCTCAGTCCATCATATCTCATAATTTTCTCAGGTAGAATATTGTTGGCAACAGCCACAGTTGGACAAGTATGAAGACATCATAACATTGTGCAGTACTTTAGATGCAGGGCAAAAACACAGTGTAACTATATGTGTTTAATCGAGCAAACATATTTGGTGCTCAATGTATACAAAAGAAGAGCTTGAATCACACTCAAGATTTCTTTCAAAATCTCTTCTTTCAAAATGGGTCTTCTATATCGGATGTGGAAGGCAGGCACCTTTAGGAAGAAGTACATCCTTCCAATACAACTCTATGACTGGTCCACACCAAGTTAAGTGTCTATCAACCATTACAAATATTAACAATTAATAGAAAGGCCTATCACTGTTGACTGCACTATGACTGTTATATTACTTCAGTGCTTCTATCTGTGCAAATGGCAAAAGACAAAAAAAGAAAAAAAAGTGATGAAAAGCGTCCAAATCTCACAATTTCATTTGTTACTCTCTTTATTTGGACCAGAACCAGACAGCTATTGTTGCACTTTGTCAGTGTCTATGTTGAGTGTTGGAATGTGCCAAATTTTCAAATTTGCCAGAGCTCTCATGTTTTCATGAAAACACATAGACATTGATGATTCAAGAAGAAAGAATGGATTATCTACTCCCATATTAAACAGGCTGTGATTAAAAATCACAGCCTCTATGTTTGATAATCCATTTTTCCATCCATCTCAAGCAAGCAACAACCTTGGTGACTTTACATCCCACATTTCAATTACTAGTTATATTGATCTTTCCAAAATAAATGTGTGAAAGGCCAATGTATGTGTTGATCCTTGTTTTTTGTTTGTTTGTTTTGTTTTTTGTTAGTTATTTGTCATGTACTCTAAAAATAGGAGTAGTCGTGCACCAAAAAGTTAACTTCAAGCTGAAAACACTGCATTGAACACTGCCTGATTCTTCAAAAGTCTGATTGCTTCCACAGTAAAGAGTTGTGTATAATACAAAAAGATAAGAGAATATAAATCAATGAGAGGGTAAAAATGAAAATAAAATGCATGTTGTAATGCTCCTTGCTTCTCAGTTAATGACTCTGCCGCATGTAGTTACTCCAGGGACTCTTTCCAACCTTTGCTTCTCCTTAAATAACAGCTCTAACACCGGTTAGATTTAACTCTGTAATCTAAATATAATTAGAGGGGGAGCGCTATTTCCTTAACAGGGAATATGAGACCTTACAGCTAGTATCTTCCAGCTGAACACTCCCTGCTGAATATCTGAAAAGCTTTGCCTCAAATGTAGCTTTATGCAAGACTATGATAATGTTTATGCAATCTTGTCACTTTGCTCTATTGCAGATAAGTAGAGGCCCTTTAATTTTACTTCCATTAATAAGCATCTTGGACTTTGTACAAATAAGGAGAAGGCAGATTACATTTGTAGATGATATTAAATAGCATCAAGGAGGGAAAAAGTATTACTACAAACACTGAGATCTGATTTTTCTTTTTTCTTTTTTTTAGAGATTTATATTGGTACACCAGTGTCATATTCATAATGACAGATTCCTGCCACAGCTTGAATCTACTGTCGACTCATCAATAAATATTTAACTTTGTGAATTCAAGTAGATGCTTGTGGTTCTTGTTAACAAAGTGCATCATGAACACAGTGAAATGAAGTCATATCATACTCCAGATGTTTGATGCATGGCATGAATCAAATTAAACATTTTCTTTCCATAAAAACAAAAACCAAAAAAGGCCAGCCTTCAAAATAAACAATCCCATAAAATGTTGCTATGCCACTATTGTTATAACAAAGTGAAAGCATGAGTCTGTGATTAGTCTCAAATGACTCATAGGAATCTGGATAGTTTGGACCACACTTCCAATGCTGCACTCAGTGACACTAAGAGTGCACTCAGTGATTATCCAACAGTTTGCAAATACAATCAATGGCTGGCAACAAATCTACTTCTTTCTTTAGTGAGAGGTTGTCATATAAGAAGATGACTTCTCCCACTTATCAGTATTATTGTTATTATTGGAAGTTATTAATATATTAATATTGTAGTTCTTCTGCTGTTTCCACAGATACAGACTGTAAAATATATCCAAATTAAGTTGCAAATAACCTAGAATGCATGGATATACAGGACCATTTAAAACAAGCCACAGCAAGGCTTTGCAGTGTGCTTTCATTTTACCTATCACTCATCTAATGACATAAGCTAGGAATTCTTTCAAACACTCTCCTCCTCAGTAGAGAATCAATGGCAGTCATGGCTTTACACTGCTGTTAGCATTGACATTTACAGACTCTTGATTCTTTTGTCATTTCCTCTGGGAGGTTACTGATTTACAAGACAGAAAGGATAAAGAAAAAAAAGATGGTCAGGGAGCATGGGAGATGAGACTATCAATTAAAAAATGTATTCTTACCTGGTTCAAGAGGACAGATGTAGAGGAAACGCATGTAAAGAAAAAAAAACATGTTAGGAATAAATATTAAATAGCAGAAATACATTTGGAAACATTTATATGGTAAAATGCATTCAGTTGAATTGACTAAACTTTGTTTCCTCAAGCCAAAGTTGCTTCGACAGCAGACTATTGCTTATATTGATATTCTCACAGATCATGCCCTGTGTACTAAATGTCTCTTTTTTCTCAATGCTCCCTGTGTAGATCTTGCTTTCTCTCACACTCTTTCAGGAGCAGCTACTTGCAAACACACACACACACACGTACGTAACGGGCCTCACACTTCTCAGCTATTCTTTAACACATAACACTCTGCAGATGCTCTGCTCCAACAAAATATCTGTGTCCCCTGGCACAAACAGCCACCAAAACAGTATAAAGCACTCGTGTGAATAATTCATAAATAGGGATTGTAAAATTCTAGCACAGTCTGTGCATTGTTACTTTCTATCATGACAGACTTTTGGGTCGCCCCATTAGCCTGAAGTGGACGGATTGCTATTTACATTGGGCAGCCATGCAGCAGTATACTCAAGCCTGGACAGCAGGCTAATGGAGGCACACAAGCAGCTTTTATTAGCTGTGAAATCCAGTGGCATCAAATATTAAACACTTCATTATGGAGCACTGCTTGTCTTGTACCACAGAACAGCCACTTAAACCTACAACAGCTAGGAGAAAATAAAGTGAAAAGGAATGGGTGATGACAGCGGTAATTACTGGAAATCTGTTTTATGAGATGTGATTGTCATGGGAAACTGCAGTGTGTAAGTTTGTGAATGCATATTTGCATTATGTGTGCGCGCATATGTGCATGTCATCCTGTGCCACGCCAATCAGTGAGCCTTCAGTGAGCATGATGTTGTTTGTTGTGATTTATTTTTCCATGTTACAACTGTGACAATGGACAGATTTTATTCAGAGAAAACATATAACTCTCAAAAAAAGTTTAAAAAAAAAAAATGTTGGCACAGTTTCCTGAGGTCATAAGGATATGTCTGTGATATATTTTGGTCAAATAACACAGCTAACAGCACAAAAGCACAAGTTTTCAGCTGTGTCAATGCAACTGTGTTCAGAGCATAGACCATATCAAGAGAACTAGATAAATGACTTTGAGGCCCATTTTTTTGTACCGTGAGGGACACTATACAGGCAGAAGCTAACTTCAAACAACACTGGTTACTAGAAGATTGAAAGGAATGGGCAGAACAAACCAGCTCAGTTATCAAAGTCTAGCTATTTTAGCTTAGCTTGGCTCAGGCTAACCTATGATGCTAACTCATATTACTGTACATTTATTCATTAACATTAGTTAGCACTGGAACTGTGCATCCAACCTGGTTTCAATAGTTGCTACTAAAACATTTAAAAAAAGTTCTGCCAGATCTTCAGAGGAGCTGTGCCAGAGTGACTTACGGCCATACACTGCTAGCTAAATGGCCAAGGACAGCCACTGTCTGGTTCAGGGGCTCAGTTGAAACAGCTGGCAGCTGTGGTTCAGTAGCAATGGCGGTCTTCCAAGTCAATCCAGAAGCAGGTTGCAGTGGCCTTTAGGTCTACTGCAACCTCTTTTTGTAGACTGATTATGCTCTTTTATCTGTTTATTCACAGCTCAGATGTCAAGGTCACCGGAAATGTGTAATGCTAACCATCTAATGTAATGACAGCTAGCTATTGACACCAAAGTCTGCAAAAAGTCATTTAAAAACTTTTAAAAAAAATAAACACACACACACACACACACACACATATACACCCTTAACTAAGCATAAAATCTGAGGGATATAATTTTACCTGATGAGGTAAAATTTTTTTGTTTGTTTGTTTTTCAATATGCCCCTTTAATACATTATATCCAGCATCACAGCCTGACATAGGAGCTAATGGTAAGTGTACTCAACAATGTGTCTGGATGTTCTTGTGGTGCTACTGGGACTGGAAAAAAACAGAAAGAAAGAGAAGATAATGCTGACACAAGAAAAGAGGAAGAAAAGAATAGATAGACAGCTAAACAACGTGACGGGGAATTGGAGAAGAACCAACAGGCACTTGTCAGAGCCTGTGAGTGACAGCATTACGGCTGACCTCTGAATGATTTATCCCTGGACATGCTTCTGTCCATCAGAGCACCAGAAGCCATTAACATCAGAGAATGCAGTGAATGGAGAAACAGAGGACCCTTGGCTTGTCATAACTTAAAAGATGATCCTGAGGACAAAAAAGTGTTTCCACTAAATCAAAGCTCCCCAATCCTGAAGCATACAGACATTTCTCAAATGAACAGTTACTTGAAGTTAGGGGTCTCCCCTTTTTCTTCTCTCTTTCAACAAAGGGTGATGCAAGCTTATTTGGATAGTGCATTTCATATTTGTATGGATTTCAATGTGCTCTTACAACCTGGATCTCATCTCTTGTCAGACCACTCAGGTAAAATTTGGGGAATTTTGCTTAGACACGACAAGAAAAAAGAAGCCACACAGTAAAGTTAAGCAGATAGAAGACTTACTGGGTCTGTTTCCAACAATTGACAGTCTTCTGATTTTGAATCAGTTACAATTTCCTTAAAACGTGATTCCCAGAACCCATTTCTATGGGCTCATCAGATTACTCCAAAAAAGAAGAAACCTCTGCAGCATTAAACTGCAAGTGTAATTTGGTTCACCTTGACCATTATATCAGAAAACTAAGGCAGCTGTATTTGACTTAGCACAGGTACTCACAAACACCCTGTTATATTCATCGCATTTTCATAGTGGCAACTCTTTCTGACTACTTCAGCAATGGTTAAAAACCACTCATGAAAAAAAGGCTTTAAAAAAATACAATTAGTTTTAACTTGAACAAACCAAGAAAGAAATTGCCATGCTTGTTTTATTCAGTAATAAACTTTATTTTATTGAAAATCATTTTTTACTGCAGTAGGCAGGCCTTTAGGCCTTGCAAGCAGCTGCTCTGCTTGCCAAGATTAAGGTTGCAACCCCAGCAGCTTTTAAGCAGACCGCCGAAGGTCTGCTCTTTTGTAGATGTGTAAAAACAAACAAATAGGTCAGAAAAGAAAAGAGTGAAGGTTGTCTTGTTTTTTGCCATTTTAAATTTTTATAGAGGATTCGAAAGCAGGTATGCTCAAATAATTACATCAAACACGTGTAGTGATAATATAGCCTACCATTAAAAGTATTAGGATAACCGCAATTAAGATCTGGGTTATTGGGGAGATGGAGCAACCAGCCAAAAGATTTATATAAGTATGATCAGAGTAGGGAGAAAAAGGGGCACAGATAGGACAATAGCAGATGAAGAAATGGGAGTTAAAAAAAAAAAAAAAAAGACTAATAAGAATTTACAGCAGAATGTTCTGTTGTCTGAGAAGCCTGAGTGTTAACCGATCGCTGCAGTAAAATGTATTACATGCAAGTGTTGTAGAAATAAACGTCAGGGATAAGCAGAAGGTGTAAGTGTTTGGGATTCAATTAGGCCTGCCTCTCCTTGTTAGTCCTGGCCAGGACTGACAGCTGGAGTGGAAGGCAGGGACACCAGCACCAACATGCATCCTTTTTCCTCCTGTGGAAGCTGACATCTACGGCCACTTGGGGGATTATCAGGAAACTGTAGACAATACCTGCAGTGGCTTGTTTACAACTAGCGTTAATCCCTGATTGAATTACTTGATGCACCTCTCTGCACCTGAATAAAAGCTCTGACAGATCTGAAACATCACATCAACCAGCATAGTCACATAAAAGGTATCTCACTGCTCAGGTTGTCAAATTATTTGTGTACACCATCTCTCAAGACATGGCCTTGTATCAAAGGATAAAAACAAAATGTCAGCTCTCAGAAGTTTCTTCCATCTTCTACAGAATCAAAATGATACATTTCTGCTTTAGGGTGTGGAACTTTCAGCACTTGAGCTTGGCAGCTCCATGGACATAAGGAAAAAGAAACATTGATTGCTGAATACTAAAATGACTTCAAAAGTCACTAAAAATCTGCACTAAATGGATTAGTGATCTGTGGACAATAAGACTTAACCTGAGAAGGCAGTAGATTACAATTGTGTTCTTCAATGAATAATTTGGATGGAGCCAATAATGAAGTCATAAATAGGATCCATCCTCTGCCCTCAGATCACTTAGGAGCAAGCAGAGATGGGAACCATTGATTTTCTGCATGGCCCTGGATGTTCTGTGGATCTTGTCTGTAGACTGCCAACTATGTGCATCAATACAGACGTGCCTTGCTTAGCCAATTGCACCCTTCAAAGGCAGAAGAGGGAATATGGGCCTTGCTTATGTCCAGGGGTCATCTCAGAAGAAGTTACTTTCCCGGTTTACAGTTGATCTGGAACTCTGTGCTGTTAGTCTTTAGTGACAATTTTTCTCAGTAAATGTTACTTTTGCTTACCAAGCATAAAAGAGCAATGGATATTTTTTAGGCCTAGAGCACACAGTTTATAAGTAGTATGCCATGCATGCTAACTTTATATGCTCCATAAAATTTGAAAATAATTTGAAACATATTATAGAGGAAAATCTTCCAAAGACAATTGTGTTAAGACAGTTGCCAATTGTGTTAATGTACACAAGAAAAAAATTAAAAAAGAGAAAAATTCACACAATAGATCAAAAACCTTGTGAGCTAAACATTTCCCATTGCAATGGGTTCAAATTTTGACTCTACAGCTGACAGGAAAAACTGAAAAAAGGTAGCATGTATCCAAAATTGTCATTTACTGCTCATTATTAAGAAACTTATTGAGAACCACATGCATATAACCTACCCCAAGATATTATATACCTGCCTGAAGAAATTATATATTTATTTTGACATGAATGCCTTAAACTATCTGTGATCAGTTTAATAAGAAGAGTCAATGCAAAATAATACCAACGCAGCCATAAATGACAATGCAGTCACATCGATATTTAACAGGATCAAAGAATAATTTTCTATATGTTTTTTTTTGTTTGTTTTGTTTTTTTACATCTCTTTCCTGTCCTCTCACCCCCAACCACTCCAGGCACATGGTCACCCTCCCTTTGACTCGTTCTGCTGGAGGCGTCTCCTTGTTTATATGGTGTTCTCTTCTCTACTGTCACTCAGCACCCACATGCATGTTCAGAAAGGGTGGGTGAACCGAAGTAAAGACTGAATGCAATCTGCTGGTTTCCTTCGCAAGATTGCTTTTTAAGATTCGGCATTATATGAATATAATTATAATAAATTGGATTTCATTGGAATGAAATGGATTATAAATGGATTATAACAAAGTGGATTTTATTGGAATATAATTGGATAATAATTAGACTGAAGTGGACTATTATATTTAATTAGGCCTGGTTTGAATTTATTTGCTCTCTCTGTAAAGTGCCCTGAGCTGAGTTTTGCTGTCAGGTGTTGCCACAACAAATTAAGTGAACCAAGTTCAGCTGAAGTGAAACGACTTGAATATAGAGCAGAATAGTGGTGTTGATACCAGAAAGGTCAGTCTTTCTCCCTCTCTGGACTTTATAATCGTTGTTACTTCTACTTTTATTTATTTAACCATTTATTTTACCTGGCAGAACGTTAATAACAAATTCTGATTTACAATGTTGCCCTGACAATTACCAAAAATAACTTGTATGGGTTGGGGGGGGGGGGGGGGGGGGGGGGGGGGGGGGGGGGGGGGGGGGGGGGGGGGCAGATTGTGGTAATGTGGTAAATCATTTACCACAATTTACCACAATTGCTAAGAATTAATAACAATTCTTAATTGTTATTAAGAATTTGCTTTTAGACAACATTTAAAACAGAGAGATAAAAGCATTAAGTTTCAGTGTTTGTGCTTTTTATTTATTATTTTGTAACACCTGCCATTCATTTGATGCAGCAAATGAAAATAAAAGGTGTCCAAAGCAAAACTTGGTTTTTGGGATGTGTAGTGTGATATAGTCTGATGACCGTGTATTGTATTTGGCTACTAATACTGGACACAGTGGCTGGCTTAGATATGGAGATGAATGTCCTCTGGAGTTTTATAGATAAGTGTAAACCATTCAATACAATGACGCATACATATGAAGGCCATTTGACCAGAAAATTAAGCAGATAATGGTGAGTTTTGAATGAAGCATCTGCAGCAAGTCGAACAGCAGAGTGATAGAGGTGTCCAATTTATGGAGAACCTCCTTTGCATTCATATTAGTAGATTGTATCCCCATAATCTAATAAGGAAAAGATTATACATTTGGCAGCAGATGTAAATTCGGAACAATTTCTGTATCAAAAACCAAGTCAGTCGTAGTGATGTCCATGGCGGATGAAGGAACCCTGCCTTCATGACCAAACCACATAAATTGTTTTGCACTTAAAAACAAATTTTGGTTGGTAAAGGCCTGTTGTAGTTCATCAAAATTATGTTTAAGTGACTTAATTTTTTATCTGGAGAAGGACCAGAAGCATGTAAGAGTGTGTAATCTGCATATAAGAGAATGAGGGCTTTGCTGACAGTTTGTTGAATGTCATTTAAAAATATAGAGAAAAGTGTTGGACTAAGAATTGAGCCCTGTGGTGCACTTGATGGCATATGGATGGCTGAGGAAGAAAGAGATCTAGCTTTACTTGCTGCATCCTGCTGAATAGCTAATTTGAGAACCATAACAGTGACTCATCAGAGATGCTAATACTGTCTAATCTTTGTAATGAAACTAATGTGTTCTGTGTTTGCAGGTTAAAACATGTGATTCTGTTCTGTAAATTATCAAGTGGCTTGAATATTTCCGTTCACTGAGTGTATCACACCATTGAGCCTTCCACAAACACGGGGATAAAATCACCACCATTTTGCGCTGCTGATTTTTTTTTTTGGTTTGTTTTGTTTTTAGGGCTATTTTTTACTCAGTAACTTTTATACTGAAATCCCTCTGCTCTTGTAATGTCCAGGAAGATTAAAGTTTAGTTTTTTGTCTCGTGGCTTTCTGTTTTATTTTGAAAGTGAACCCCTCCTCTCATTTTTGGTAACTTGCTCTTTCCCTTGTGTTTCTAACAGGTTTGATTGTCTGTCCTGCCCGGATTTGTTTCACCTGTGCCCCTTTCCCCGGCTGTGCCTGGTTGCTGTGATTTGTGCTGTCTATATATGTCTGAGTTTCCCTTTGTTCTTTGTCAGTTCGTCCTGTTATATCAAGAAAGAGTACCATGTCAGAATTACACCGAATTGCCTAAGACCAGGTTTTTGCCTAGTATCTTTTTTCCTCCCAGTGAGTGATTTTTTTTGTTATGCTTGATTAAAGCCTTTTTTGTTGAAAATACATTTCTTGGAGTCGTGCATTTGGGTTTAGTTCCCTGTACAAGTTGTGACAGCTCTAATGAGACACCCAACCGTTGTCAAGGTCGTATATTGGACGTTAAGCTATTAGTGGTACCATTAATAAACAACTGCTGAAAAGCTAGAGAAAGAATGTTGCATTTGTATCTGTGTGTGCGTACAGTGCCTCGCGAAAGTATTCGGCCCCCTTGAACTTTTTAATCTTTTGCCACATTTCAAGGTTCAAACATAAAGACATAAAATTTTAATTTTTTTGTCAAGAATCAACAACAAGTGGGACACAATTGTGAAGTGGAATGAATTTTTTTGGATATTTTAAACTTTTTTAACAAATAAAAAAACTGAAAAGTGGGGTGCAGAATATTATTCGGCCCCTTTACTTTCAGTGCAGCAAACTGACTCCAGAAGTTCAGTGAGGATCTCTGAATGATCCAATGTTGTCCTGAATGACTGATGATGATCAATAAAATCCACCTGTGTGTAATCAAGTCTCCGTATAAATGCACCTGCTCTGTGATAGTCTCAGGGTTCTGGTTAAAGCTCAGAGAGCATCATGAAGACCAAGGAACACACCAGGCAGGTCCCAGATACTGTTGTGGAGAAGTTTAAAGCTGGATGTGGATACAAAAAGATTTCCCAAGCTTTAAACATCTCAAGGAGCACTGAGAAAGCAGTCATACTGAAATGGAAGGAGTATCAGACCACTGCAAATCTACCAAGACCTGGACGTTCCTCTAAACTTTCATCTTGAACAAGGAGAAGACTGATCAGAGATGCAGCCAAGAGGCCCATGATCACTCTGGATGAACTGCAGAGATCTACAGCTGAGGTGGGAGAGTCTGTCCACAGGACAACAATGAGTCGTACACTGCACAAATCTGGCCTTTATGGAAGAGTGGCAAGAAGAAAGACATTTCTCAAAGATATCCATAAAAAGTCTTGTTTAAAGTTTGCCACAAGCCACCTGGGAGACACACCAAACATGTGGAAGAAGCTGCTCTGGTCAGATGAAACCAACATCAAATGTTTTGGCCACAATGCAAAACAATATGTTTGGCGTAAAAGCAACACTGCTCATCACCCTGAACACACCATCCCCACTGTCAAACATGGTGGTGGCAGCATCATGGTTTGGGCCTGCTTTTCTTCAGCAGGGACAGGGAAGATGGTTAAAACTGATGGGAAGATGGATGGAGCCAAATACAGGAGCATTCTGGAAGAAAACCTGTTGGAGTCTGCAAAAGACCTGAGACTGGGACAGGGATTTATCTTCCAACAGAATAATGATCCAAAACATAAAGACAAATCTACAATGGAATGGTTCACAAATAAATGTATCCAGGTGTTAGAATGGCCAGGTCAAAGTCCAGACCTGAATCCAATCAAGAATCTGTGGACAGAGCTGAAGACTGCTGTTCACAAATGCTCTCCATCCAACCTCACTGAGCTCCAGCTGTTTTACAAGGAAGAATGGGCAAGAATTTCAGTCTCTGGATGTGTTAAACTGATAGAGACAAACCCCAAGAGACTGGCAGCTGGTAGTATTAACACAAGGTGGCCAAATAATATTGTACGCCCCACTTTTCAGTTTCTTATTTGTTGAAAAAGTTTAAAATATCCAATAAATTTTGTGATGATTGTGTCCCACTTGTTATTGATTCTTGACAAAAAAAATAAATTTTTATATCTTTATGTCTGAAGCCTGAAATGTGGCAAAGGGTTGGAAAAGTTTAAGGGGGCCGAATACTTTTGGAAAGCACTGTATATGTGTTGACCAAGGGCATCGAATTAGCATGGATGGTGGGGGTGTGATCCCATCAATATTCAGCAATTATTGAATTGTCCCCACCAATAATTTTGTTACCCCCTCCAAAGAAAAGAACGCGCTGTTAGTGCCTCATCATTCTGGACATCCACAAAGGGTTAAATTCTATTCTCTACTTATGCTCTTCCTCCTAAACACATATGTCATGGGTGATTGGAAGATACGTTTGTTTTTAGCAGTGCCAAAACTGTGCAGAAAATAGAAAAATAGTATTTCCAGTCAACGTTGCATAGCTGGTAGTGAAAGGTAGTGAGAATAGCAGCAAAAAAAAAAAAAAGGTGGACATATGGAATTATTTTTCAAATAAAAGTGTAAGTCAAGTTTTCTTATAAATGAGTCTACAATAATAATAACGCTAATTTTTCAGTTACTATGGTGCAGGATAAAATAGACTGTACCTTTTATAAATAACATGGTCTTTAAACTAACTGCAGACCAAACAGCTGCTGTAGAAGTAAAATAAATATAATCCATGTCAGTTCTCTTACAGTCACATGTCCACCTTCTGTTCAATCAATGGAAGTGGAAAAACTCCAGCCTTGTGAAAGAAAATGATTAACCAGCAGAGCCTGTTGTGTTCACAGATGAAGAATTTTAGTGACATAGAAACTTTTCATCCTGATGACATTGACGTGTTGTTTGGAATGAAATTATTCTGAGACATATTCTCAACATTTTTAGCAAATAAGGTACTGTGCACTGCATTGATACAGACTGTTTTAAAAATGCACTCACTGTTAAGTGCAAATATTAATGATAAGAGAAAAACTGAAATATCCACAAAGTCTATCTAATTTGTTTCACTTTTCATATCATATGAACATTCAGTTTCACAATGGGTTAAGTAAACTTTTAAACTACTTCTTTGTCTGTTATTTATATTTAACATTACACAATTCATTATTTAATTAAATAATTAAATAACAAAAAAAAAAACATCAGAATGACATTTGCTGATGTAAACTAACTGAGATGTCCTTTATCATTTTATCAATGTTATCGCAGGGGTTTATATGTCCCCACCAATGACAAAAGTAAATCTATGCCCTTGGTGTTGACAGCACAGAGTTTCCAGCTGTGCCAATGAGAGACTGGACATTTTACACTGGATCTCTATTAAAGCTCAACAAGTTAAGAGCGTGCCTAATCAACCATGTCACCTCACACATCTCCAGCACTGTTTACATTTTCAATTAAGCCTCTTGCTCATTCAACGCTTTGTGTGTCTTTGTGACCGTGTGTCTGAACTAATCACTTGCACAGGTTGCCGCGCATGGTTCTCAGCAGGTAATTATGGGACTGTCAGTGCCATGCCATCTCTGATGGGCATTCACCATTAATATTTATGCTGCTGAGAATCAGCCCCACACCGAACACTGTGACAGCAATCGCCCTACTTTTTTTTTTTTTTTAATATCCTCCATCCAGATCAATTCTGATTAGCATCTCAAGCACTTGGTGGAGCCACACAGTCTGCTGAACTTCTCCTTGTTTTTGAAAATGAATAGAGACAGTAAGAGGAAGGCAGAGGAGCTAAACACAGTTGACACAGACTCAAAGCAGAAATAAAATGGTTGCTGTACAACCAAAGAGGACAGATGATGTCTTGTTCTTGAAAGAAAAGCAAAAAAAAATGGTGCTGGGATTAAAAATATGAATAAAGGACTAATAATAATGATAATGAAAAAAAGAAAAAAAGAAAAAAAGTCACATGCTGATGGAGAGCAGGACCTTAAACCTGACAAAAGCACCTGGGTAGGAATTTGAATGACTTTATTGTTGATATTGGAAATGACATTTTCTGGCATTAGAGGTATGCTTTGGAGTCTCCTGTATGGTAGTGCCATTTTCTAAATCTCTGTGCGGTGAGCTTTTTGTCTCCTCCAGAAGACAAACCAATCTGCTTATCTCAAAATCCAGAGGGAGCGGAGGCATTTGTTTCTGCACATCAAAATAATACGCAGGATAGTAGCCTTCTGAATGGCTGAATGGGTGGGAAGTGGCGGATTGCGTGTCAAAGTGTGTGTCTGAGTGTGCCTCTCCATCTGTGTTATTGAGTGAGTAAGAGAAAGCCTCTCCTGGCCTTGAGGCACCCCCACAGATGTTTATTTGTAGTGACAGCAAGGTTTGTTCGGTCCGTGTTGCTATTTATCACACTGAGCTGATTGTATGGCCGCAGCAAGCTCCCACTGAGAGGACACAATCACCACCACGACAGATATGCATGAATAACCCGTGTGGCTCGATGAATTCACACACATAATCTATGAGTTTGGATCAGCAGTCCTCAAAAAAGAAAAAAAGAACATAAGAGAGACAGTAGACAGCTTTGCATGCTGAATATAGGATGGTTTGTTCCTTTCCACAATGTTTCCTTTATGATAGACAGACTGAAAATGCTGAAGTAAAGCTTAAATGATCATTCGCTTCCAACAGTGGGGGAGTTCCCTGAATAAAAGAAAAGAAAGACGACAGACACTAACTGACATTCTGGAAGAAAGGAAAGCAGGCAAACAGACAGGAAGGAGCGATAGACTCCTTTGGGGGACAAAATGCTCTTTGCAGCTCTAGTGAAAATAATGACTCGCCAAATGGAGCACTTTAAAGAAATTCACACTCAAATCTCCTGGCTCTCTTCTACTTCCATTCTCTCCCTCTCTTTCCTCTGCTTCCCTCTCGCTCTGTGCTTCCTTGTTACGTTGTCTTTTTGCGTCTCATGAGGAATATCACACAGCTCCCAAAAAGCACAGGGAGGCTCTAGCCTTTGCTAACAAACACACATGCAACCCAAGTACTGTCGGTGGGGTACACCTGTGAATCCCCTGTGTGAATCTTGACCTTTTCACTTGAGTCATGTTCCCCATAAATATCTCTTTTTTTCAGTGTGCTTTCAGTGTATCTATATGTGTTTTTTTTTTTTTTTTGGTCTTTACCGTATATGTGTGACCAAGCATGTGCATCTCTATCTGCAAGTTTCACTGCAGGGTTGACCTTTCCATTCCTGGCTTATCTCAGATTAGAACTGACACAGCCCTCTGCTGCGGACCAAACTGATACACACACTGACACCAACACACGCACACGGACAAAAAAAAAAAAAAAAAAAAAAAAAACACATTCTCACTGGCAGTTTCAGATGTGTGCTCCTGACAGGTGAAAACCCTGGCGTCTCCAAAATGTCACCTGTTAGGAACCACATTTAGAGCTTGATTAAAAATGCCTTTTGACATTCTTCAGGACCTTCAAAAGGAATTTGTAAGAGGAGAGATAATTTCCGAACTCCCTGGCAAGCAGTTATTGGTTTTTTACCCAACTAAAAACCACACTTTATAAATACCACTGCAAATGATGGGTAGAAACACCAATTAGAAAAAAAAAGCTATGGTGGATTTGAGTGTTTTTAAAAATTTCAAGGTGCTTCATTCAATAATGACAGAGACATTTCAATGAAAACCTAAATGTCAACGTTTTCATGGCACCACAGGAAGCATTTTGTTAATAAAGCATCACTTGGAATGCACGTCAATATGTCTCGAGCAATTCTTATGGCCTCAAAAGTTCAAACAGAGTTATCTGAGTGAGCTTGACTCCCTCGCCCATGAGGCTGGGGATCTGTGTGGTGTTGGTGGAGGACGTGTTTCTGTCTCAGTGGGAGAGAGACCTGAGAATAAAACTCAGACTGAGCTGAGCAGCACTCCATTTCACTGATCGCTGAGCAGAATCTCAGCCACTGCCGCAGGGGGATAAGCTCACTTACCTGGCATGTATATGAGTTTCTGCCTGACTGTGTATGTGCATGCGCATATCTTTCCATCTTTATCCATCCTTGGTGGAGCTAGCGGTGTGATACTGTTTTCTATATTTTTCCATTTGTGTTCATGAATACATACGCAAGTATGGGAGGAGGGATTTCAAGCTGTGCGTGCATTTTTCTCTCTACTGGTAAGTGGTTGATAAGATGCTTGGACATTAGGTTTTTTGTGATGGAACTGCTCACCCTCAAAGCTCCTGTGACAGGATGAGCAGTCAAGGCCTCTGGAAGGAGCACAGTTCAGTGCGAAGCCTGGCCTGTGTGACTTGTATTGCCATTAGCATATCTTTAGTTTAGAAAAAAAATGTCTACACATACAGAATAATAAGAACCTGTCAACACGAGCTCAGAGACAAAAATACCAAAATCCATCGCCAAGTTCCAAAAACGTTGGATGCTGTGTAAAATGTAAATAAAGACAGAATGCAATGATTTGAAAATATCATAAACTCATATTTTATTCACAACAGAACATAGAAAACAAATGTTGAGAGTGAGACATTTTGCCATTTCATGAATAATAATAGCTCATTTTCAATTTGATGGCACCAGCATATCTCCTAACTGGAGCATGAGCAGCAAAAGGCTGGAAAAGTAAGTGGTACTAAAAAACACCTGGAGGAATAACTCGCATCCAATTCGGTTTGTTGGTGTTACGCCCCTCTGCATCTTTGCTGGGTTTTAACAGTTGGAGACAGAGTAATGACATGCGTGGGTATAAAAAGAGCATCTTAGAGCATCTGGAGCAGTGTCAGTCAGAAATGAATGCAGTGTTTCTCAATCTTGGTCCTCTAGTACTTCTGTCATGCATGTTTTGGGTGTTTCCCTGGGCCAACACACCTGGGTCAAATTAAGGGGTCATGGACAGACTTGTTCAGACCTTGATGCCAAATGAAGGAGGTGGTCCATTCATTTAAAACAGGTGTGTTGGCACAAGGAAACACCCAAAACATGCAGGACAGTGGTACTTAAGGACCAGGAATGAGAAACACTGAAACAATGAATTGAGAAAAAAAAAAAATGCATGGACAAAGTGTGAAACAATTTCAAAATAATGTTTATTGTAAAAATGCAAAGACTTTTGAATATCTCAGTATCTGTAGCACATGATATCACCAAAGATTCAGAGAATATGGAAAAAAATTCTGTGGGCAAGGGACAAGGCGGAATATTAATATTAGATTTAAATTATCTTTGTCTCTTTAGTCTTTGGGACTAAACGATCTGCATTTATTAGCACTTAGTTAGGGTTGGATACATCTGATACTATGCACGTCTGGAAAGGGCACGTTGAGCGATGCTACACAGCGATAAACATTACCCTGTCCCAACCTTTTTGAGATGCAAACTTTTTTTTTTGTGTTTTCTGCTAAACATTTGCTATGCTTTCTGTGTTCCATTGTGAATAAAACTAGCTCAGAGTTGTGTAATTTGAAACCCTTTTTTTTTTTTTTTTTACAATTTTTAAGTATGACAGCAGAAGCCTCATTGCATGTACAATATTTGTCATTTGCATATTGCAATTAAATGATGCAATTAAATAATATCACTTAACTCCTCATAAGGCCAGTGTCTTGTCACATCATCATGTTGTATAAATCATTAAATAAATCATAACCTGCCAAGTCCACAGTGGTTTTTTTGAGAGAAGCAACTGAAATGATCATGTTTCTGTGTGTTTAAGTTTAGTTGCAGCAGCATCATAAGGATTTAATCTAAGTACTACAAGAGTATAGAGGTCATCAGCTTGAGAAAATTATTGTTTTACCTCATTCAAAGAAGGGTTTCTCCACTTTCAGCATTGAGGTGCCTTATCACACACACAAAACTCTCACAACACATTTTACCATTAAAAAAAGAAAAACAAACATGTCAAGCTAACAAACATGATGCATTGTGTTAGACAAATTTAAAGGTGGATGATGGGAGCAGCTGAACATTTCCACCATTAATCAGAAGTACAGCAGAAGCTGCAGGTGCAGGTTCAAACTTTTCTGAACTTATTCTTCTTGTCATCTGGCCAACATGATGAGGAAAAACATGACAGGGTGTTGTAACAAATATCTGTAGGGAAATCCACAGAGGATGAACATTTTAAATGTGCTGTTATTGATTTATGACGCAGTCTGCTGGATACATCTGAATACTGCTGCTGTGCATCTGCGCAGTTCAGTCATCTGTTGGAAGTCAGATTTCAATATTTAATATTTCTAAGTCCACCGTAGTCAGTTTGTCATCACATAGTGTTTCATAAAGGCACCAAGAAGACATTCAGGTATGACAGTCCATGTTTGATGGGAGCTTAAGTGAGCAGATTCTGAGAACAAAACTGAGCTTTGTAAATATCTTTAAAATATCCATATTGGAAAAAATATTAAAGCAGCTGCCTGGAGTCCTTGTTGCTAAAGACAGAAAAGACAGAGCCTATAAGAAAAAAAATTTCTGCCTCAGTAAGAGATAAGAACTTGTTTTAAATATATTGAAGAAAAAGCAGATGCTTACTGAATCGAGATGTGAGCTCAAACCACTGCTTAGACATTTACTATTTCTTTTTCCCAGAATTAACTGTCATAAATCTTATCTTATTAACTTATCTCAACTTTATAGTAGGGTTTACAACAATATTGCATGACAGTTACAATTCAATAACTTTTATTTATCTATTCATTTTGCAGTTAACCGCTGAAATTATGAACACTTTTGGGTCATGAAATCAAAGTATTAAATTATTTTCCAAGTCCTTCTAAAAACATATGTGAAATTCACCTGCACCGCATACTAAGCCTACATTTTAGTCACATTACACACTACATTTAGTTTTCCCACATTTTCATGTGGGAAAAAAGACAGGTGAAAGTACATTAACTTGGGAGTGTTGGGTTAATTAACCCTTTCCTGTTCAATTTACCAAAATTGAGGCGCATTGTAATGTTATATGATTTAATTAAACAGCTGTGTCAGCTCAGCAGACAGAATCTAATTCTATATGTGATAAAAAGTCACCAGGAGTAAACAAATTATCTTGTGCAAAGATTAACAACACAAATCTAGGAGCAGGTTTTGCTGTTAGGATTCTGAACATGACTTACACGTCATCCATCAGTTGACCATAAGTATTGACTACAGAGAAGCCATTTGTTTTACAAATGTTCAAAGACATGGTTTCAGGAGATACTGGAAGACATCTGGCTAACTGAGTAAACCTGCTGGATGAATTACCCACCTGGGCTCAGGCTTCTGGAAGGCAGGTGTGTGACTGATGGATACAGTATAGAAAATCAAAACAACTATGCATTGCACTTCTAAGTAAATATACTGCTATTTCTGAGTGAGTGGGCACTTGAAGCAATAAACATAGTTGACTTTATTGCTACAACTTTAAATAATGTATGCAACTACCTCACTTTTCTCTGTGTCTTGGGTTAAGCAAAGTAGATTTTCCCCCTGGGGTAGCTGTCCGGTAGTTCACCTTCTTACAGTCTGAGATAAACTGGAAACTTACAAAATTCAGCTTTCAGCTTCCTTTGCACTCATTTCACAAGTGCAATGTCTATATTTCTTATTTTAGAATCAAAAAGAACATCATTTTATCTTAAATCTCCCTGCTGATACATTAAGTTAAGATCATAACTGTTTAGTAGCTCTGTATTGGGACACCATGAAGACAGAAAGCAAAATTTAAAATAAGAGAGAGGAAAATGATGATGGGGTCTTATAAACATGCTGATTCATTTGTCTGTAAGCGCCAGGAGGCGCTTCCTTTGGGAAAGAGGGGTCAAACACATTAGCTCCCTGCACTGAGTGAGTACAGTGCTTTTAAAAAACTGAAAGTGCTACTATCAAGGCGGCATCAACTCTGCTTTTATATCCCAAGTCTCTTTGAAAAGCCTGGGGCTGTGTGGGGGAGGGGCATATTTTACCTTTATTAGAAAGGGTGAGTTATAAATTCACACATTTTATTTCAGGTGTCGCAACCTCTATTTTATAATATACAAACAAAGTGTGCAAGAATTAATTTTAAAAGCTTGTAAATACAGTGTATTCCACGGGGTGCTGAAGTATTATTTAATTAGCTCTGTGTAATCAAAGGTGCACTTGGCAGAGAGATATTTAGAGTTAATGAACTTTTCATATCACTTTTATGTTTCATGCATTTTTCAGAAATCCCCACTGTCTCCATCAAAGGCCTGGAGGTCTAATCACAGCCTAGCCTTTTATGAACACATCAATATTAATACAAAAACAGTAGCATGTATAAGCACAACTTTAAAGTCTACTATTACAAGGGATTTTGTGATCTGGTATAATTAATGGTAAAGATTGTAGTATAAATTGCATGTTAACATTCCTTAGAACTAAATTAAGAGCCTGGAGGTTTCACAGAGTCAATGAGGAGATTCATGAAAGGTTAGTGAAACAAGGTGAAAATGAAGTCAAAATACTAGGACAGGGAAAAAGCAGACTCCCGAAAAATCAAGTATAGATGAAAGATGCTCTAATAGCCAACAACTGAAACTATCAGATGCATGCAAAACATTTGCTCTACCGCCAAATCTAAAATGACATCTGCTGCAATGTAATCTCTAAAGTCAAATTACTTGTTCAAGTTACACTCCTGTCACAGGAGATCGTTTAATTCTCTATTGTAACAACTCTTGGCCTGAGCTCAAGAACAGTTTAGAGGCATCTTATTTCCAACGGTGAGAAACACCTCTGCTGAGAAGCTAAAACTAAGACTAAAAACAGAGTTTGTGTTAGATAAGTGTTACTTCCAACAATGGCTGTCTGGAGTCATTATGGCTCTGTGCGCCACGTGATATCAGAAATAACACATACACCTGCAGAATTTTATGGTTCTCTCATGACTCCAGGTCTCTTTTGACGCCAGGTGGCTTGGCTGGCTCAAGCTCTCTTGAAGTGAATTTAACAATTACAACTCGGAGTGGGACAGGCGATGTGGTTTAAAAAGGGTGAAGCCACAGGAGTCAGCAAAACAGTGTTGGATTCCACTTTGTTCAGTCTGTCCCTGCTGAGTAGCTAACGCTAGTTAGCCAGCTGTCTGAAGACATCAAACTGTCATGTCAAGACACACAAACAGTGGGGGCAGTGAATTCACGAGAAGCCTTCTGCTCCATCTGTGTTGAAACTGATTATTGAAACTAATGAGGATTAAGCAATTTCCACTGTTGAAATCAATGGAAAATACAGTATTACTTAAGAAAGAAAATGTTTTTTAACGATATAACTTGTACTTCAAAACAACTTTAGGTCCTTGTCAAACTAATAATTCCTCCATAAATAAACACTTGTGGTGACTCTTCTTTATTAAAAGGCAATCTTTCACCTCATTTCACTCACATCAGTACAAAATACCAAAAGCCAGAATGTAATACCGATAGATATTTATGGAAGAAAATATTGGCAACTCGCTTTCATTATAAATACACTAAATAGGTAGTGATCAGAAGACAGTTATGTTTCTCTAAACCACTATTTAAAAGGATTTATATATATATATATATATATATATATATATATATATATATATATATATATATATATATATATATATATATATATATATATATATATATATATATATATATATATATATATATATGATTAATGTTCCTTTAAGAAATACTTTGAGATGAGTTTTATCTGTATTTGATTACAGCTGAAGACTTTATGATAAAAGTGTCTGGGTAATAATTTGCCTTTATAAACCAAACAAAACATCTCTTCAAGTGATGGTGTACTGTTGAGACCAGATGTTTACATGCACTGTATAAAAAGACACAACCTTTTTTTTTCTCACTGCCTGTGAAATTTAGTATTTGGTAGGTAGCATGGCCTTTAAACTGTATGGCTTGGGTCAAATGTTTTGGGTTTCCTTCCACAGGTTTCTCACAATAGTTGACCAGAATTTTGGTCCATTCCTCCTGACAAAACTGGTGGAACTAAGTCAGGTTTGTAGGCTGCCTTTCTCACACACACCTTTTCAGCTCTGCTCACAAATTTTCTATAGGATTGAGATCGGGGCTTTGTGATGGCCACTCCAAAACAGTGACTGTTGTCGTTAAACCAATAATGTGGTGGTATGCTCAGAGTCATTGTCCATTTACAAGACCCATTTGCCCCCAAGCTTTAATTTCCTGGTTGATGTTGAGATGTTGCTTCAATATCTCTACATAATGTTCTTTCCTCATGCTGCCATCTGTTTTTTGAAGTACACCAATCCCTCCTGTAGCAAAACACCCCCACATCATAATGCTGCCCCTGTACTTCGCAGCTGGGATGGCGTTCTCAGGCTGGCAAGGATCCTCTGTTTTCCTTGAAATGTAACGATAGTCATTATGGCCAAACAGTTCGATATTAGTTTCATCATACCACAGACGTGTTTCCAGAAATCAAGGTCTTTACCCCTGTGTGAAATTGCAAACTGTAATCTGTCTTTTTTTTTTATGTTGCTTTTAGAGTAAAGGCTCCTTCCTGACTGAGTGACCTTCCAGCCCATGTTGGTACATGACTTGTTTTACTGTGGATTCTGACACTCTTTTATCAGCATCCAGGATCTTCACAGGGTGGTTTGCTTTTGTTCTGGGGTTAATCTCTAGGACACTGAACCCATCGCCTTCTTGAGCAGTATGATGGCTGGACATTTCCATGTTGTTTATGCTTGTGTAAAAAAATTTGAACGGACAAATGGGGGAAAAAAAAGAAAACATGACAAATCGTATCCAGTTTTTTGGAGGTACACAGTATTCCTCCTGATATCCTGCCTCATTTCTTTTGATTTTCCCAGGATGTCACATGCAGTGTGTTTGAAGTATACCTTAAAGTATATACAGGGGTGTGGCAGAATCTTCCCAAGCCATGACATCATCACCTGGGGCTTTCTCAGATTGTTTAAAGACATAGTTATCACCACGTATGTTAACTTCTAACATTGAAGAAAGTAATTCAAAAAGAAATCTCTCTCATTATGGCGACATTGTGAAATAATTTTGGTAATCCTAACTGACCTAAAATGGAAAAAGTTTAGTTTCATTTAATGTCGGACAGTGGGGAAAATAAGGTCTTGTGTCTTTTTATACAATGTATGTAAACCTCTGGTTTCAACTGCAGATTCAGCACAAACTACTTTACCGTAGGTTACCTCACATTACTACATTTATTGATATCTAAAAGAATATGTAAATAGTATCAAATAAGGGCAATCATTCTGTAAAAAAGCATATTAAAAAAAACCCTTCAAACACTGCTGACAGCCAGCAAACCAGTGGAATTAGCAGGAATCAGCATGAAAAATATATAATATGGCATCATCTATGAGTGCCAAGGCCTCAAGCAGGCAACTGTATCATTGGTGAAACCATCCCTTTCCCAAAGCCAAGTGATATAAGATCCCCTGTGTAAATACCAATCTCATTTATTATATCTCATTCAAATGTGCCAAGATGTCTAGTGAGTAACTATGGCTGCCTGCTGCTGGAAGCAGGACATAAATTCAGACTAGATTGGATATTGCTTTCACAATGTGTCTCTGGAGTGGTGTAGAGGCCGTTCTTGGTGCAGAGCATTGATTGGAATCACGTGTGTTTCCCTGCTCTTTGTTCTTAAATATAGATGTATCTGTTTCTATTTATGGTAGGTGTATGCATTCATATTTATGTGAGTAGGTGGATAAAGTTGTGAAGGGCACTCCATTAGGAGAAATAAGAATTAACATGTGCACCACTGCACGTCTCACAGGCTCTGCAGAGGTCACAGTGGTGAACTGTATGTCACCTCTCATTTCCCGTGTAACAGGTCTGCTGGCCATGTTATACCAAGGTCTGTGGCGCTAAGATTAACTTGTATAATCAGCCGTCCAAGTGATTTATCAAATTGTCTTTTATTATTAGAAACACATGATTAAATCCTGGAATAAATACATTAAATACTCTCAATGAAAAGTGTAGCCCCATCATCCACCTCCCCCGGTTGGCATCCTCCCGACCCCTCACCTTCTTTGACTTTCAGCCAGAGCCTCGAGAAAATAGAAGCATGCTAAATTTATTGGAAGCACTGACACCCTGCGCCTTGGCTGGGTTGCTGGCTAAATGAAAAGGTATGAAATTAAACAAATTAATTCTCCCCTTTGACTGGCTGACAGACCCAGTGCCTGTCACTGCTGCTTAATGTGATGCTGGGAGGCGAGAAGCCGATGAGGAAGGCCTGTGGTGGAAAAGTCAAGTCTGAACATCAACTGTCAAGCCCGGACATGACGCTCAGCAGGCCTGAGGGATACCAGCAGTGCAAAGATGGTAGAATGGAAAGAAATAGATGAGGAAGGAGAAGACATAAGCACAAAAGGAAGGCTGAGTGATTAAAGGTAGGAGAATTTAAAAAATATAAGAGAGTAGAGATGGGTAGAGGTAACTTCAACAAAAAGATTTCAGAGAAGGAAGAAGGGGAGCATAATAGTTGTGGGGCTCCATTTAAAGTGCTGAAGCAGTTGAAATTTATTGCAAATAACTGCTCCTGATGCTCTGCCGTTTCAATTTCACACAAGACAATTCCACAGCTCTGGAGCAAATGTGTCCCTGTCACCATCACTTAGACTTGGACTGGTCCCTGCCTCACACCTCCGCCCCTCCCTCTGCCTTCTCCTCTGCCTCGCTACTTCCAGTT
The DNA here is from genome assembly GCA_018398805.1 of Hirundichthys speculiger. NCBI lineage: Eukaryota > Metazoa > Chordata > Actinopteri > Beloniformes > Exocoetidae > Hirundichthys > Hirundichthys speculiger. The sequence goes on from JAGFBZ010001679.1 coordinate 1,458,074, forward strand.
CTCCAACTTCTCTCACCAGGTCCTCCCAACCATTTTTAAATGAACTTTTTTAATTAGAACCCCTGCAGACGAAGAAGAGGGAGATGAAAAGTGAATGAACGGAAATGGTGACAACAGAATGTAAAAATAAAAAGAAGAGGGGAGGCAGAAAGCACGGCTAAAATGTGCAAAAACCTGTAAGAAACTGCATTACAAACTTTATTTGAATTCAGGGAGAGAAAATATTCAAGAGCAAACGCAAAGGAGGAAGGCCATATTTTGATTCTGTCAAAAAAAAAAAATATTCAAACTAGTGTTGAAACACAAATCAGGTGAGCAGCAACCAGAAGGAGCCTATTAAAGCTTTAGGAACAGAAGACTCACCTTTCATTAGTGGGTTGACAGCAAACTGTCTCCTATTTGAGGATCTGACACAAGATTATTGCCTCAGTCCCCCTCCAACATCCCCACCACAGTGGGTAAGGAAGGTCAGAAGGATGGAAAGATAAATGGATTTAAGTAGGGTTAAGAAGAATATGATTCACTTGGGTCGTTTTGTGAATAATTTATCTCAAAGATGAGGAGCAGCTCTGGATTTATAATGAGGCAAAGGCCACTGCGTGAATGGTTTTCATTTTCCACCATCTAAAAATTCCTTACCTTGGTTTGAAACAGGCAAATAGGATCTTCTGGGTAACTACTGTAGAACTCTTCCTCCATGTACTGCATTCTCATTTACACAAGCGCACTCACTGACGGAGACCCTGGAGCTCAGATAAGCTGCACGTATCAAAACCACTGCTTTTCCCTACAGTTATCGTCGCTGCTACATGCTGCACCGCAGCTGGATTAACGGTGTGTGCTTCACTAGCAGCATCATGAGTGGCGGCAGTAGTATCTGAGTGGCATGAAGAATCAATCTGGGAATCAGCCTGAGAGAAGAGGGCTGTAGCTGTAAGTAGAGCAGCAAAGACAAGGAGGCAGAAAGAGTGAAAGAGTAACACAGAGAGCTCCACTCAGTCTGCTGTGGTTTGATAAGAGTTATTATTTCATTATCTCTCCCTAGTCCTGAGCTGGGCTGTATGTGGATGCACACTCAAAAACACACTCATGAATTCAAATATACATACAGAAAGGATAAAGTGAAAAAAAAAGATGAAGGGCATTTTAATGAAGGAAATGGGGGAAACAGGCAACTGAGCATTTATCATGTTGAGTTTTAAAATAAACTACAAGTGAACCAGTTGCAGAATCCATATGAAACACTTTTACTAATGTGCAAAAATGTTCTGGATGGCAGTGTGGGTGTGTTTTTTACAGTTTGATATTTGAAGGTGAACTCTACATCCACTTTTAACCCGATATTAGTCGTTAGCCACAAAAGCTGATGCCAGTTATGGAGCTTCATTGGGAGGGCCGAGCAGGCAGTTCCCTGTCAGGCCACTGAGGGAGCTGAGCCTCTCACGGACTATCATTTCAGGGACTCTTCCAAGAGGAATTGTTCTGGCACTTGCAATCAATCTTTTTGCCTGTCCTGGCCATCATAGCGCACTTTCTGTCTCGTTTCCATTTCGTTTTGGTAGTTACATGAAATGAGTGCTGCTGTTAGCATCCACCAAGAGAAACTTCATCCTCAGACCCTCACAGACCAAGCTCAACCAGCCATGGTGGTCTACGTAAACCATGTAAGGACAATATTTGGAATTTAGGTGATCAAAATAGAAGCTCCCTGGTCGTGTTTTTCATTGTGCTCGGGGGCATTTATTTAGAGAAATAGCGTGTGTATTTTTTTTCTTTGCATCTTCTAAATGTCTAAATTGTCCCAATTTTTGGAGTTGTAAAACCAAAACCAGGGCCATTCACTAATGGGTAGGTTTTTATCAACATGTACTACAGCACGATATTCAAAAATCCAGACACAGTTTATCATTTAGCTGACAAACACAATAAACACACATCAACTGATTTTCTGAAACTGTATCAATGATTATGATGCACAAGTTTGTGTGCGTAAATTTGTATTTGCAGACAACTGTTGGGGTCTGCCCCATGACCCTGCACAGGAATGACTGGGTATAGATTATGGATGGATGGATGCTGTTCTGTCTCTCTTTTCTTTTTTAAACTATGCCTTCATGGTGAAAAGTAGACGTTCTCTGGCTTTTGACCAGTATTGTGTGAACACTTGTGGCATATGGGAATGTTGCTCAGTGGGGATATAGATGAGCAAGGGAGAGACAGAGAAAAACTATTCTGAGTATGTGATTTATATTTTCTGACGCTATCATCCTAACCTTTAAAACACCATAATTCAACGAGGAACCCTTTTCATTAGTTTCCCACATCATGATAATTATCACCTGACAAGTGATTATTTTTTTTTAATTTTTTTTTAAAGTTTATGGGGGTTGGGGGTGGATTAGGTGGCATGTCAGGATAAGTCTGAGAGCTGCAGCTTTCGAAGTGCGCCATCTCCCACACAACATCCCTGGGGCAGGTGGAGCTCAGAGGGAGGGCAGCTGGTGGTACTTGGCATGAACCGTGCAGCCATGTTCAGCCCTTCATACTTCATTAGAGTCTCCTGTGTGTTCCCTACCCTTTTCTCCACCCTGCTCCACTCCACCACCATCCCGACCTCATTTATCTCCACAGTCTCCAGTGGAACTTGCTCTCCCTCTGGGATGGCCAGCAGAGTAGAAACTATTCGTGTGTTTGAGGAGACACCTTAACGGGTGTGTGCCTGTGTTCTTACACTACACTTCAGAGCTAGACAATGGTAACACGTTATAGAAACCTGTAAACTCCAAGTTTGTCAAAGCTCCCCTCAATATTTTTTTTCCTTTTTTTTTTTGTTTTCTGTACAAAAAAATGTGGCACTCACATGCACTTACATTAACATGCCGAAAATAGGCATATGGTCACCAAAATACTGTATATCTCCTAGTTTGGAGTTCCTCTGTTTCTGGCAGATTTCCCCGTGTAACTTTCATAGCATCTTTCATTAAATCTTTCATGTGTACCACCTCTCACTCTTTTTTAACAACCTGAGCCCACACCACAGATACACAGACAGGCATTAACTAACCAGAAAGGTTGCAGTCTGTGTGTCAAAGATGGGCCAACCGAACCTGTCAGGTGTTTTTGTCTCAAGTTACATGACTGGTAGAAAGACTGAAAAGCTGTATCACAAAAGATCTAAGAAATAGTTCACTTCTGATACTTTAGTTTCAAAAAGAAAAAGAAAAAAAATCCAGGTTTCTTTCCCACCATTTAATTTCCACATAATTTCCTGGATAAACAAGTTCTTTAGGATCAAATCGAGAAAGGTAAAATATCTCCACAAGTGGCATTATGTATCTATTTACGTGTGGAAATCTCATTTAAACCAGCAAGTGGAGAAGAAATTCATCTGCCATCTCACACTGACTTGATGTAATTTAACTGTTTTCCTGAACCAATGGAGCTTGAAAGGTTGATAATTGAATGAATTTTCCAACTGCTCACTTACAACTGAAGCCAAGGGGAAGTCCTTTTTTTTCCTTTTCCTTTAAGAGACATACATTCATGGAAAAAATTATTAGACCACCATTTTTTCTTCACTTTCTTGTTCATTTTAATACCTGGTACCACTAAATGTCATCATGTGACTAAAACAGACAGAAAAGAAAACACTGAATGCATAAAAGCAGTGTTTTTGGCAGTACAACGCCATAGCTATTGATGTAAAAACTTAAATGATTTAGGTTATAATCAAGAAAACCATGGAAAATGGTAAGATATCAGCTCTTAAATAAAACTCTTATGAGCAATCTTTGTGGTTATCGTTATGTTTGTCCAAGCAAATGTACCTTTAGTTGTACCAGGTATTAAAATGAACAGGAAACTGAAGAAAACAAGGGTGGTCTAATATTTTTTTCCATGACTGTACAATACCCACAGATAAAACATTTGCTGAAATTACAAGCAAAATCAAAAAATCCACTTTATTCCAAGACAAAAACCAAATCAAAACCACAAAAATACAAAAATGGACAAAAATATGAAGACTCTCAACTACCCCTTGTCTCTTACGGTGCTTGTAGTCATGGGAAAAGGATAAAGATACTCACATTTAAGTCAGAGAAAACACCATTTGTCACTGTTTCTAAGGAGGAAGTCGGCAAAGTTGACTATATCACACCCAAGAAGGGCACAATATTTCACATGGTGCATCAAGGAAAAGTGCAAAACCACAAAATAACCACAAAATAACCAAAATATGGGGAATGCATGGCAAAAAACAATTATTTACTCCTCTTATAAGATGACTTTCAACAGAGCACAAAAATACTTGCCAGAACTATGAAAGAATTTATACAATACATTAAGTAACTTAACAGCCATGCAGCGGGACCCAAGCCAACATAATGTCTTAGCAAGAGATCTGTGATCGCCTTAAGTACGCCAAGGAGGCTTTACCCATAAGAACAAAAAGAAGAGACAGAGGCGAGATTAAGTATGAGAACAATAATGAAGAGGATAGAGAGCAGTGAGGAGAGACAAAAATATCCCACTTTAGCTTAGCAAGAGTGCTTTAGTGAGACGGTCACGGCTCTTGTTGAAACACATTCACATTCTGCTTCACAAACACAAACAAGCCCTCACAATTAAGTGCAAAGATAGGAATTTATCGACTGCACTGTACGGTTACTTGCATCCATAAGAATAAACATTAGCAAGCACACAGGACCAAATTGTTCTCCTCAAGCAAAACAAAGGAGAGGCATTGTAGTGTGACTGGGTTGAGACGCACATATAAACACATCCTGCTGTCTCCATCCTCGAGGACCGCTGCAGGTTCAGGCACAGAGCACCCAGCTCTGTAAGCAGGAAAACTAATATTTGGAGTGAATTAATATTGTCGATCTGAGGTGACGCTGAGGCTAAACACACCACCCAAGCTTGCTTGTAAAGTACGCTGGTGTTTGCATACTGGGAGTGAAGCCGAAGCCGGGCTGAGAACATCGCTCACTTGAACCGTGAAGATCTTCTCATTTGAACTCAACAGTGATTCATTCTCAGCCTTTCATTACCGTCTGTGCACAGATGCACAGTGTGGTGTCACACAAACAAGCACACACAGACAGACACGCAAAACCAGATGCTCGCTCTCAGAGTCGGAAAATTGAATCCATTTACGTTGTAGTTTTCCACTGTGTCGTGTCTTTACAGCTGTCTGCTCTCTTTCTTTTTGACAGTCATGAAATAAAGCCCCAGACTGAAAGTAAATATTCATTCCGGGCTTTCTTTACAGTAGGAAAATCACTTACTGATTTTAAATTTATCCTGAAAATCTACTAGAACATTAAAGTTTATCTAATTATTTGACAGACTCATATTTCTGGAGTAAACATTCTGTATTTATTTTTTTTTTTTTGTGATAAGCTAATCAAGCCCATATTTATATTACCATTATCTTTTTCAACTTCAAGTCTTTTTTTCAGACAGTTGCCATAGGACAATCCATTTTCCTCTAAAGTGGAGTGAATACTGTGGTCTCACAGCGTGAAAATAATCTGTGAAAGAAAGTCCAGCGACTCTGCCTTACTTTCCACTCCCGTGTTAATTTGCAATTCAATTTGTAAAAATGCATCAACTTTGAAGCAAGATGAAGAAAAGATTTTTCCTCATACGATTTCACACAAACTAATAATTCTACCAAGAGATCAAGATTATCTGAGATGAAATAGAAACAAACTATGACTGGTTGGGTGCTGTTATCATCAGAGACTTGCATTCGCCTTGATAACACAGGTGACTTGGATTGTTTTATGTATCTTCTGTGGTCTTTCAGGAAACTGCAAATATATGTAAAGCTTTCAAATGCAGTGGTTTCCATGCTGTGTCAGGCAACGTAGCAGTCAGGGAGCTGATAAACTGCAGAAACTTTGGCCTGAGGTCACTTGAAAGAATCCATAAAGGTACAGGAGAACGGGTGCAGGAGGTGTCACTCACAGCTATTTCTGGCTCCAACAGTCTGGATCTCTGTGTTGTCTCCAAATCTGCTGAGTGGAGGGCAGAAAGGAGAGACAAAGGAGGGGGCAGGGTACTGTATTTTAAATGTTTAATCACAACTATTACTTCTTTGCCCTAAGAGTGAATGTGACTCAGTTGTGACATAATTTTTAGTAGAGCTTTCCCTCCGAACACAGTCCGGCAATGACCCGCGGGTCCTACTGTCTCTTTGTCTCAATCAGTGAGGTGTCAGTGCCGGGTCAGATCCGTCACACGTAGATTTGTGTTGTGTGTCCTCCAAAGCAAAGGTGACAGGGATGACACCACAACAAGGGATGACTCACTCGTTCAAGCTGGATATAAAAATGTCAGCCATTTTCATTTAATGGCTCAAGGCTAATTAGTTTAGACTACAAACATTTCAAAAAGGCAGAAAAATGTGTGTGTGTGCCTTTAGTTTTTTTTTTTTTTTTAATGTCTTTGTCCACTCCTTTATTTTTACCCTGACTGTAGGACATCCAGATCCTCATGGACAGTGGGTATGTCTATTAATAACTGTTATTTTTAGCTCCCTTAACTCACTGGACTGCCTGATTTAAAATTAAATGAAAACTCTAATGAGGCTGCTGTCTCTTTCCTCACAAGATTTTCCCTAGTGTGCTTAAAAGGCCAACTTGGTCCTGTCCCTAACCTCTTTTTATACCCTCCACTCTCCCACCCAAACATACCTCATACACACACTCCAATGCCAGAGAACCCAGTACCTCACTCTCTCTCACCAGAACCACCCGAAGAGACGAACTCGATCACAGTGGCGTCAATCTGCATCAGGACCTGGTGCAGACATTAGCACATGTGGCTAACCAGGGAGGCTGCAGAGTGAATTACAGCTCTTGCGTCATATGGGCAGAATGAGCAGAAACACATGTGTAGCCACCGCTGATTTAATGAGCACATTAAACGCATCAGCACACTTAACATAAAGTGTCTGCACAAGCATCTGCACATTGTCACGAGTCCTCTTACTTAATGCAAACAAAACCACCCATCCATTTTCTACACTTGCTGCTCAGGATCACAGAGGCAAACAAAACCACTGTGTTCATTATGTTTTTAGGGTCAAGATCTCTCTGGAAGAACCTGCATTTTATTTCTAAGAAATGCAGCTGCATTTCTCTATAAACCGTTCACAATAAGAGTTACAAAGGGCTTCAAAATTTAACAAAAGGCCGAAAGCAAAAGTTAAATTTTTTTCACAAGAGTTGACCAAAGAGTGAACTTTAAACTTTCTGAGAGATCTAACGAGTACAAATAAAACAACAAGTGCTTGTGAGCTCATAGGCCTCAGCTGACAAAGATCAGTGGTTATTTACTCCCTCCAACCGGCTCGGGTCAAAAAGAGAAGGAATAGATGCTGAACATCAAGGCAATCAATTTCAGTTGTTAAAAATTTAACAGAAGTCTAGTTGTGCAAGAAAATGACAAAATAGGTGTACTAAAAAGCAACTAATAAATGATGCATTCTTTTATATTCACTCCATCCATCTTGCTCTATACATTTGCAGTGTGGCATGTATGAGCAACCTGGTGGAAACCAAGCAGGTAAAATTTGGTTTTCGAACACGGATAGAAACTGGCCATCGTTCTATATTCTGTCCTTCAGAGCGGGTTGGTGACGTTGGGAAAGAGATCATCTAAAGTGTGAATAGTGTTCAAAAACCAGTAGGAGAAAGAGTGTTGGAGAGGTGGAGAGCTCTGCAAATGAGAGGCTGTACTGGCCCCCCTGGACTGAGATGGCAAGTGCAAGGAGATAAGGGAGCCACAGCAAACAGCAAGCCAAAGCAAGTAATGGAAAAAGGAGGAGTTGAAAATTGAGAGAGAGAGAGAGAGAGAGAGTAACAGGGTGGGCATGAACGCTGTACTTGGGAAATTCAGAGGTAAGGCAGGCTGTCTGGCCTTGACAGTCTAAGAAGTGAAGCTTGAATCAGTGTTGCTCTGTCGTGCAAGGCTGTGACAGCTCCAACAGAGACAGCATGAACAGACATTAGAGGTCATATCTCATCGTACAACACCAGCCCTGTAATCGAATCTGAATTAAAGCCAGTTCTCAAATAATCCATCCCACAGATCATCGCTGAGTGCGCTACAACCAAAGCCTGAGCCCTGCGCTGTACAGTACATTACAGCCCTTCATTACCATGAATAAATCGGCTAACAAGATATGAAGTGCCACTCCACATCAAGTTTTCCTCTGCACACGAAGAGCCAAGTGTACCCTGGGATATGGAGGGAAGGGAGGGAAGGAGATGGTAGGAGGATGTACGTGAAAGGAGAAAAAAAAAGAAAGTGAGAGAGTAAAGCGAGGGAGTCCAATCACTGTCAGTGACTATGAATTATACATGAGTTGTAGTTTTAACGGTGTCTATTCACTCCGCCACTTTGTCACTATTAAATATTCACACCAACATCTTTGTAGGCCATTGTTAATTACATCACAACAACAAAAGGTCTCAGCCGGAAATTGCCATTGCCAGCTTCCATTAAAAAGTGTATGAAGCTCACTGATGCTACAATCAGATCAAATGGTTGGCGGCGCAGCCTTCTTTCCTTGGCAGACACTGCCTGGAATTTGTGCTGCTAGTAAGTCATGATACATTTGGTACCTCAAGCCAATATACAAAACATTTATCAGCTTGTGTGATTTGAAAAAAAGCACAGGTAAGTCCCTGTCAAACAGTCAAAGCTTGTTTTCATAAGTTTTCATAACCACTATGCTGAATGAACCGGAATCAATCAAAGAGCAATTGCGAGGAAAACTGCTAAAGTAGCGTGTTTGGCAAAGGACTGCTTTTGGCAGGCCAATTTCTGAAAAGGTCTTGGAAGCAAAATGGATTTTGAGTGTTTTTTGAGAAGCTAAAGAGTCAAATTGCACTCTCCCCATCTACTTCATATTTATATCGCACCAAATTTTAGAAAGCACAAATCAGAAAAGCTTATGGGTCAAGGATTGGCTCACCTACACAAACCCCCAAAAAATGATGAAAATAGTTTGGTTTAACAGATGAATCCTCTAAAATATTTGCAACAAAAACTGCTATCAACAAAACCAGCATGGAGCGTAAGTGAATGCATTTTTATACATAAAAAAGGAATGGAAGGCTAAATTGACAAAACACTGTATCACACAATATGGCCTTTTAGTATCTAAATTAAAAATTACATTTAAAATCTAGAATGAAAATTTGGTTTCACCACCATTAATACCCACTCGCTCAACAAAAAACTACCCAGGGCTTTGTTTTATTGATGTTTAATGACTGACTGACTTAACCTGTGTGACCCACACATGTGTAACCAAATCAATGAGTTTCCCGTTGAACGAGTTAAGTCTCAATGCCCGTGACCAAAGGAGTGTGCTTCACACATGGCACTGAACAAACGAAGGTCCATATGTGTGTGACCGAGTGAGAGGGGTCCACTAGCGCAATATAAATACAGCACATACAGCCGAGGCCAAGGGGAGCATGAGAGTGGACGAGACAATAATGTGTGCAAGATCAATTTAGGAGCGTGCAAAAGAAGCGCAATACATGGAACGTAATTTGACTGTCAGTGAAAAAAAAGAAAAGAAAAATCTTCCTCTCTAGGGATTAATCATAGTTTATAATTTACCAACCTGTCATCACTTGATTTAAAGTGTACCACACAGATGAGGTCCCTGGCATGTTGTTTTGTTAGATGGTTAAATCAAACTGAAGACTTATTGCAGCTGACATTCACGTCCTGCCTGCAACGTTCAGCATTCAATCACCAAAAATAGATACAGAAAACAAATCCAATCTGGATTTTGAAATCCAGATGTCCACAGAATGAATGAATGCATGATTATCCAAGTGTTCGGGTCCAGTGCTGCTGCATTGCAACATAACAAACTCCAGCGGTCATCAACAAGTCACTTATTTTGTGGACAGTTGTGTTTCTCACAGTGTCAGACTTTGCTACAAAGAGAACCTGTGATGGTCTGGATATGAGTCAGGATGTTGATCATTTTCAGAGTAACTCATCATTATCACACTTTGCATTACTAACCACCAAACTGTAAAAGAACTAAGATATGACACTCTCTCGTGTTTACAGACTATAAACTAGGATTTTAAGCCAAAACCTTAAGACTGAAGATCTTGCAAGGACACTATTTAAGCGACAACAACGAGATTTTTTTAAGAATCAAAGGGCAGCAAAGCTCCTAACTGGCTGCTGTTCAAAGAAATTTCATCACGGGACGGCACAGTTTGCATCAGGCAAAACTCAAAAGTTTTGATCATATTAAACATGTTTTCCTGCCTTACACCTAATGGCTGACATCACAGAGGGATACCCCAACTCAAACAAGACGCTTCATGGTTTTCTTCTGACTCTGGAAGTTTGTCTGCAACCTTGAACTTGCTTGGAAAGGCTGACATCAGACACATTCACATCCTTGTAAGCTTTTATCCTTCTCATTGGTCAGAGTAGCTGCCGCTCCATTTGGAGCAAACTGGTATAATAATCATCACAGTAATTTCTCCAATTCAAGCAGGAGTGCAGAGGGAACAGCGTGACTGATTATCTTGCAAAAATAGCAGTTATGGTTTATTGAAATGGTTTATTATAACATGATGATCATGAGATGGTCTAAAGCAGTTAAATATACTCAGGTGTCCTTGTGACCCAATGAGCATGCTTTGTGTACTCGTCTGGTCTGTGCGTGCTGACCAAAAGAGGAAGGATCAACTTAATATGTAATAATAATATTTAAGTTGGTGGCCATGATTATACTTTAGCTTACATACCCAAAATTACAACACAAAACCCTGTTAAGCCGAAGGTAGCAGGTGAAAATGGGAGCCACAGATTAACACCTATGCAGTGACAAACACCAACTGAAAAAAAAAAAATCCCACTAGTGGATGGAAAAAAGTGTGTGTATATAAGAACATTTCCTCCAGAAGCAGGACGTTGCATCCTTTAATCCTCTGCGACTGGAGGCACTCCAAAGCTTGAGGTGTGTGATTTCACTCTGCTGGCTAACGAGGCTGCAGGGACATGCTGGAAACTCATAAGGCAGAATGTGCAGGAATACCTCTAACATATAACATTTTGTGATCCTGCAAGTGCTGCGAGTGGATCCAGAGATGTGAAATGAGATATGCTCGATTGGACGATGAAGTTCTTGGTGCGCTGGCAAAGTTTCATACTGGGCAGACACCAGCCACAGTGAGGGAATGTGAGTCAGAGTGTGTGTGTGTGTGTGTGTGAGGGTGGTGGCAGTGTGTAGGAGGGTTGGGGATAGATGGTGTAAACACGCCAGCCTACATGGATTGGGCTAATATCCAGTTTGTTCTCTCTCGTCCTCAGCTCCACGGTAGCTGCAACGCAATTTCTTCCAATTGACCTCCCTGCCACCGGCACAATCACTCTCCACCGGAGACACAACGGCCCCGGAATACGGAGCAGCCAGCGGAGCTAGCCTGGCGATGGAGGAGCCTGCACCGAGAGGGGGAGGGGACTGAAATAACTACAAGGCGGAAATGAGATGAATTAGAGATCGAGAAGGAGGAGGCACAGGGAGGTGAAAGAGTGAATTTATTCTGTGGTGTAGTGGCAGTGACAAAGCACAAGCATTTAGGGATCAGGTAAGGAGGAAATTAAAAGCATTACAGCCTTCACTGGTCGTTTCTGTGCCTCCTCTCTGCTTGACTTAACATGTTCTCTGTCTAAATGGCGCTAATGAAACTGTACAACTATAAGGCAAGTAATAAAATAGCCCATAAAATGTTAGGACTGGCTGAAAACTTGTTGGTGACTGATAGACGTATTAAACAAGCTGGAAATGGAAAGAATACAAATGTCTGTGAGTAACATTGCAACAACACAAACATCAGGGAATCGCCTAAAGGCCAGAAACTAGATTTATGAGAGCAACAGCCCCAGCCAAAGGCTAAAAGGCTTTATAACGGCAAAGGATTGCCAATAAAAGTGAGGTTTCAGCCTTCTAACAGCAGCACTCTCAAGTAATAGGATTAGTAGAAGTCAAGAGCACGGCCATTTTAACTCTTTCTGCTGCAGAAATCGCTGAGAAGCATCTCTGCCACTGCCAGTACAGTTGTGCTGATGCTGCAGGAAACATCCTCATACCTGCGCCATGATGGTAGGCTCTGGCCCTTTAAACTCAAACACACTTGTACACAAAATGTCAGCCACAACAGGAAACAACTCTTCAGCTTTTCCAACATTCCTCTGCATTATCTCCAGCCGAGAGACGGAAACTTGATTCCAAGTCATGTAAAGAGACATGTAAAAATGGAAAGCATGTGGCGTACGAAATTAATGGCTCCCAGTTAATTTCTTATTCTCACTCCATTCATCACAAAGTGCTGACTCCATAAAGTTTCCCCCTGCAGACATCGCCGCCCATCCCACCGCATTTTCACCTTGCCCATGGCAAGTCTGTGGGACCTGCTCTTCTCATTTTTTTAAACGTTAAATGAAATTAGTGCAGTGCATCAGTGAGTTCATTTTTCCCCCACTGAAAATCACTGAGTAATCTTCTCTGCACATAAAAGGGAAACCGGCAGGGCACCTGAAGGTCGGCCACATCGCTCCACTCACCATACACTTCCCTTTTTTTAAACACGGGAGTATAATTATTGATTTCTTCCTTTTTTTCTCCTTTTTTTTGGCCACTTCCTCTGTTTTATCAGCCTCTGCAGACTTCTTCCTGCGTTCTTTATCACTCTCACTATGTCTGCTTTTGCTGCTCAGTTGAATTTGTTAGGAGCAGCGTGTTTGGCTCTCCATTAAACACAGGGAGCCAGCAGGACATCCTCACTACTACATTTTTTAGACGAGTGAGAGTGGCATGTTGGCATGCATATATGTCTGCTTGTGCATGCTTTAGCATATACGAGAGAAATGCTTTTTTCCATTCTCTGTTCGAAGAGTATGCTTTACATGCAGCCTGCTTCTTCACCCACAGACTCGTTTCTGCATATTTCCCACATCCCTAACGGCTTAATGGGTCTTCCACTTCCTAGATCTGGCTGCAACAGTCTCTTTGTACCACAGAAAAAAAACAGCTTCCTTTTTAGCTGTCAAGAAGAATTCGCAATGCTGATGGCTCTCAGTTTCTCCCTTTCCCCTACAGATACAAATTCTATTACGAAAGTAATAGCCACCTTTGGCTAATCAACTTCCAGAGGAAAGAGTAAAATACAACAAAGAGCAGTTGGACTGCACAGAGATTTAATTCGGCTCTGAGGAGATGGCAGCTTAATGCATATAAATGTAGTGTAAGGAGAGAGATGAGGGAGGAAAGACAGCTGCTGCATGGAGGGATCATCATGGCTGCCTTAAAGCAAAACAGTAGAGACATAATACAACATAATTCAATATAGTATTATTAGTGGCCCAGCATCAACATTTAGTCTCAAAGGCAAAGATTGCATGTTCTGGCTTATTGTTTGCTGCTGCTGCAGGGGTCACAAGGAGATAATTTCTCGTGACAGTAAGAAGTAAGCAGATGAAAACAAGAATATTCACTTGATTCTTTGTTAGAACGACTATTTACTTTAAATAAATAGCTTTGCCAAAGCTTCTGTGAAATAATCTACAAAGCCAGAGGCAGTGTTTTTAAATTACAATGTGACTCATCAATGGCATGTTTCATCAAAAAGTACTAAAGCTTCGTTGCTTAGCTAACCAAAAATAATAAAGCTTCCTGCTGCTCTTCACATCAACTTGAAATCCGCCGTCACGGCTTTTTTAACCAATTTATAGAGTAGCAGATGTCTGTTGGCAAAGTTCAAAGTTGTTCAAGTCTTAGATGAAGTTTAAAGATGACATTTCTGTGGAGGAGATCAGTACTGTTGACTTCGAAAGGAGGTGCTGGCTCTGTTGCTCTTTGTCTTCCCAGTCAATCTGTAATGTGATGCCCAGACGGAGCTCGCTGCCAAACAGGCAGAGTTCTGCCGTGACCACCTCCTGTCCTGACGTCCCTGTTGGCTTTCCTCTTGTTTTTCATGAGGTCTACTTCAAGGCTGGTTTCATCCACATGATGTAGGCAGCTAGCTACTGTCCCATGCTATGGGCTTCAGAGTGTCAGATCTGGGGCACGCGATGACACTTTGGGCTGACTTTCTGTCCACCCTTCCTCACACACTGACACTTTGTTCACCGTCACACTCTGCCAGAACGTGCAAAGAAAACAAAACTAAGGCTGTTCAGTCATTGCTCACTCAATGTACAAGCAGACACGTGTGTGGGAGCAAATATATGCTCTCTCACATATCCTGATGCTCTCTCTCTCTCTCTATCACACACACACACACACACACACAAATACTCCTCCTGTAAACTATTCAGCTGGAAGAATACTGTGTCAGCTACTCCTCAGTGAGAGAGGGAAGCAAAAAGATGGACTGTGGCAGAGAGGGAAAAAAATGGTCATATAAAGAACTGAATATGTGGGAGAGAATTCAAGAAGAAGGCAGCATGAAAGAAGTACGGTGACATAGAGGGATATAAAGGACAAGAACAGAGTGAGAGCTCAGAAATAGACAGAGACAGAATGACAGACAAGGGAAAAGAATAAGAAAGGAAAAGATGTACAAAAAAGCAGAGCATCTGTCTTTCCTGGACCATTTGGCATTCTTCCCTAGGACCTGTTTATTTCTTGCCCAGCCTCTCAACCGTGCAGCTTTGCTATTCAGAAGCTTCTTGCATAGTCTTTTGAACTGGACTCCAGCAGTATATTTCCCTTCTTCCTACTTTATCTTACTTTCTTTTTTTCACTCTTATAAGCGCTACTACCGCCTAAAGTCTTTATTGTGTTCTACCAAACAGAGTCTTTAGCACAAGTAAAAAGTTTCTGTAAGTGCAAGAGTGTTCACACCAATCCATGTACCATTTGTTCTTTCCATTTTTAGTTGATATCTATATTGTTGGATCTATATATCGATCCAACCAAAACTCTCTCTGGCACCGAGTCTGAAAAATGTCTTTACTTCTTCAGATCATGACAAGCACAGAATCTTCTGATGTTCATTTCCGAGCACGGCGGGACATCCATCTGCTGCAGCGCGCAGGAAATTTCTGCGCGTGTCATACTGGCGTTGCATAAGTCTCTAATCAAACTGGTGTGTGGTTCGAGCGCTGCCATGGTTTCACTACATTACCCACACTTTGACAAGCAGAACAATTTCTGGGTCACGCAAACCCAACCAATTAAATATTGAAATCAATTTTGATCCTGTGGCTTGTTTTTCCGTTTCATGTTTTTGATCTGAGCCTAAAATTGAAAACATGGAGAATGGGGCCTTTTTCTTTTTTTGATATCTAATTCAAAAACGGGCATGACGGTGGCTTGATGGTTAGCACTGTTGCCTCACAGCAAAAGGTTCCTGGTTTGAACCTCAGCAGGGGCCTTTCTGTGTGGAGTTTGGATGTTCTCCTCATGCTTGCGTTGGTTTCCTCCGGGTACTCCGGCTTCCTTCCACAGTCCAAAAACATGCATGTTAGGTTAATTGTGGTTCTAAATTGCCTGTAGGAGTGATTGTGAGTGGTTGGCCATGTGATGGACTGGTGACCTGTCCAGGGTGAACCCCTGCCTTTTGTCCAAAGAGAGCTGGGATAGGCTCCAGCAGATCCCCGTGACCCTGCAGAGGATTAAGCGGGCATAGATAATGGATGGATGGATGGATGATTGAAAAACAAATAACCAGTCACTTTTTCTTTTTTTTTTTATCTTTGATTGTCAATTGAAAGTGGAAAGAAGAAATGATGCACGGATTCATGTTAATCCGTGTATCATTCGTTCTTTCCATTTTCAACTGTCAATCAAAAATTGAAAAAGGAAAAAGGGGCGTTTTAATTCGTTTTTTCGTTTTTTTGAATCCAACATAAAAAAAAAAAATGCCCGTTTTTCGTATTTCAATTTTAGACTTGGATCAAAAATACGAAATTAAAAAATGGGCCACGGGACCGAATTTGTTTTTAATATTTTAACTGGTCCAGTTTACGTGACCCGGAAGTGGTTTTGTGCTGCATTTCCGGTAGCATGGCGGCGCTAGAATTAAATACTAGTTTGATCAAGGACTTATTCAGCAGCGCTTTGACACATGCTGAAATTTCCTGCACCTTGCAGCAGATGGGTATCCTGTAGTGATGGTGAGATGAAGCCTCATGAGGCATCGAACCATTTGAGCCGATTGGTTTCAGAAATGTTCATTATTAGAAGTTTCATCTGCACACGACACCACTTACTGGACAGGTTTATAATCACAGGCAGCTGGATCTCAACCACAGCTGGTTGTGGCGCATTGAATATTTGTCTGTCATGGCCCTTGGGAATGATTATGAATTACAAAGAATGCATGGCCAAATAAATTCTCTACATATATTATCATATATGTGTATAATAAAATATACCATGGATTTATTCTGTGTGTGTGTAAAGTTTCCCAGTATGGAAGTATCATATCATATGGCAGGTTGTGTAATGTTTTTTCCTTTTTTGTCACTTTAGGAGAATAGCATGGGCCTGAACAGGCAGAGGACAGTGAAAGTGCTGGTCAAACTAGGAAGATGGAACTGAATATGTTTGTGTAACTTGAACAATGATGTACAGGACAGGGAAAACTTTAGTCATTTTTATTAAGAAATAACAGTCTCTCAACAGCTTTTCAGCAATTCCTTTTTTTTTCTTTTTTACACAACTTCTCTGGCCTTTCACATGGTACAGAAGATGTTGTGCACAAAGGCGCAAATAATATTTTTCAAAAAATAGGTTGTCTGATAATCGAGGTCAAAACTTTTCTACTGTCATTACATATCTGCGCCACTAGATGGCGCTGCACCGACGTAAACAGTAGGTCAATAGAGCGTCACAGTGAACGGATGGAACAGATCTAATGATAAATGGAGTAAGCACGCGATGGCTTGAACAAAGGGGCTTGAAAGATTTGATGGAGCCCAGTTTTTTTTTTTGTTTTTTTTTACAGACTGAATTGTTAATATTGCTAGCCGGGTTGCTACCGGAACTGCCATGCACAAAGCCACTTCCGGGTCACGTCAACCAGACAAATTAAATAATGAAAAGAAATTTGGTCCCGTGGCCCGTTTTTTAATTTCGTTTTGATCCAAGTCTAAAATTGAAATACGAAAAACTGGGCATTTTTTGTTTTTTGTGTTGGATTCAAAAACGAAAAACGAAATAAAACGCCCCTTTTTCCTTTTTCAATTTTTGATTGACAGTTGAAAATGGAAAGAACGAATGATACACGGATTAACATGAATCCGTGCATCATTCGTTCTTTCCATTTTCAATTGTCAATCAAAAATTTAAAAAATGAAAAAGGGATGTTTTATTTCATTTTTCGTTTTTTTAATCTCTCACACACACAAAAAAAAAGCCTGGTTTTTCGCATGTTAATTTTAGACTTGGATCAAGAATATGGAATGAAAAAAACGGGCCACGGGACTGAATTTGTTTTTAATATTTAATTGGTCCGGTTTATGTGACCCGGAAGGGGCTTTGTGCGCAGCAGTTCAGGTAGCATGGCGGCGCTGGAATTAAATACTAGTTTGATCAAGGACTTATTCAACAGCAGTTTGACACATGCTGAAATGTCCTGCATGTTGCAGCAGATGGGTATCCTGGAGTGACGGTGAGATGAAGCCTCATGAGGCATCGAACCATTTGAGCCAATCGGTTCAAGAAAGGGTTAATTACTAGAGGCTTCATCTGCACACGACACCACCTACTGGACAGGTTTATAATCACAGGCAGCTGGACCTCAACCACAGCTGGTTGTGGCGCATTGAATATTTGTCTGTCATGGCCCTTGGGAATGATTATGAATTACAAAGAACATCAATGACTATGAATTACAAAAAATGTAATGTTATTGACCAAATAATTGCTCTTCATACATTGTTTCATATGTGTATAATAAAATATGCCATGAATGTATTGTGTGTGTAAAGTTTCCCTGTAGGAAAGAGTCTTATGATATGGCAGGTTGTGTAATAATCGGTTTGTTTTGGTCACTTCAGGAGAATAACATGGGTCTGAGTAGGCAGGGGACAGTGAAAGAGCTGGTTGAACTGGGAAGAGGGCAATGAATATGCTTGTATAACTTGAACTATGATGTACAGGACAGGAGAAACTTTAGTCATTTTTATTAAGAAGTAAAAGTCTCAACAGGTTTTGAGCAATTCCTTTTTATTGACAACCTCTCTGGCCTTTCACATGGTACAGAAGATGCTGGTGTGCACAAAAACGCAAATCATATTCTCAAAAAGGGGGTCGTTTAAGAATCGAGGTCTAAACATTTCTATTTTCGTTACACATCTGCACCACTAGATGGCGCTGCACCGACGTAAACAGCAGGTGAATGGAGCATCACAGTGAACGCATGGAGCAGATCTGATGATAAATGATAACCACGAGACCGACTCGAACAAAAGGGCTTGAAAGTTTTGTTGCAGCCCATTTTTTTTTTCTTTTTTTTCTTACAGACTGAATTGTTAATATTGCTACCCTAGTTGCTACCCAAATAAAGCCACTTCCGGGTCACATAAACCAGACCAATTAAATTTTAAAAACAATTTTTTTTCCTGATGCCTGTTTTTTCATTTTGTATTTTTGATCCAAGTCTAAAATTTAAATACGAAAAACCAGGATTTTTTTTTGTTTTTTTTGTGTGAGATAAAAAAAACTAAATAAAAGGTCCCCTTTTCATTTTTTAACTTTTGATTGACAATTGAAAATGGAAAGAGTGAATGATACATAGATTCCCACCCTTCCCTCTTCTCTATCTTCACCAATCTACTCAGTGTCTTCCTCTCCAAAAGCTAGATTTTGCAGATGGATTAAAAGAAAATTGACATAAGTATATGCAAATTATCTAAGATTATTGGTTTTATGAAATGCAAAACATGAACATTTCTCCTGTCTGTGTCCACATACTATGTCTCAATCCCCTGTGAACCCCGTCCAACTCCATCTAATGAAGTAGGGAAAGAACAGTCCTGTGTTATAAAAGGTATGGGAGAGTTTAATTAAACAATGCTAATGAGCAACTAATTAAATGCTTTTCGATCAAAACAAGACAGTAATTACCTGGAGCAGAGATGGATAATGAGCACACTACAGTCACTCGCAGACAGGCAAATCCATGGAGATCAATTCTTTTAGTATTAATGACCGCTCTCTTTTCTCTGTCTTCCTCTGTCCCATGTCATCCCATTCTCATCTTCTCTCAGTATGGCAGATCTCACAGAGGATGAGCAAAGGCTGACATGAAGCCTAGAGAGGACCTCTTGAGAAAATGCCATAGCTTGAGTGTTGACAAGAGTATTAAACATGGGTTTTATGCCAATGTGACACACTCACTATGTCTCTCTCTCTCTCTCTCTCTCTCTCTCACACCACAAACAAGGATGCCATGGGGAGTAAGTGGGGCATACATCATCCTGTACCCCATTTGAGCCACATCATAAAAAAAAAAAGGCCAGAGATCATTTTTTGAAAAGAGAGCAAGACATGACAACCTGATAAAAAGAAGAGAAGAAAAAGGTTGGAAGACGAAAGAATGAGGAAGTGGTCAGCATGCAGCTGGACTTGGGGATGTTATGAATGACCCAACAGAGTAAAGCAGAATATTCAAAATATGTGAGGATCCAGTAGTGGGGAAGAAAAAGAGAAATAATTAGATAGCAATGCCCTCAAAGTATTTTTTCTTCCTGTTTATCCTTTTCTCAGAACTAAACTCAGAATGATCTCAGAAATGTCTCATTTAACAGATCACACAGCTTTGAATGTTGAGTCTTATTCTGCTTTTTTTCCTCTCCCAAGCAATTCAACAAAAAATATTTTAATGGGAATAACCAAATTCATCAGTTCATCATCTACCACAGGGGTTTAAAATCTATTCTTCTGCATTGACAATGGCAAATTATTACTTCCATCACTTGTTAGAACTATACGCAGTACATTACGGTCGTTTAACTGTTCTAAAAGCACACTCTGCACGTTGCCGGGATGACTTCCTAAAAGTAGAGTCTGTTAAGTAGTTGAGCAGGTAGTGTTTTGTGCTGTTCAAACTCAGAGATGGTGTCAGCATTAGCCGGCTAATGTGCATACTTTTGCTTTTCAGGTTAAGTTGGGGAGTGCTGCAGTTGAAGCCCAAATAATCAAATCATATCAAACTGCACAGCCCCTTAATAAATCCAAAGCTAAAATTGAAGTGTCGGGTATCTGAAGTGCTCAAATACAAAGACCTCTAAAAAGAAGAAAAAGATTCAATCATTGGAGCTTTTTTCTACATCCCAGTGTCCCTTCAGCACGGAGCTACACAAGAGTACAAGGTTACAGTGAGCCTTTTAGAATACTGCATATCCAAATGTAACAATTAAGAAGATTTTTTTTTGAAGCAGTGCAAAAACCTAAGTCAGTTAATAAAGCACTATGAAGTCCTTTAATATTGGTTTGTCATGTCAAGGATAAAGGTTGATGAAATTATGGTCAGGAATGTAAATGAACAATAGATAATCATCACTTTGTGTCAATAGCAAATGAGAATGTGAGGATATAAATTATTCATCCTTAACGTCCTGCACTAGATTTTACTAGAGATACTGCTGCAGTACGCTGTTTGTGTGCTTTATAAAGAAAAAGGGCAAAAGATCTGTGATGGGCTGGGTACACAGTCGGTCATAATGTCCACTCTCATTCAAGCACATGTTTGAACAAAGCAGAGATGATTCAACATGTGCCTCCTAAAACAATCCTTCAAAACTGATGATATATTGGGTGAAATTCTGGGTGAAATTTATGGAAAATGTTAAACATTCATGCGGCAATGATATTATATCATGAAAGTAGGGCATTTCAGTAGAGGAATGCAATGGTAATTTCCTCATCTCAAATGATTTATTGAAAAAAAAAAAAGCTAACAACAATGGTGGGTATAAAACAACAGAAAATGCCCACAGGGCACTGTTCAGCATGGGATGTGGCCAAAGGATGTCCACTTCTGTGCTTTTCTGTGATTCTTCCACTCTCTCTGTGTCTCTGCTGCAATCTGATGAGGCTCCGCGATACTAAACTCATTGGCAACATCCCTCAGAGAACATCCTGTTTGAAACCTTGCAATAGCCAGGTAGTGTGTTTGTGTTCATTATATTTGTGTAGTGTTATTTGGGGTCATTTGATCTCATGCTCTCAAAATGTGAAAAGTATGACATAGAGGATTGTTTAAATGCAAATTCTCTTTTAATTCAAATTAATTCAATTAAATTCAAAAATATTTGATTAAACCCCAAAGGGAAATTAATTGTTGCAGGAGTTGTCATGATTTGAGTCTCTTGAGTGAATCAACGATTCACTGTGGATGGTTATTGCTTTGGGCACGAAGGATGTCCTGTAGTGGTCTGTGTCTGAAAAAGCCTCTGACCAAAGACACTGTTGTTCAATCAGTGTGTTGTGAAGAGAATGTTCAGGGTTGTCCATAATGTTCATCTTCCTTTGCAAAATCAGCTCCAGAGGCTCCAGAACAGAGCCGGGTCTCAAAATAGTTGGGCTGTCTTTGATGCTATTTTTTTTGATGATGCAAATGTTCCCTATAGGTGAAAGATCTGGACCGCAGGGAGGCCAGTTCAGCTCCCGGACTCCTCTCAGACAAAGCCATGCTGATGTAATAGCTGCAGTATGTGGGTTTGCATTGTTCTGCTGAAATACACAAGGCCTTCTCTGAATAGACATCACCTAGAGGAAAGCATATGTTGCTCCAAAACCTTTATGTACCATTCAGCATTCACAGTTCCTTCCAAAACATGCAAGCTGCCCATAACATATGCCTTTATGCACCCCCATACCATCAGAGATGAAATGAATGCTGATAACACACTGGAGGGTCTCCCTCTTCTTTAGCCCAGAGGATATTGGTCTGTGATTAGCAACGAGAATATCAAATTTGTACTCATCTGACCATGGAATTGGGCCATTGGGCCACAGGACATGAAGGCGCTTCAGAACCATGTTCAAATAAGGCTTCTTTTTTGCATGATAGAGCTTTAGTTGACATCTTCAGATGGCAAAGAGGATTGTGTTTACCAACAGAGGTTTCTGGAAGTATTCCTGGGCCCAGTTAGTAATGTCATTGACACAATCATGTCGATGAGTAATGAAGGGTCGTCTGAGGACCCGAAAACCACAGGCAGACCTGTAGCAGGCATCAAATTCAAAATGAGCTCATTTAGTTGATAAAAGTGTAAAATTTCCCAGTTTTAACTTTTATATTATCTATGTTCTGTTGTGAATAAAATTTTGGCAAATGTGATTTGAAAGTCTTTTAGTTTTTAATTTTAGGATGGTCTGCTCAAGAGGACAATAGCCTCTGTATACGGGCTGCCACGGTACCAACTGAGGTATCTGCCTGTCCAAAAGTTAATTTTTTTCTATAATATAATGGAGATTAAGTCTATGTCTCTCCAGTGATATATATTCCTGACCCAGATTGGCAGTCTCTGCAGGACAAAGAAGCAGAATCTGGCAGACAGTTGTCTCAGATCACACAACATGTATCTACCTCCCCTCACACCCACTCTCATCTCCTGTTGTCTCTTTTTCACCTGCTCCTCTTTTTTGAAGGAGGAGGAGGAAACAGATAAGGCTGCTGTCTCAGAAATTACCTATCACAGCTTGGGAATGTGTCCAGAGATGCTGTCGGAGAAATGCTGAATTTGTCAATTCGGTCCAACTGAAAGTCTTATGTGAGTTTAGATTTTTTGCTGTCATTTTAAATGAGTCAACTTCTGCAGCTGTATGAAAACCAGATTGCAGGCTGCATAGCTAAAATGGGAAACAAATCATCATCTGCAACTTTTCTTCACATTTCTTTGCACTGACATTAACCCAAAATGAATACTTTCACAATCTCTGATCAGAGCACATTTCTCACCAGCAGCAGAAGCAGGCGTGATATGGATGAAGGTAAAGATTGTTTTCTTAGGCTACATGGCAGAGACAACCAAAACTCGATATACAACTGTTCTCTGCAGTTGTTTTAAAGAGCCTATCGTAAATTATAATAAAACAGCATGACTAGACCCAATGGACTGTTATTACCGATTCTGCCACAGAAGTTATTCAGGGTAATGTGTATGTGTCTCTTACAGAGTAGAGGGGTTATGTTTATATATTATCTTTGTGTAATAGAACCACATTTCTGTGGGATTTACAGAGGATGCACTCCAATTATGCAGAGCCTGAACTTCAATCATAGACTAACACCAAAGAGTTCTACTTCTTTAACCCTAAATACAGATGAGGAAAAGCTCCGTCTCAGCATGCACTTAATTTTCTTGGGTGAACCCTGTTTTTTTTTTTCCCAGAGGATTCTTCTTCACACAAGCAGCTTCCGAGACATTCTGAGTATAAAGTCACCACCTGTCCTGTGTAGCCCTTACTTTGGCTGACTGTTTATGAGAATCTTCCCTGCTTTGAATGGGAGAGATGCAACACAGTTGCTACATCAATGTTCTATGCCCTATCTGGGATGCATCTCTTCGTAACATGCCACAGCCTAACTGGATCGTAGATGAAGTGATATGATTCGAACAGATAGTTTGATGTTCGCTCAGTCTGAATTCTTCTTATTTTGGCTCCATGTTGTATCTTTCTACTTGTCACAAAAAAATGTCTGGCTTCAGATGTATTGATTAGGAGGAGAAGAATTGTAGCATAGAGGATGGGGGTGTGTGGGCTGACGATATCTTCAAACGTTTAGCTGTACACTGACCATTTTCAGGTGTACTTCAGGCTGAGTGGGGAGCAGTTTGACAGCCTGCTGGGGAGAGAAGAAACAAGGCTCACAAAACTGTGCATGATTTGGAGCTGCTGGGGCAGCAGATCGCTTCAAAAGAACATTTTACTGTTGAAGCAGAGAAAAAAATTGTCTTACTGCTTTTTAAGTACACCTTTTAATCTCAAGTTGCTGGAGATTTCTTTCTACACCAAAGCTTTCCTCATTATGTCACAGAATATCTCAGGCTCTTGGCCATCACCAACACTAGCTTCCTCTTCATTGTCTTTGTGCTCTGTCTGATATTCTGCAGTTGGATGCATCACGATGTCATCACAACATGCTGCAGCCAAGTTGAAGTTTACTTTGGCACACAGACGACATGCACCTAGCTAGGCCTAAAGCCGCCGTGGGACAGGGTTTTAGCGTAATGCTCGAGGGAGCCAGTTCTTACGGAAAGCGAATGTGACTCTTCTGTTACATTATGTGACCTGTAGACGCAAGACAAAAAGAAGTTTTCTACTGCAGTTTTACTAAACTTTTTTTTTTTTCTAATAACCTGAAAAACCACTCCATGTGAGCATAGAAACTTTTGATAATATTTTTTGCAAGGTCCACATGATTTCATCAGGGGAATTTTCTATTTGTAATTCCACCTTACACAGTTTTAAGGGGTAATAGAAACAACGACTGATAACACGGACACGGACAGTGGCTCCCTTTTCAACCATGTCTTCACAGCTCTGTTCATGTAAGCCAGTTTTATAAAGGTGACAACTCCACCTCCCTTTTCTGTGAGGAGTGTCTCTTTTGATCAATGTGCTTCGAGATCAGCACTTTTCTGGTTAGATTTCAGAAGACATAACGTACCACTGAAATTATTTAGGCTGCATATTTCTTTTGATACCATTATGGTTTTTAGCAAAATCAATCTTGTTGGAGGCAATCACTTATTTTCTTTTCATCAAACTCATTACTGATGAAAAGCACTTCTCAGTTCAGTTCAAAAGTTGTAACCCAAACAGTCCATGACAACTTAGATGTGCTGGCTTGGTGAACAGAGAGGGCCAGATGACTAATTCAGCATCTGGTGCTACAGGCCTGAATGTGACACCTGGGAAAAGGGCTGCGCTGTACATATTGCCCCTCTCCAGTCAGGAAAACATTCCTCTCATCACACAAGTGAAATACAATTCTGCATTATTACCCGCCGGCATCCTAAATGTCAGGGCTGATTTGTAAATGATATGCTGCTCCTAATTGCGTTGATATTTCCAAGAGCAAAACAAGCCTCTCTCCTTTCACTGGCTGTGTCTCTTGCCCTCCACCTCTGTCTGGAAATACCCAATGTTCCTCCTCCCCCTCTCCATTTCATCTTTGTCATATTCACATTTTATTGCCTTTTTTTTTAGAAAAGCAGAGTCTAAAATGCTAATATTAAACATTCTAAAAAGTCTGAGCGAACAGGTATCCCTTAATACTCAGGGGTACCGATGCCCTAAAGGTTTAGTTACCAAATCAAAATTAAATTAGAAAACCACTCTGGCATCAAATGTGCACCTATATCATCAAAAAAGAAAAAATAAATACACAAGTGTTGAAGTTCTTGTACTGTGATGGTTGTGTTAAGACTTTGAATACATTATCTCACAGTGTCAAAATGTCTGTGGGAGAGAAGTACTTAAGTGCTGTGATAAAACAGCACTCTGAGGATAGGAGGATGTGCGGTTGTGATGTATGAGTTTACCACAGGGGTTAAGACAGCCTTTGAGCTATGTCAAATGAGTCTTCTGGCTCCACTAGGCAGCACAGCCCCTGAGGGTCAAAGAATAGGTCAGGCTAAGACATCTCATGGGACATGAAAGATCATTTGAACATTTCTACCCACTGGGTATCCCTATCATTATTAGAGATGTTTTCACAACATAGCCTTGGGATAGAATAAATGAGCCTTTAGAGAGAATAAATGGCTGGTCTGAAGAGGCCTTTACTTTACCACTGTAAGGGCAAAACTCCATGAGTCCCTGGCCTCCATTAGAGGTGACAATGTGATTCTCTTTTGTGGCCTCCCCACGGTCCTGTCTCAGTGTGACATTAGTTGAGTCTTTAGCAGCTGCCACTAGTGAGAAAGACAGACTGCCACAGCAGCTTCGCCTCCCACTATTCAGACATGGAGGCCGAGCAAAACATTTGGCACATTTAAGAGACGCTGCGTTGGGAAGAGAGAGAGAGCCGCGCTGGGCCTCCAGACAGTCCAGAAGAAGAGAGTGGGCTAGTCGGTACTGATCTGAGAACCCAACAAAGAGCCAATGAGCAAAAGGCAGATGAAGGCATCCCATTAGCCTTTGAGTCTAAATGTCAGAGTCTCCACTGGTATAGTTCAGCAGGCTACTCCTCTCCCCTTCTGAGAATCATAGAGCAAAACTACAAACAGAGGAACAAAAATGTCATGTGGGACGATTACAATAAAGTACAGTCTGTGTTTCTTTCAAGCCCAGTACTGATCCTGCAGATTTCCCAGCCTTAAGTCAATGTTGCTAGTATAATGAGGAGAAAGTATGTAAGATGTCATTTCATAAAGTGGAAAAAGCAAGATAGAAACATCACTGCAAACATTTTAAACCCAAACAGTCATTGTTGGTGCAGGAAGTGTATAGGTACACCCTGTCATGTGTTTCACTTCACTTCAACTAAGAATATCTCCTTTATATAAATATATGTCTGTAATATGTTTTGTGCATGCATATATGTTTGAATGAGTGCATGTGCAAGCATTTGCAGTTTTATATTTATGTAGTGTGCAGCCTGGGACCCTGTGCCCTGTTAGTGGTCCTCAGTGCCCGAGTGCTCAGTGTGACATTTTCCTGCAAAGGCCATAGTAACAAAGCACCTCCACAAGGTGTAACAACACAAATTTTCTACTTTCCTCAGTATTATGATAGCTCTACCCTAATCTCCCCAAAGTGTCTATTTTTTGTTTTCCAACACAAGAAAATCTCGCACTTTTAGTCCAATTTTCCAGAATAAAGAGCTGATTATGTTTCTTGTTAGCTCCATCCTGAGCACTGGTGAATGGTTGTCCAGACATTAAGGAAATTTGTGGTTAAATAGACTTCTTAATGAGGAGAAATCTCTATGCTTGGCTTTTCAAAAGTTTGCGTAAAGCTAACCATTGAAAATAAATGCCACAGTTGGTCAATTAAAGATCCATAACAATGGAAACAAATGGAGGACCATTTGTGAGCCAACATACAATTGAGACTAATTTATACACTCTGAGCATGACAACAGGAACCAACGGGAGCCAAAAGATTCACACAGCATGACACTCGCATGAAAAGAATTGACTATTTTAACTCTTTTAAATTGCAAGGTCCCATCTAACATTTCTCCTCCTTTTGTTCTCCCATCAAAATAGGTCAAACTTTATATCTATGCAGGCACGCGTGCAGAGCACTAATTTTATTTTTTTCCTTTTTCTGCCCACCCATTGAGCAGTCTCTTTTCTTCAAACACAATGTTTGTGCACAGGGTGAAGAATTGTTCTTTTTTTTTTTTTCGGAAGAAACACACCACTTTCTCACAAGTTTTCATGACTTCAAAACCCTAATGTCTTACTTGATGAAAACTCCATGTGAGAATTTGTGTGACTTTGCAGATTAAACTTAGCTGCTTTCTGCAGAGCAGACTTGGCCAATATATTCTTCTTCCTGAGTCCAATAAATTCACTATCTGGCAAAAACACGGTGAATCAGATTCAAGTCTAGAACTACATGGGCTTCCAAAGCTTTGCATCTTATCTCATCTTTCCCCAAACAGTAATTAGTTAACCCAAGTCACAATCACTTTCATCAAATCCACCATCTTAGTCTGGCCTTGGTTCATCATTCCATTACACACATTTCATACAACCAAGTGCCTTTTATGATCTGCTTTCCATGCACACATATTCTGTTGAGGTTTGGTTTGAGGCCGACAAATTCAGCCTCGGATCTGCTTTGCAGTGTGAAGGTTAACGTCCCTAAAGGAAGTCTGGGATTTTGAAAAAAAAAAAAAAAGAATGAAAATCCCCCACTAAGACGCCAGTCCTGCCACTGTGGTTAGGACTTTTTCCCCATTTCAGTTGTATAAGACACAGTTACCATACTCATAGCTATATCAATCATTGTAAGGCCATTTTTAATCACATAAACTGACACAAAACTGGCCTAAGCCTTTTAGGTCTCCTCAAAAATATCCCTTTTTGTTTGCAAATCAGATTGAAATCATTAAATAGACTGCTGGATTCAAAATATTGCAGAAATGCATAGAGTTGTAATTAAGAAAAGCTCCTTGAAAATTGCAAAAAAGAAACAAAAAGCATTATTTCAAAAGACACTTACACAACCACCTGTCAAGGACAAATCTTCATCTCAACCCTTATCTAAGCTGAACCTGGCCACTCTTTATGCTTGAAATAAGAGTAATGTGACACTACTGTATGGTGGCCTCCACAGCTGCATCTTTACTTAATGTTTAAGAAAAGACAGGAGACGGAAGTGAATATTTTCCAACTTCTCCTGTGAATGATTCATATCAGTTCACACACACTCTCTCTCTCATCTATATACATATATATATATATATAAAAAACAGTAAAAAAAAGTATTCTACAGTCGGGTTGCTGTGTAAAATTTACATTAAAACAGATTTAAATGATTTGAAAAACTTCGTCATATTTCATTCCAACAGAACAGAAAGAACATATTGGATTTTAAAATAGACATGTTACCATTTCATGGAGAATAATAGCTCATTTTGAATTTTGACTTGGGTTCATGAGATTTGCAAATCATTCCATTCCGTTTTTATTCATGCTTTACACCGCATCCCAACATTTATGGAATTGGGGTTGTATAGAGAACAGAAAGTAAAAAAAGTAGTAAGAAATGAGGATTGCAAGTAAGGAATGCAAGTGAAACTGAAAACTACATAACTTTCATCTTTGGCAGATGAATATGCCATTCAGACAACATGATATGTTGTCTTTAAAATCAGGAGGCTTGAAGTTGTTGTGGTGTTCACACTATGTAACTTTTCAGTATATAAGGAACAACACATTATGAAAGAAAGTCAGTCACTGGTCTCCAAATCGCATTTCATTCGTTGACACATGAGTATTTTATGTCATATAAAATATACAAGTGAAAAGGGACACGGGAAATAATGTGAGAAACAGGAGTTGTTTGAAAATGGTATTGGGAAAACAAGAAGTACAAACTGTTAACACAATTACTTATTCAAAACACAATCAAAAAAGAAAAGGACAACTTCATTGCAGTGTCTTTATTAGATGTTGCATGGCGTCTCCTCTTCGCTTCATGGGTTTCTCTTCCTCATGGTGACCTCATCTCATTATTGCTCTCTGATTGGCTACAGCTCAGACATGGAGTCATTAACAGCTGCAGATATTTAGCATGCTAGATATCTGTTGAGGATGGTGATTGCTTGGCAATGTGTTTGTGAGTATCATAAAAAACCTAAGTAAAACATTTCTTACTATAAACTTAATATTCCACACTACAGGGACTTGCTTTTTGTCCCCATGAGGGAGACAACTGTCTATTCTCTGACCATGTAAAAAGGTTAATACCTGGACATTGCTCACATGCAAACATGCACACCAGAAATCAGAAGCCAACAGAGGAGAAAAAGAGAGAAAGAAGAAACAGAGACACACAGACTGATAACAAATGCAGGAAGCTGGTGTAGTAGTGGTTGTGATGTCACCAGGGAATACTCGCAGTTGTTGACTTCCATGTAGAGAGACAATGAGTTCAGCTTCATTGACTTCTACAGATGCAGTGAAGCACGGTAATTACCATGGCTCAGACTACCACCACAAACACTCAGCACTCTAGAAACCAACACACACATACCAACAAAAACAGGCTCACATATATGTTAACCTGAACAATATCTTTAACTAATTTACACAGCCACTCAAGGAAAATATAATGAAATAAGCGTGACACTATTCTTCAATCCGAGAAGGATGGGAAGAGTAGATTTGAGTGGTTGTGAGTGATAGAGACGGGTAAACAATATCACTTGCACATGTGCAATAGAAATGGGAACACATAGACGGACAACTAAGAAAAAAGATGAGAAATGAGAATCCCCAAACAATCTAATCTGTCCTTGAGTGCCCTCCTACTGCAGTATTGTTCTGTCAGAGCCAGATAAGTTGGGAGGCGTTGCACTGAGTTAACAGAAGGTAGAAGAGAAAAGAGAAAATCAATGATAAGAGTCTCCACTTGCCAGAGTAAAGGACTGAGGTGTGTGTGTGTGTGTGTTTAGGTTATCGCACAATGAAGGTGCAGAAGGAGCGTTGCTTCATCTTGACAACAACTATTATATTACATGCAACTATTATAAAAAAAAGTTTAAAAAAAAATAAAATAAAACAAATCATATCAGAAAATATTTAACTTTGGTTGATGTTGAATACCACATTTGAATTCAAGAGCAGTTTTTCTCTGCAGCCATTTATTCAGTGACAGACAGAAAAAGAGCCAATTTCCTTAATTCCAAGATATGCTAATCCTTTTCCCCTGATGATGACATGAGAATACTTTATGCTTAATGTCCAGGCATCCCATCAGATACATGTAATTCATACAATCTCATTGTGTCCTACCACAGGTCGTCCATCCAGGGCCTGCTTTATCCATTAAACGCTATCTTAAGCGGCTGAACTGATGGACTGAAAAGTTTCAGAGCAAGGTCCTCCAAAACAATTACCTGTGATCAATGGTGCCTAAACTAAAGTTAAACACTGAGAAAATCTTCCAAAAGCTCCTACATGGATTGGACATTTCAAAAATAAATCTGACTGCAAACAAATAAAGAGAATAATTTGCGTTGTGGCTGGTCTGACTTTGCAAGCATTGATTAGTTATCTGTCCAAATATTTGGTGGGCTGGAAAGAAAGCATGCTTACAAAGTACATTTTCAGATTTCCAATTCAAAATAAATATATGGTCTCACCAAAGACTGCTCTTCATAAATACTAACAAAAATATGAAGGTGATCCTTCTGTTTAAATTACACAAGAAGTGGGCTAAGACACCATTTACATAGGTGTTGAATCAATTCATGAAAGAAGAATGTCTGTAGAAGAATATCTATAGATCCTCTTGATATACAATTACTAAAAAAAAAAAAAAAAAACAGTTGGGAAAACTGAATAAGCACCTACAGCAATCATTTAGTGTTTCCCTCATCAATAGTTCTAAAGGCATCCAGTTTTATACTTCTATACTATACTTGTGAGAGGTGCAAACTGTCATCCCAGCTACATGCAACAAAACAACATGCATGTTCCCTTTATGTGACTGGACAAATGCACAACTAGGGTCTGATGTGAGACATGAGGAATAGCATTAGGCAGTCTCTATTTATTGATTTCATTTATTTACATAACTGGCACGAGTCTAATAACTCGTGATTCACAGAGGTGTGTAGGTGCTGTGGCCAGCACAGAGTCTAACTAAACTCAAAGTACACTTATTAATAAAACATGATTGTAAATATAGGTTGAGTACCACACTGAAAAGTGGCTCCAGTAATCAGTATTATTATGCGTGATCAAGGCATTATTGAGGTCTATGTGTCAAAAATACTGTATGGTGTTATTATAGAGAAAAATCCTGAGTTACATCTGCTCAAATAGCACCTTGATAGCAAAAATGTGTTCCCTGTATAAGCCATATTAATCACCTTAACCTCTCATAAGAACATGCTGCTGCTGTTAAAGTTTGTGTTATTACAAGTTGCACTTTTTTGTACAGATTCACTTTGTAACTAAATCTGATAGCATTTTGGCTCACTTATGATGAACTGCACATGTTTTGTGCATCAGAATGAATGAATGAGTTTTAAAAATGTCATTCTACTGAAGAGACAGTGTGGATAGTGTCCCACAGAGCGTGGAACAACCATGGAACAGCAGCGCTGTGCCAGCCATTGTGAATCATGGCCATTCAAGCCAATTAGAGTAGTGGAAGCACCCTGTAGCAGCCTAGAAGCATCCCAGAAGTAACCATCCACTCTGCTCCGCCAAAGACATGGGTCATGTCAATTTTGGCGCTTGGCCGCTGGTAGTCTGCGCCAATTTATACACATCCTGCTGGTCAGCCACAAGAGCGGCAGAGAGAATCTGGTGAAATTTGAAAATTATACACCAGAAGCAGGCTTTAACTTGTACAGCGGTATTGCCCTAACCCATGAAGGCTGTGTGCAACCAGTTCAGAGGGTTTCAGAAGAGATCCAAAAGCACATTTTATTTGACACAACTTATCTTTTTTTTTTGTTTAATGCATAATTCCAGAAAAAAAAAAAAAAAACAAACAAGACATGGTGAGATTTATATCTTTAAATGAGGACGCTCACACACAACTGTCATGTAACCTCAAAACCTTCTGGTAAACTGGCAATGTCTCATGAACTCAGCCAAGCAGGCAGCTCTTCTTGACACTCCACTCGGAAATGCTGGCTGTGGGACTTGACGTCGCACTGAAGATGAGCAAAGCTGCTGCAAAACTGGACCACGACCCTCCTGCATTCTGTGGCATTTCAGCCTTTAGTACGATATAATAGTGAACAGGAAGGACATACCTGTACAGTTTGTTTTATACACTTTTTGTACACATACAAAGTTATGATTGCTTTCATTCATCTGTAAATATGAACCAAAGTAATCGCAATCATGCTATCACTTAAATGGAATGACATTTGAGTAGTGTCAGAGGCTTAAAATAATAATTTATTATGGCGCTACTTGCTGGCAGTGCTAAAGTTAATAGCTATTATTGTGCAAACGCATCCATTCTTACTCAAAACTGCTTTGACTCAGGTCATTTTAGTCCCTACAACAAATGTTTACACTCGTTACCATCTAGTCATAGACCCAGGACTGATTTAACTCTGCCATAATAAAGTGGTATGTGTATCCATCTATAAACATCTTTCATACTTCTGTTTCACACATCTGTCAGTCTGATTTGTGGAGCAAAAATGAGCAGTTCATCATGAGGAACAAGTGAGCCAAAGTCTTGTCAGATTTTGTGTTACAAATTAATCTGAAAAATCTGCAAGTCAGTAACAACTCAGTTCTTAGTGTCAGTGCATTTAAATCCTGACAAGTATGATGCTGACTGTTCATACGCTTAACGTGTTAAAAAAAAAAAGGGATATTTTTGGATGCCACCATCTGCCACACTGTTTGCTCAGCTACTGCGCTAACATAAACCGTTAGCGTTGCATAAGGTTGAGAGAACCCTGCGACTTCACGGAAACGTTTGTCATATCTCATGTGATTTTAATGTTCACTTTTGCAAGGATTGCAAATATCACACATGCACCACAACCCTCCGTCACTTTCACAGGCACGTCTGAATGAAGTCATGAGGAACACTGACAGAAAAGTGGCCAATGACTGAATGACACTTTAACAGAATGATAAAGCTTTAATGCTAAGTATTTCATGTCTAAAAAGGACTGTACTGTGTAATGCTTAATTTCAGTCAGTTTATGAAACTGAGTGAGATCATTTGTCATAGTTTCATTCTTTGACTGTTATGTCTTAAAGACAAAAACACACAAATGCACATGAGGAGCTGCATGTTCTGGTAAGCGGAAGGAGCTTCTTTGTTTCTTGGCATAGATTAGTGCTTCAGCTGTGAGGAGAGGACAGCCCAATTTGTCAAGAGAGCGCGTGGAGCTAATCACATCAAAAGAAGTGCTACCCAGGCTAATATCAGCCCACGAACAGGACGCATCATTCATTAGTCTGCATCTGCAAGACAATTCACTTCTATGCTGACAGACAAAAGCAACATGCACAAGATTTGATTTGATGAACATGATGTGTCACCACATTTAACTTTCTGAATTGTTTGTCCTCACCGTAAATCTCATGCATGATAACACAGAGCTGATCTGCACACTGCTGTAATCATGTGTATGCAAATTTGTAAGCAAAGAAAAATGCCTTTTTCTCAATGGCACAATTGCATTTGGAGCGCTCCAGCCTCCGCTCAGTTGAGGAACAGGAGGGTTGCAAATAAAAACATTTCATAACTGCCTAATTTCTCAATTATCACTTTGATTAAAAGATTATTGGCAATATAAAATAAAAAATCATAATAAAAAAGGAGAGAAAAGTGAAATATTATTGAAAAATAAAGAACACGACCTGTCTTGTAAAATGGTTTCAATAGATATAATTTAAATGAATAACTGTAGATACACGAGATGAATAAAGGTACAGCCAGTACAAAAAAAAAAAAAAAAAAAAAAAATTGAGAAATGGACACTGGGGTGGCAGCCATGCATTGAAAATAAAAATAAAAAGTGGCTAATTTGCAGTATAATTGTACAAATGAGGCTAAAGTTTGCTTAGAGGAGAAATAATTGGGCAGTGGGTAGAACTTAGGGGAATCATTGGAAAAAGCTGCAAAGTGCAACAATTATACACACACCCCCTTCTGTTTTCTAGTGTGGAAAAAAAAAAAACTTATTATAAGCCATGCTTGGTTCATCTACTCTAGGCTACAGTAAAAACATGCAAGAACAATATAACCAACTCCACTCTGAAGTAAATGCCCCATCTGAGGATAATAATGGCTCACTTTAAAGTAATAAAAATACCGTTCTTCTTATTTTCACACAGATTAAACCAAGTTATTACACTTGCATTTCTGTACACAGACCCACATAAATGCTACCCAGTGGTACTTTGAAGATTTACTTTAGACTGATTCTGACCAGTAGGACAAAGACAAGATATTCTTCACAGCATTATTTTATACTCCAGTGTCTCTAAAAAAAAAAAAAAAAAAAAAAAAGAAGAGTTAGACAAAACATAAACCTATTTGTCTGTCAGAATTGTGCAGGAAATCAGAAATGCAGGAATCATACACACCTCCTATGTACTTTCTCTGTTTTCGGATGAATCGATTGAGTCAGGCATGTAAGGTGTAAAAGATCTGTATTAGGAGTCTCGCTGCATTGATCCATCACAAAAAAAAGACAAAGCTCGTGGGGAGCATTTCTGTCCACGACACTAGCCTCCACATTTTTCTCCACTCGAGGAAGGTTAGCCTCTGCTTGTGCACGTTTTTTTCAGCTTTGTTGTTTTTCCTCAGCTTTCATTTTTCAAAGATTTTCTCCAGAGACAGAGGAGATGGCATCATTACCCGTCACTCTTCACATTAGTTTTACTGCTGAGTTACTTTCATTTTCTTCCTAGATGTTACCACACCACATGACCTTCAGGATAATGAAGATTCAAGCTGACAGAAGTTGCTGTCAACTACTGTTATGACAGATTTTAAAATTTAAAATTTGTATCAGATTGTTGTTGCAGCGCTAAGAGAGAAACTTCTATCTATACTGTATAGGAAGCCATGGATTACATTCTGCCCTCTTAACACAAGTTGACTGTGCCTTCCATGCAGTATCATTTGTCTCTATTTTCTCTATTCGGTGAGTATCATCTGACTTGGCATTTCTTCTCAACTTCCTCTGAGAAGATAAGCCATCCTCCAGGTTTTTCGGCACAGATATTGCTATTCAGCTAACAGACAACATTACAGTTGTAGCAGACAAAAGCTATTCCAAGTTCAGGTCCAAAATATAACCAGTTACTGAAAAAAAGACCAAAAACAAGGATGCTTATTACTTAACAGAGGCATTCCACTGCACCCTGTCAATCCCAAGTACTTTGTCATCAAACCTAGAGGCAGACTGCAATTAGCTGCAAAGAAGGTTTTTATTTTGAACTTTTAAAACATATGTCTTAAAACAGTGGTTCTCAATTGGTGGGTCGTGACCCACCACAGATCCGTTTTCAGTGGGTCGTGGGCCTTTGTCTGGGGAAGGAAATGCTAAAAAAAAAAAAAAAGCGTGTCATAAATACTCCTTAACAGTAGATGGTTTTAATAGGAAATTGTTATAAATTCAGGAAGTGAGTACTCAGCAAATGCTACATATTTTAGTTCTTTTGCAAACTACTACTCAGTGGTTGCACTTTTTTATTTCATGTTTGTACGTGTTGAGTCTGTTAAAAAAAAGGCTGAAGTTACTAAAGTGAAGTGTTTTGGATTTAATTAAAATGCAACTAATTGAGAATCAAAGTTTAATCAAATATTACCCACTTGAAGTCATTTTGGTTATGCCATTTTGGTTTTTGCCATTTTGGTTCACCAATAAACTTATTTTTTTGTGTTGGCATTCTGTGATATTCTATTCTACTATCTCCATTTAAACTGCACGATCTTTTCATTCAATAAATTTGAGAAGTTGGAAATTTTCCTTGATTTAGGTGACGGCTTGTCATTAAGGGTGATGGTGGGTCCTGAAGCCAGACCAGTTGAGAACCACTGTCTTAAAAGATGGTTTTAACCACAGATTATATAAAAAGAACTGGACAAACCCTCTGTGGCGTGCTCTTAATGTCTCTTTTTTTCTCAGTAGTTTGCAGCACCCACATGTTGCTCGCTGGGGACAAGACACGCTACAGTCAGGCAAGTCCTACCACCATTAGCCTGCAAGTCGCAGGATGATTGACAGGTCCAGGCAGACTTCCAGTTTGAAGGGTCGTGAAATTAACCACTGTGGCTCCCAGCTCTTTCAGCTGACCCACACGAGCAGGCACTGACAGCAGGACCTCCTGTTTGGTGTTTAGCTGACACTCGGTTGACACAAACTGGCCACTGCTTAGC
The DNA here is from genome assembly GCA_018398805.1 of Hirundichthys speculiger. NCBI lineage: Eukaryota > Metazoa > Chordata > Actinopteri > Beloniformes > Exocoetidae > Hirundichthys > Hirundichthys speculiger. Next base: position 1,494,660 of record JAGFBZ010001679.1, read on the forward strand.
TAAGCCAATAAAATGACAATGTAGCTTTATATACCTTTACCTGATGTGGTGCAAAAAAAAAAAAAAAAAAATAATAATAATAATAATTATCACTCCCCATTCAGATGTCATAGATGTAGAATCTAACTATAGAAACCCTCACAATAGAAAAAAAAATGTACCAGGCTGTGTTTCTACTGTGGAGCTGGGCAATTTAACACAAGAGTCAATGAAGATTTGCTCTCTATTGGAGTCCCTTCTAGTGGTCACTCAAATAACTGCAGCTAAACATGCAAAAACAACATGCAAAAAAAAAAAAAAAAAACACTCCTCATATAAAAAAAAAACATTTTCTTGAACATAACATGTAAGGTCAGACTGCGATTTACCAAATTGTAATTTGCGTATAAATTACATGAAGGGATAATTAAAAAGGCTATACTTCTGTAATGAGCGGAAATGGAACACAGCAGTCACCAATCACCTCATGAAAATTGGAAAAAGACTCAACAATCTCACCTGACACAAGAAACATGCAAGCAAATAAAAACCTGACTGGAGAGTAACGTTCTTTCAAGGCACTGGTGTCTGACCAGCTGTAAATGAAGGGGCAGGGGCTTCATGTGTGCACATGCAAAGATATGCTGCCAAAGATAAGATACGCCGCCTTCTCAACGCTCTCCTAGCTGCGGGGGGATTCTGTTTCTCTGTTCTCTTCCAAAGCTTTGAAGCCCTAATGCCTCTGATCTGTCATCTATCTTTTGCCTCCCATGTTGTCCAAAGCAAGTCAGCTCATGAGTAGGCTGATGTGACAGCAGTGCAGCCAGCACACAGTAGGAAAGGTGGCTCAGCTTCCCTTTTGGAACAGGCGCGCTGTGCTAATGTAAATTCATTAATAACTTAGTTTTGATGCGACACTTAAGTGGTAGCTGGCAGCTGAGGAAGACATGCCATTTTGTCCCAATTACCCCAGCACAGCCATTAAGGTGTTTTCATTTCAAAATAATCTAAATCAGATGTCTCAAAATGGATTACGTTGAAGTTTTCCTGCTTTTTCATTTACCACTGGGCACAACTATTTTGTCATATGAAAAAGATGAGTCACTATTAAGAAGTTAAATGATGAACATTGCTGAAGTTTCAAGGGGTCCAGATCCAGTGGATGCTTCATGAAGCCACCAAAATAATATGATACTTTTGGTACATTTCCATCTCCTTATGCCAGTCTTTCCTTCTGCCCCCAATGCCTGGGGGAGTCTGCCTGGGAGGCACTTCACCATGTAGCTTCCAACAGTCTGACTCTTTGCCACCGTGGCAAATCAATTCTTAATAAACCATCTGAAGGCTTCCTCTGCTATACCTTTCATTTCCCCTCTTCAAAGCTGCGGGGCAAATTAGCCTGCCAAAAGGATGATAGGGAGCAAGCGGCAGAAGAAAGCGACGATGAGGGGGATGAAAAGACGACCCGGCACCTAAAATTAAATTAACAAATCACAGTTCTTAATTAATCTGGGAATTACGCACAGAACTGTAGGTTTGAGATGTGACTGGCATGGCTAGTGCTCCCTGCATCTGCTTTTGTTTGTGCTGCTGGGGTGGGGAAGCAGAGAGGAGTAGAAGAGGAAAGGAAAGGCAGATGAAAGCTTAATAAAAACTCTTTCCAGAGACCCCTGAGCAGAATAGCGAGGCTGTTACCTCTACTCCTCCTCCTCTCTTTGGTTTCCTCATCCTCCCACTCTCTTATATCCCTGTCATTCCTCCCTTACTTAGGCTTTCACTCCTCCCACTCTAACTATCTATATCCCTCCTGCATTCTCTGTATGCCCCTCACCATCCCCCCCGCCTCAAGTTTCCCTGGTTCTGAAACCCATGTTTGCTAATGAGGTGTCGGATTGACAGCTGGATTACTCCATTCCTTTGTAATCCTTTCATTTCTCTGTTTAGGATAATCACCCCCCAGACCACAGTGTTCCTTCCTGCATCGAGGCACAGTTAACAATGTATGTCCATGTTTGTGTGGGTATAAAAGCATGTGTAATACAGTCTTCAGCTGTGACTAAAATTTTCCAAAGCCCCAGTTCATAGGAGGGCAATAAAGCAATCATTATCTCCACTGTGCAGCAACACCAACATGCCAATCATCACGTATGACCACCAGTGTTCTACTACGCAGACTTTAAACAGTAATAATGCAGAGTGAACCAGGCTTTCGGTACGTCCATGTCCAAGCTTGAAGCAGTGAAAGTAGTCCATCATCCCCTCCTAGCTCAGAGATGAGCAAACATTGTCTTCTCTTGAGCATGCATGCTCCTCTAGCCTTTTCCTTCCCTTTTCTTCTCCTCTCCCCCCTTTTCCCTCAAGGGGAGCTTGTTCCCTCTGCAGCCACAGGATTCACTTTGTTTTGATCATTCTCAGACTCAGAGCCAGACAACTTATCTGCTACTCTACATTCTCCCAGGCCCAGAGGAGGAAAGCGGGGCCTTTTTATTACCCTTACACTTTGCCTTTTTCCTCTGATGTGCTGAAAAAGACAATAGTGAAATAGGGAAAAGCAGCATAAACAAATTCTGGCCAGTGTGCTTTTAAAAGCATTTTGGTCCAAAGGCTTAAAATGGTTGGTTCACTACTCATGGAGTTTGATAAATAGTATTACAAGACCTTTTTAGGCTTAAAAACAGAGCAAGGCTGTGTTGTAACATACCAATCTGCTGCCATTTTTAAGTTTTAAGGAACACCATTAAACACATAATTGCACTTCACAGCCGTCATTTACTATTATTTAAAATAAGCATGGATCCTTTTTCAAAAAAATAGTTTGAAGTGAATTTTCTGCATTCCACTGTATGATTTTGAAAATTCTTAGGAAAGGCAAATCCTCTAAACATCAAGACTTATTGTTGAGTACATCAAAACAAACAAACAGTTTACGATAATATCGTAAACCTTGATTATTTGGTCACCATAATCAAGATATGAATTTTTCTATATCATCATCAGGAAAAAAATGTGAAATCTGTCTATGATAGTCACGGTAATTACCATGACTAATCTCTATGTTCAGGTATCCGAATGGGATCCCTTTACTTTCAAATGTTGGTCTAATCAGTTCAGGATGTTAACTCAATGAAACAAATAATATATTTAGGAGAATAGGCTATGCCAGGTAGTGATGTTCATCTATGGTAATCTTTCCCAATTAGATTTGAAAAATGTTATCTTCAGAGCCAAAATTATAGAGACAGAAATTACTGGCACACATCACAGCTTTTGAGTCTTTGCGGTTTACTTTAGCATCCACGCTTTTCTCCAACATCTGCTGAGTTCTTTGGTCTTTGATCCTTCATGCACTCCAATTTTAAGGAATCTGCATTAATCTGATCTGCTCTTGCAGCCATGAACAGCGCATACATGTGGCATTTTAGTGACCTTACTGGTGATTTCAGCCTCAAAAATCTTACTTTAGGGCTGCCCCAGTAGCGCAGGGGTTAGTGGAAGCAGCCCATGTACAAAAGGCTGCAGTCCTCCTGCAGCGGTTCCAGCCTGTGACCTGTGTGACCAGCCTGTGTGTCTGACCATTGCTGTGAGGTCAGACACACCTGGATTAATCAGTCTGTTAATTAATGGCACACAGGAAACAAAGCAGCTGGCTGAAGTTCAGGAAGTAGTGCAGCTGTGCATAAAGCCACATTGACATAATGTGAACATTCATTATAGCCTAAATGAAAACACAAAAGGGGGTATATATGAAGAGTATTTATTTAAAGGGATCTTGCATATTTTTTGTTCATTTAACATTGCTTGTATTTACATTTACATTTCTTCTTTTACAGTTTTTCATCTAATTTCACATGACTTTTCTTTACAGTTTTAATGACTTGTTGTACTCATTTGTTGCAGACTTTGCATTCTTTATGACTGTTTTGGAAGGAGTGTATTTGTGGACTTAGTCCAGAGTAGTTTATTTTACATGAGAAAAGAGCGCTAAAGACATCCTGTAACATCTCTGTAACAACCTTTTTCTTCTTCGCCCGCTGTCACTCATCAGGATGTCACACATTAACATCGCGACATCTACCACCTACAGTACCTGTAGTGGGCTACTGCTGTGGCAGTTATTGCGAGGCAAGTGACAGATCTCAGATTGGGAATGTTTTTTTTTTTTTTAATGCAGGTTGAAAATACGGGACATTTACGGGAAAAATACTAATACGAGAGGACGGCGGGAGAGAAAAGTAAAATACGGGACTTTCCCATCCAAAACGGGATATTTGACAGGTATGGCTTAAGTCAATATTTACGCGCCCCAGCTTAAGTGCTTTCTATTTAGGCGCATTCTCCTATCCCTACTTTCAGAAAGGCCCACTTGCGCAAGTCCAGAATGGAGGCAGTCTTAACAAAGAGAGATGATTCACTTGAAAAAAGGAGGCAGACCCAACCATGATTTCATCTTAAGCATCTACTCCAAACCATGGAATAGAGTTTGCCCAATACTTGTGAATGCCATTGAAATCCATGAAAAATATAAACCACACTTTGAATTAAACAGGCTTCCTTAAGAGTGAGTATGATTCTGTAGCCTGTTATGTGCGTGACTTATGACTTAGTAAATGATGTAAATTATGAATAAATTAGTAGTTTGACCAGTCACCAATTAGGACACAAGGCCTGGATGTCCATTAAAGTGATTTAAATATTGGAAAAATTAATCCGTTGGCCAATGTATTATTTCGATTCAATTATAAAACACCCAAGAAATGTGGAAGCCAAGATAGTGGAGATATCAGAAGGCGAAGGCAAAGAGAAACCTTAACTTCAACTACGAAGAGTTGGACATGAACCCAAGCTGCAGCTAGACTCAGAATCCAAACTTGGACCACCACCAGATCTGTTGCCAGAACCACCACGCGACCGCAGTGCCCACGACCAGGATGAGGAGTACCGAATTGAGCCCACTGTGAATAAAGGCCACTTGTGCCACAAAAATTGAAAAAAAAAAAAAGCTCAGTTTCGTGCAGAATGTAAGTAACACTCTCACTACACACTGTATTCACAGTGTGTAGTGAGAGTGTGGTTCATATGTAGTTCATAAACATGTACAGTGTTTATGAATGAATCACTTGTCCTATAAAATGGCAGAAAGGTTGTTGGGATGCCATGTGAATACTATCTATGAGCCAGAGCATGTGAGCGGAGTGGAGCGGCGATAATTTCCGCTCCTCGCTCACAAAGGTTGTCACCGCTCCGCTCTTCCCTCAAAGTCGGAAAATCGCCGCTCCACCCATAACCGCTCAGCGCTCCAGTAACACTGCACCCCGCTCCGCTCCGCTCCGCGCTCCGCTCCAAAAATGTTTGCATGCATATAAAATGTACATGTTTACCTGAAGCCTCGGGCATACACTGTGCGATATTTTAAATCGTTTGATTCAGCCCTATCTCAAACTGCACGACTAGATCGAGTTCAAAAGTTCGCAGCCCACGAGTAATGCTCTCATACTGTACGGCCCGATGCTCTGATGCGACTTGACTGCTTACACTATACGTTCATAACACACCTAAGGGTGCGTTTGAATGAGCCAGGCCTGCGCAGAGTCGATCACCGGCGGTCGGCGCACAATGCAGATAAGAACACGTTTCATGCAACAGGAGGATCACTTTTATTTTAACTTCAATCAGCGATCGAGGACACTTTATCTAAGAACGTGGTCTGCAAACTAGGTGATCTAACAGGAAGTAAGTGTCTCCTCCTGTATGTGCTGGAAACTGTCCGACGTGACTGCAGCTTTTTGTCTCCACCTCCTGCTGCGGCCGCCTGATCTCGTCTCCTCGCCAGGCGAGGCGCGGTTCATCTCAAACGCACCTGCTGCTTCTACTGTGAGATACCTTCACGAGGAGCGACCAGGATTTCAAACAAGTTTGATTTCCTTGCGAGCACAAGACTTGTGATCGGGAGCTCGTCGGGAGGTGTTGATCTCTCGTCGTTACCCCACGTATACTGCACGAAGCACGACCCACGATAGGGTCGAAATTCGGCCCGATCCAAAAAATACTCGCACGACTGGAAAATCGGCTCAAAACGAGCCGACAGTCGCACAGTGTATGCCCGGCCCACAGAGCCGACAGCCGTTTTAAAGTACAAAAAATAGATATTTACTGACAAGAAAAAATAAGAAAATAATTTCACCTAACGGAATTAGCTGGTTTAATACACTTTTGTTTGTTATTAACCTTTCCCGAAACTATTTTTCATTCACTGTTCTCCTCCTATTGTTATACTTGAAGACCGTTATATGAGCGGTAACGGAGCGAAACTGGAGCGGGATGACGCCCCGCTCCACCCGAATCATCCTAGAAAAAAAACTCCCGCTCTGCGCTCCTTTCAAAATTCGTCCGCTCCGCTCCTCGCTCGCTCACGCTCCGCTCCGCTCACATGCTCTGCTATGAGCACAAGTTCATCTTCCTGAATTCAGATGAACAATGAGTGTGCTCTACTGAGAATATATATACACACCGATACAATATCTGCAGTCGTGTAAGACTAACATCTCACACTGTATAATATGCATTTGCTCAATTTTGTATATGATATCCAAAATGGTATACGTAGACTGTACCATGATGAGCCCTTTGAATCACAGATGACTACTGATGAGGAGATGCAGGCAGATGTAGAATTGCTAATACCTATGAGCTGACGGTAAACAAACAACACGTGGAAAAATGTGATCCGTTGTTGCATTTACATGTGCCAAAATGCTTTTTAAAAAAAAACAGCGAAGGAGAGTGTGTTCCCATTCATGGTTAGGCAGAAGAGGCCAAGGTTGGATTCTTATTTCAGAATCAATGCGTCATTTCAAGTTGAATTTTAATTGACTGGTAAGAAGACACTATCAGAAAATTATATCAGGAAATCTTTAATCTCGTGACCAGCACAAAGGCCGTTGTCACAACGCTCACATTGTAGGATGTAGGACAGCTGACTTTGACCAAGGACTAAAAATATCCCCTCAATTCTTTCATCATGCTGATTTTTTGTGTGCAACAGCCCAAAATCCTGCAGTGTGTTGAAACCCTAACAAATGCAGTGGATTTGGCAGTGTTAACTTTTCCATCTCCTACAGTCTAAAACTACAACAGTGATTTATTCCTTTGTAGTCATGGCATACAGTATGTCATACTCAGAAAAAAAGAAAACAAAAAATGAATAAAAAACTTGTGAAATAAGACATAACTTAATAGCTTGTCCATCAAGGGATAAAATCAGTCAACTATGTTTATAATTATTCACAATTTTGTGCAAAACGTTAAGCAAACCTTTCCAGATTCAAAATCTCTTCAATCCATCTGTCTTAGATGTATACCACATTGTAACTTCATAACTTTAATTGATGATCTTTTGAATTCTCACATATCTTATAATTCCCTCCTCATTGTTCGCTAATTTCTGTGTATCTATTTGCTTGTCTGTCAGCACGATTATGCAAAATTTTGGAAAAGTTGAGCATTAATGGAGGGCGGCAACAAAAGAAACAATAACAAAATCCAGATGCCTTTCAAATTGGGAGTTGGGGCGTCAGCTGTGACAAGGGATGCACATTAAAGTAAAAAAAAAATATTACAAAACATTTTAGCTTTGCAATAGAGTGCAAGACATGATTAATCTTTTTATTCCCTAGGTAGCGGTAACGTGTTTTAATTGGGGCTTTTTACAGACACGACCACTTCTGATAAAAGAAGCAAAACAAGCGATACAGATCATTATTTTTACATCATTTTTGACCTTCAAACAACCATGATGTACTGATGTGATACTGCGTGGTATAAATAGTATAGATCCGAAGCAAAGAGGCTACACATCAGTCCCTTCATGGCTGATTTTACGTGGGTAGTAGCTGAAAGATGTCTCTGCGCAGAGAAGATGAAAGGCATGCTAAACCACACAAGAAAGTCCATGCTATGGTCCCATCATTTTGACAAGGAAAAGATTAGCACTGATAGCGCTGTAGCCATCAGTGCCACCCTAAACAAGGTTCCATTCCACATTTCCACAAATCACAAGAAAATATAAGAATTCCCTCTTTGGGAAAATTAATACAGACTGTGAAAAATCCAAGACCTATCTACACATAAATCAATAGAGACTATTTGTAAAGGCCAGTGTTCCTCTGGAATTGGCTTTGTTAGTTCCTTATTAGCTTTTAGCCTGTTGAACAGTGCAGACAGAGACACCGTGGGACTCATCATTGCCTTCTGATTAATTAGCTTTACTGGCACACATTTTGCCAACCCCCAAATCCTGTATCCTTTTCTCCCTCCGTCCCTTGTGTTCCTCCTCAGCTTCCATGTACAGAGGCAATAATTTGACTGTGTGCTGAACTTAAGAACTAAATGGGGAACATTCACAAGGAGTTCAAGCCACAATTAGTGATTACCAGTCAGCTATGTCTTCTGAGGGCTTCTATCCTCCGTTTCATCCTCCCTTAACAAAGACAAGGGAGCTTCGAGCAAAGGGAATAGCATATGAGGCTGTAATGCTCTTGGATTTTTCTCTATGCATAGAGAGATCTCACACTCCTGCCATTGATTAGAAAAGTGTGAAAAACGAACAGAAGTTTCTTTAATTAAATGTAATGATCTGATCTCAGTCTACAGAAACTAAGCAAATTGGGGAGATAATGGAGGGCTGGGTTAGAGGTGAGAATATGGAACCATTTTCCCCATTCTTTTTAGCATACCACTGTTATGAGGCACTTTTATGACAATGGCTATAAATGAGATTTTTTTTGTCTCCCGCATGTCTCTTTAATTACATTTTGCTACAAGAGAGTAGAGTTAAAGATTTTTGAGAAGAGAATTATTCAAAGCCAGCTCATGCATTTTTAATTTGTTCAGTGGGAAAAAAAAAGAGTAAAAGAAAGACAAATTTGAAACAGCACAACAAATTAAGGTTCTGCAGTAAAATGGCAGCACTCTTCTCTCTTACACTGCCACTGTCTGTCTTTATTAGGCCCCACTAAAAAAAAAAAGAAGAAGAATAAGAAGAGGTGAAGAAGGCATTATAGCTGAATCATCACTTTATTGGATGCCTTCACACTGGCTTAATTTGTAACTGAATCGATTAGGCTCTAATTAAAATGCCGCATAGACAAACAGAAGCGGGAGAGGAGTGATTTGGCAGAACATAAAAACCATAATGTCTGTTGCCAGGCTAAAGCTACACTGAAGCAGTGGGCAGACTGGGAGAGAGTCTAAAAAACTGAATCTCATTTCTTTTAGAGTGCCATCATAGGTTCGTGTGTTTCCGTGTGTGTTACAAGTGTGACAATTATGAAACCTTAACATCCATGGTATCATGCTTCCCATGTTTGCAAACCTTAACCTCAACTAACAAGCAGCACCACCTGTTATAACATGCTTGCTGTTTAAGGAAACTAGATCTTAGAACCTCTCTTCATCCTTACTGAAAATGTATTTGTTTTTCCTCTTTTCCATCACTTCTGTCACCAAACAAGTTCATAGCCAGCGGGGGCCTTCATCAGCCCAGTCTCAAAGGAAAACATGGAACAGTTAGATTTATGTCTGTGTCCAAAATGTAGGAGTCATGGTTTAAGGCTAAAACATGTGAGATATCAACACAAGGTCGTGTTCATGTGAGATCAGGTCCCTCAATATTAGCACATGTATGCCTAAGCCTGGCATATTTTTCTAAACTTCTAGTCCCAACCATGATGACTGATAAGTGAGAGCAAGCCAGAAAACCCAAATGACTGTGGCAAAAGTTGCAGGTGTCAATCCTCTGATCCTTACATGAGAGTCCACTGTGGACTAACACCATCTTTCATTCCTTCTTCTTCATATGAGCCAACAAAAATCAAGGGTACAGAAAGTATTCTTGCCACCTAACAACACCTCCCAGGCGATCGTCTGCATGATTCAGTCACACATCCGTGATTAAACATGCATATGGTAAATGGTAAGTGGACTGCACTTATGTAGCCCTTTCCAGACACCATCATGGTGCCCCCGAAGCACTTTACACGTGCCTCTTATTCACCCACTCACACACGCACTTATACACCAGTGATAAGTATGATGTCAAAATACACACATACAACTTGCTCAATCCATTACAAAAATTTTTGAGATTTGAGTTGTGTAGAACCCAAAAATTCAGACTTTTCGTGCTTCCAGTCTTTTGGGCAGAGGATAACTTGGGTTGCCTGTCAATAATCCTGTATGATTCTCCGAGGTGAGTGCACTCTGACCCCTGTCTACTGTAACTACTTCACACAACCACCCTGCAAAAAATAACAGAATGTGTTCAGGTAAACTATGCTTGAATATCATGTGTGTGAGATTAAGGGCATGAGAGAATGCTGCATTGTCCCCTTGTCATCTTACAGATGTCAGAGCCCACACAGACCATCTGTGCATTAAAGAGCTAGAGTCCAAGCAGAGTATTTAAAAAGGTTTAATGTCTTCAGGAGGGCCATAACCTTGGTCCTGCAGAATCCCAGAAGGCTCATCATACTAAAGCAGGAGGTCTCTTAATGTACCGAGCAGATGACAAGGATGCAGAGTTCACACACAGCCCAGTGTAACTCAATCTGCAGGAAGTCTCTTACATTTTTCATTCACTTACCTTTTACTTTTCAACTTGCTCACTTTTCTCCTGTGTCCCTCCTCTCCAAACAAAGGGAAATGATGTCAAAATCCTATTAGAAAATAATGGCCTCCACCTGTTCTTTTTTCTCCTTGCTTTTCTAATGGCCATCATGAAAAACACCTGGAAAATATCTGCTCTGCCAGACAGCTATATAAATGCATGCAGTACTTAAAAAGGAAAATGTGCACACTATACACGCAAAAGTGATAAAAAAAAAAAAAAAAAAAAAAATCACAGTACAGTTTCCAGAGTTTAATAATATAAATCATGAGGCACTCATGCAGGTGCAGTCCAAAAATTCTCATTTCCCTCATAAACCACTCAGGAATAGAGTCTAACATTTAAAAGAAACACTCATCCATGTGGCAAAATCATCTATACAAGTCTCTCGGGGAAAATCCACTCAAATTATTTAAAACTGTTACACACATACAGTAAGTGCATCATTCATGAGGTTACAGCTCCCTGAAGTGAGACTAGCCTTTTGCCTGAAAAACAGAAACCAGCACCTCATCATGTCTGCTGTGTCTTCACCTCCTAGACATAAAACCAAAGCCTGCCTGATAGATTCCCTTGATTCATAGCAGGAGAAAACATATGTGACTGCTCCTATGAGTGTCCTCAGAGAAATTAATTTTCAAAGGATTGGGATTTGTGTAGTTCATTTCCACTAAAGCAAAGTTTAAACCTTCGCAGGGGCTTGGGGGTGGAGGGTGGGGGGTACAGATCATCGCTTTGAAAAGTCAAAGAAGTGTCGGACTTCAAACATTAGGAACAAATAAGATGTTACAATTCAAGAGGAGAAGAACAGACATAAAATAATATATGGTAGATGCAGAAAGGCTATTATCGAACAACGTTAATTTCCAAGAGGAAACTTGTCTGCTATCGGCCCAGATAACACTGCAGATTGTGTGTCATGAGATTTAACAGAAAAGGTAAACAGGAAATAAAAAATAACAATCTAATTCAGTTTGGGGGAGGAAGGAAAGAGAAAACTGATGTATTCTCCATCCCTACAGACCATGTGTAGAGAAATGGCCTCTTTTATTTAGGATCCCATGAGTCACTTCTTCCAGCAGACTTCAGTGCCCACATTATCAGCATCAGCACTCTGAACCAATGAAGACTGTGTGACGGCTACGATTTTGGTGAGAATGGCAGAAAATGTTATTCTCATTCTCGGTATATTATCTAAACCCATGGCAAAGGATGCTGTAGGGGTATTTGTGATGGGGAGCCATTTTTCAAATGAAAATAGTTATGTGCATTAAACTGGGATGAAATTGATACTTTCTGTATATCAACTTCTTCGCTTCAAGTTGAAAAATGATGTTCAGAATACAAACCTTACAGCAAAGTACCAGCCCGGCTATTGGATTTTGAAAAATCACCTAAAGCCTCATAGGAAAGCTTCAGCAGCAGAGGCAAGTGAGACTCCCTCAGGTCCTCCTTGATGTTGGAACACAAAACTCTCTCCTGCATTCCTTCCAGTTTTTGCCTGTTCAAGAAGTGGGCAAAAACTGAATATGCTATAAATGTGATAGAAATAAGGTTGCACTGGGAAGACAGAGAAACAGTTTGTTTCAGAGAAGCAGAGCATGGAATAGAATAGCAAAAACAGCAACAGAGGCAGCATTAAAAAAGACAATTACAATTGGCAGTGCATGTGTCTGTATTTATGGGGGTGAGAGTGTGTGCTTTGGCATATGTGAGAGGAAGAGTGTTTAATGGATCTGACATGTACCTATTTACAGCAACCCTGAGCCTTGCTGAGAGGGTTAAACATGTGCCTTGTTTGAATTCTCCACTCATTCACTATAGGGCCTGCTATGGAGACATTTTATATGTTAGTAGTTTACTTGAAAATGCTGAACAGCTCATGTACAGACCAGGGTAATGTAAAGAAGCCGTACAGTGAATCAGTGTTCATAGACCAACATGCATTGCAGCCTGGGGCCAAAAGAGCATGCTAATGCCAGCGTCCATGTTGGTATTGTTGTTTTCTGACCCATGGAGAATAACTGAGCAGAAGAAATCCCAAGATGTCTCACCTGCACAGTAGCCAAACTCCTCTGTCTACCGCAGGATTTTAGATACTATTAGCAAAGTATGTACCTGAAACATTTTTGAAACCTTACTTTTAGAGTCTAAACATTAATTGTGTTTGAGACCCGTTGCAAGGTAGTTCATGTTTAAAACATTTGCGCCTAAGCTGCAACATTACATCCATCGTGCCTCTAAACACGATTATAAATAATTGGATTTTTTTTGTGTGTGTGTGTTTAATTTCTTTTGGTGGTATATATATATATATATATATATATATATATATATATATATATATATATATATATATATATATATTAATTAATCAGATTGGTAAATAGTTGCTACTGCTGTCCATGATTGCAGAACAACCATAGATATTTACAGATGTACACAGATTTGTGTCATTGAGTTTAAAGAGGACATATAAAATGTCATTATCTGTACTTGAGAGCACTCATCACTACTAAAAACAGTGAGCAGTTCAGATTTGCAAAAGACCGAAACAACATGTCAGAATTAATGGGATGCAGCATTTAAAGCGAACTGAAGAAGATGTGTCCTGTTCATCACGTCAGATCTGGCGTGCATCTATCGTGCCAGAGTGTGTTATCTTGCACATAACTGTAAATATCCAGCACGATTATGAAGCAACGCTGGATTCAGGTAGAGGTCGAAATGCATCAGCAGCTTCTGACCACTCTGGAGTTACTGGAAGGTTTTTATTTTCAAAGTTGAGCTAAACATCAGAGGAATTCCTAAAAACAGTGAGGATTGAAGTTCTTTCTGAGAAAGTGCGCTGTGAAAGTCAGCATCCTCGAAAGCCAGTGACTACCGACATGTCCAAAAGAAGGCCATCACACATCAGTATTCAGTAAGTCTGTCTTTCACTTCACTTTCTTGAGACTCCCACTCTTAAACACACACTCAGAGAAACACATCCACAATTATACACACAGACAGTGAGCGTTGCCCAAAACTGCCAGCAACCCAAACAAAGTCCAAGGTCAGCAGAGTGAGTCCACTGACCTGAAACCACCATCCATGGCATCATTACCACAAAGAGGAACACAAACATGGGATGAGTTTCAGAACACCAGCTCTGTTTATGTGTGTCACTCTGGCTCATAGTTCATAGACTCATATTTTTTTATTTGTTGCATATAAAAAGTTCCAAACATTGTGATGGCATACATGATGCACAAATCAACCATTATATTCTTTCAATAGTGCACGATATTTTTTCCCTGCATTGTTGAAACAAATTAGGAATTTATTCAGTAAGAGTTTTATTCAATAATGTGATTTTACAACACAGATAACATTTCTGAGAGAGTCAGGAGTTTATTAGTCATTCAGTCTGCAGAGTCTGGTGGAGCTAAACCTGTAACACTGTGTACTTGTGCTGAAGATGCTGCCATCCATCTACAGTGAAAACCTAACATACAGTGGATGTCCTATGCACTGACAGCGTCATAAATACACACACACACACACAAGACACACACGTGCACACGGTCTGAATGAGATCTCTCACTCTCTCAACCCACTGTCGCTCCTCATCCCTCCCCGGCTTTCTTTTTTTTCCACATTTTTGGTCAATTTAAAAAAAATACTCACTCTGAATCACTTAATAAACACATAAACCAATCAGCGCGTGTGGCTTTGGTGTCAGTGTTCGTGTTGCTTAGCACTTGATGTGTGGACATTTGACATGCACTGCATCGGATGTGTCTGAGACTTGGCCAGTCAAGCTTAAATGCAGCTGATCGAGCACTGCATCTCCAATGCAGAGTGCAGAATCATTAAATGTTTATTGAACAAACTGTTCTTATCAATTAAAAAACCATTTTTCAGTGACAGCACGCGGACCCTTCAGAGAGTGATCCAAGCATCATAGTTCATTAAAAGAGGATCAGATAGAAAGAAAATGGTGATAAACTTTAAATGACTCAGAGAGTTGAATGAGGAAATGAATACTGACAATGATAACAAAGCAGGAGATATGAAAAAAAAAACAGCCACATTTTGCTGAAAGATAAAGCGCAATAACAAAAAAAAAAATTAAAATCTATTTCACACACACTAATATGGACTAATAGATATGGCAATATGACCCTGCAGTGAGGGAACTGTAGCTTTGCCATCATATTTGTTCTGATGGTTTCTAGAACAAAATCAGAGCGACTCAAAATAATAAAACATGAAACGGTGCATCCTCCTCCTTCCTGCTGACCTCCCGTCCAGCTCAGATCCTGCCCATCATGGCCAAGGTCCTAGTTCTGTCCTTCCCATTATTCCCCTCGGTGGTTAACATGAATATATTTATGTTTGTGTGTGAGTGTTTGAGTGTGTGCCATTCCTCCCATCTGACGGTTTTGGGTTAAACAATGTTATTATTAAAGTATTTCCAGAGCCACTTCCTGAAATTTCTTAGTGACACCCTAACCGACTTTAAATTAACTGCTAAGTCCTGTAAATCTTGTCGGATGAGTGTGTATTTCACACATTAGATGTGTGTGTGTGTGTGTGCTTTGCCAGGGCAGCTGCACTGTTGAGGCATCTATGAACGTGTAGCAGCAAAGAAGAGGTAATTATCTTTTCTATTAAAATGGACGAAACAATTGATAAATGTTAAATAAAAGCATGTATTTTGACTGAAACTGAAATAAATACTTCAAATCAATTGTACGCACGTACAAATTAATAGCAAAAGATGTCATGATTTAATATCAGTTTCTATTTGAAACTGACCTTAGTGTGTCTTGAATTAGAGGAAAAAATACAAAAACTGCAGTGAAATCACACTAAAGCATCTGCATCTAGTAGCACAAAACTGGTCTAAAACTAGAAACAATCATATTAGACTAATCAAGATTAGTTTATGTGTGAAGGGAGATAAAGACAGTTGGATCTCCTGGAGACCAGACGAATAATGCTCAGCAGAATAAATAGCTCCTGTGCAGCAATGATGGCTCATTCTGTGATTGCATGTGATTGTGTTGACACCCCCTGCTGGGCTGAAGGCATCACTACCACGCTACAAGCAAGCTCACTCCCAGTGATGATGTCCCACATCCTTCCCCACTCGCAGCCAGGAAAATATATAAAATGATATGTAGGAATACCTTCTGATATCATTTCAACAAACAAACTAGCACAAAAGATAATATAGTTGGACCATATCTAACTACATATGTATATAAAACAACTACAATACATGCAATTCTGGTGTGCATGTTCACTGTCAAAGGAGAGAGTCCAGACAGCTGTATTCTCGCCAAGTCTCTCACAGCTAAGAAGAGTGAGAAATATATACTACACAGCTGCCGTAGACACAGTAGACCCACAAAAAAGCTATTGTGTGCACAGAGCAAAACAATACAGCTTAGTCCAGCTATGACGAAAAAAACCATTGGGATCAATAGAGCTTTGCAATTAGCTCACATTGGCAGGAGCAGTGCCAGATGAGGCACAGGATGCCGATTCCATTTCCTTGCACTATCAGGCCCTCAAATTTCCTTGGCTGATTGTGCAACTGAAGTGACGCACTTACAACTCTTAACAAAAGAGTTGTGAGTGAAAAAAAAAAAAAAACTGAATAAACTTCAGTAAATGGATTTAAAAAAAAACAGACAAATATCAATTAAAAAATCTGTATGCATTTTTATCCACATACATCGTGTCTACATTCATTAGAGAATAAAATATTCAAAAGACGTTCGTGAGGCATCTCATCCAGTGCCGTGGATTATTTTGGTTAGAACACCCGACTGCAACAGCACACCAGTGTAATTACTTCACTCCACTGAGCTGCTTTGACTCACATTATTTGACATCAAACTCAGTCTCAGTTTATCTTTACATTTTTCAATTTTACATCAATTAAGTGTACGTGACTCCTTAATAATGTGAAAACTACGCAGTCTGGCTCTAAAAATGATTCACGTCTCTGTGCACATCAACTGAACGTTGTGTTGGTTAGTTAATGCATACAGAGATTGTACACATTATCTTCTATTTACTTACGATGTAAATAGCCTCGACAAAATGCAAAACCCCTAACTTGCCAACAGGGCTTACCTTTACGTATGCCCCGGCCTTGCAGTACATCCCTTGAAATCTGCACCGAGTAAAAGCTTTGTGAGAAGCCAGGTCGACAGGGACCTTTGGAGGCACGCTCCCCATTACTCCTCTGGAAGCAAAAAAGAATATAGTGTAAGGCATCGATAAACATGGATTCCATTGATTTCTCGTTTTCTTGTTGGCCCTGGGGCTTGTTTGAAAAAGAAAAAAAAAAAAAAAGCATTGTATATATCAGCAGTAAGCAGAAAAATATTCAACAAGTTTATTAAGTATAAGCTCCTGGGTAGGCACACTGCTGATTAAATAGTCCCTCAGCTCAATGTCTGTGATAAAATGTGCTGTGTAACACGCTCCATAAAGAAAGCAGTCCCAAAAGAAATGAGGACAGATTTTAAGTATTGTGCTCAGGGTTAAGTGCAACGAGAACTGCATGAATACAGCAGAATTTCCCGCTCCATAGGTCCTAACCTGGAAAAAAGGGGTCCAAAGGATTGAAGGTAAGAGTACGCGAAGTGCATGAACGTGCGCGCTTAGGTATGTCACTTACACGGTTTGCCGTCAACTTTGCACCCAACATGGAGTGCGCAATGATGGCTAAATTAAACCATCGAATCCCACTGGTCACTGTGGCGCACACGCACACATGTTCCAAAGGCTGACTGGACTGGACGTATATGGGCTATGAATGTTAGGAAGAAAAAACGCAGGAACAAAATGTCTTTGTGTTCACTTCCAAAGAAACAAAAAAAAACATGAATAAAAAACAGAGGGAATGTTTTTTGACCCGCGCAGCAGCGAGGGACGTTAGAAGAAGCCCACTAGCGCCGATTAAATATAGGTTTTATTGATTAAAAACGAAGGGGGGGAAAGTTTAACTTCTTATGAGATGTAGTTTATTATGATCTGGGAAGCCTTGCAAAGAAGACAGTAGCGGCTAAATTACACGAGGCGACTAATTTAGTTTGATCCAGAATAAAGACATCACCCTCATGAAGAGGCTGTGCGTAAATGAACTTGGGTAGGATATTGCTGCCCAGCGACGAACCAGCAGCGATTTGGAGAAAAACCTGCCAGACCGCACAAAACAGACTCATTGAGTGTCACTTTTTTTAAATTAGTTCTTTTACGATTGAAATTCATCGGGCAACCAATTAGGGTCGGTTAGAGTAATTAAAGGAAAATAAGGACCGGCGCTGCGGTGATGCTGCAGCACATCCCGACCGCTCTCTTTCACTGCGCGACTTTCTTCATCCTTATGTGCCGTGGAACGAGATTTATTGTAAATAAAAGGAGGGAAATCTCACCCAGAATGTGTCAAGAAGAAGGGTTGCTGTCAGGACCACTGCGAAGTCAGTTCTCATTGTGGCGAGAAAGCGAGTCAGTGCTGCCTGGCCAAGGAACCAGAAAGAAGGCGCTCCGTGATTCTTCCCCGTTCGATTGTTCAGTTTCCCCCTCCTCTACTTGGTCAGACTAGTTGTTAGGTCCCTCCTCGCACTCCGTGAGTGTGCTGCAGCTCTGCCCCGAGTTTTTCCCCGGCTCTCTCATCTGCAGGTGAGCGCTCCGCTCGGCACCAAGGCGCAGCCGGCGTCACTCACTCCAACCCCTCCTATCAACCGGTGCAGGAAAACTCCACACATGCACTTAAAGACACACTCGCTGGAGCCATTTGGATTCAACAAGCGCACTACTCACGCCTCTCCCCGGACTCCGAGATTTGAATTCCTCTCCCCGAGGCGAACTGAAAGGCTTCGCCAGTTTTATGATTCCACTAAAAACGGTTTTAGTGTTGCCAAATGTCTGGCAAACTCATTTACCAATATAGCCATCAAACTTTAGCCATCAAACGCAGCTTTATACGCCTGCGTTTGGAGATATTTTACGACTAGAATATAAGCCCACACAAGTTCACAGCATGAAATAGTACAGTAGCTTTTATAGTTTTAGGGTTGAATAATCTGTTAGTAGGTTACAGGTCAGGTCAGCAATGTTTTGCAATATAAACACAACAACAAATAAAAGATTACAATGCAACATATATAATATTTATGGCTCCAATCATGAGCCACATTTTATAGCTTTGCTTTGAGTAAATATTATTTAAATTAAGAGGTGCGTGATTATTTTAATTTATCTATTTATTTATTTTAGAGAAATAAAAACCCTCAGTCTTTGGAAGGCTTTTTTATCTGCTGACAGTCCATATATATGGTAGATGATCCTTTTTACGACATGGCTGGGAATGATGTTCAGCAGTTTTCTTTTTGTGGAATTTGGTCACCTGCCCTGCATACTGAGCATCATGCTTTGAGTCTCATACTCACTCGGCTTTCAACATATCTGACACATTTTCTGTGACTAGAAAGGAAAAAGAAAATTAAAGAAGTTGAACAAAGGTCAGTTCAAACACTTTTAAATCTGAATCAAAATGTCTTAGAAAAGCTGAACTTTGCTCTCTTTGAACTGAGCTGCCTTTACCCCCAAAACTGATTTAAAAGGGCTGAAAAGCACAAGTAGGAAAAATGACTATGGACTTTTGTGGACATGACTGAACAACTTTTTACTATTGGCAGGGTCTTTTAACCATGTAGCATAGCTATATGAAACCTTTCCCTGACACACACATGAAAAAAAAAAAAAAAAACTCAATTTATTGCACGGGGTACCCTTTTCCGCCCTTTTGAGCTCTTAATGACTGTTACAGACCGTTGTGTCTGATTGGCAGACTTGTTTTCATATCGACTTAACGAGCTAAAGGGTTCTAATCCCATTAAGTTTAGTAAAACACATTTTTGAGGGTAGCTGCTTAGCCAGTTCCTCTGTGTGTTAGGGAGAAATCTTACCACTTTTCTGAGAAAGATGAGCTCTTGAATTCATATCCAAAGTCTTATTCCCGATGGGCCGTGTCATGGTTACAGTTTTAGTCATGTTAAATAAATTGCGTGCTCTCTCTCTCTCTCTTTCTCTAGTTATTTATTTTCTTCCCTCTCTTTACAGTGCAATTGGGTGGCCAAGAGCTGGATTGGATATGTAGCAGTATTAGTCAGCAGAACAAGACTAGACAGTGTGAAGAAGGACACAGAGAAAGTCACACAGACAAGAGTAGTGCATGCAAAGCTCCCACTGAACAGTAATCCTGCAACCAGGATTACTTAGAACCTTTCTTTTAAAAAAGCAACAAAAAACTACAAAACATGCTGAAAAATATATGCTGGGACATCTAACAACTTCTTACCTAGTAACAGGTCAGCAACGTGATAATGTGTAACAAGAGCAAAGAGTATATAAACAGACATATATATAGAAAACTTTAGACATAAAACATGGATTAACAACTCTGAAAGATGATTTTGATCGAACAGTTGAGAAACTACTTTTAAGAATTTAAAAGTAGTTTCTCAACTTGAAATTTATGAACTTAATCATTGAGTATAGAAAAAAAACACTTGAATGATTTAGAGTCTCTACAGAAGTCTGTGTGAATTTGAGTGTGTCGTAAAGTTATGGAAAAATATGAGGCCCATATGCAAAGCTAAACATCTGATAAGTGTTTCATGTCAAGCCACTTGAAATTTTAAATCAATCACATGAAACAAGTGGAAGCACATGGAAATGGTGAAGTGAAGCTCCCAGTGGTGATTGTCACCACACAAAAACCTTCTGTAGCGGTGATTATACGATGCTGTTTGGTCCTGACCTTTGGGCACAAATGGTGCAAGATGAATTCTCCCGTGATTTTGCTCTTACAAATCTCACAAGATTCCAGCTGCTTCACGTGGTAGCATCCAGCTCTGTACAGTCATGTGCAAAAGTCATGATCCCTCTTTTAATCATATGTGTGTCTGTGTGTATACATGAAGGAACATAATTTAAAAAAACAAAAAAAAGTCATCTTATCATAGCGGACCTATTAGGCAAATACCACCTCAGACAATCAACAAACTAATGTTTTTCACCACTGTGCCATTATTTATTTTTATCAAAATTTTTAAAAAAAAAAAGAAAAACAAACAACGTATAAGCAATGTAAAGTACTCCCATACTTATTGTATAGGATTTAAGAGGGCAGTGTGCAGCCAGGTGCTGCTGATCATCAGCCCTTGATGAACTGATCAGAAGCAGGTTTGTAGACTTCAATAATAGTATTTTACTGGTCAAGATATAAGCAGTGATTGGTACACAATTGAATGTAGCACATAAATCTGCAAGAGGTTATAAAGCCATTTCCAAGCATTTAGGAGTTGAACATTCTATAATGAGAAATATTATTCATTAGTGAATAGAATTAAAAACAGTTGCCAATCTTCCCATGATGGATGTACCAATAAATTTACCCCATTGTGCAATAGTGAGAGAAAAAACAAAAAAAAAGAAAACAAGAGCTACATCTCAGACCTTACTGGCCTCACTGAGTATGTGTACTACTCTATAAATAGGTGAGATCACATGGAGTTATTTGGTCTTAAAATCAAGCACAGTATTTCAGCAGAAACACGTCATACCCACTGTCAAGCGTTCTGGTGGAAGGTAATGATTCTGGGTTGTTTTGCAGTGACAGCACCGGGCCAACTAACAGTCATTGTGTCAATCATAAACTGTTCTGCATTGTTTTCCTTTTTTTTTCTTCTTCACACAGCATGGACATAAAATTAATTTGGAAGAGTTTGTTTGATATTAGAAACAAAATGCCAGGCACACTGAAGGTGTAAGATATCTACTTTATATGTGATATGATAAGAGTTATTTTAAAAAACAACAAAAGCTTTAAATATTTTTTGCTTGTTACTGGCCTCTCACAACAGGTGTGTATTTTCTTAATCATGTGACACCTGCATTGCACACAGGTGGACTTGATTGAACTAATTATGTGACTTCAGGATGTATTTAACAGCATGAGATAATTTAATGCTTCATAAGGTAGTGATATACCCCAACAACATGTTTACCAACTGGCATAAAACAATGACAGAAGAAAAAAAGGATTTAAGGTTCTATTTTATTCCACTCGCTTATATGCATGACTTGTACATGAGATCCAGAAGGCTATAATGAAAATGCAGGTTATTATGCAAATTACCTTTAAAGTCACTTAACTTATCTACTTTGTCCAGTTTTTGATTTTATCTGAAGCTATGAGGATATTGCATTTCTTTTGGTCATTTTGCAGCATAGATATTTCTCATAAATAGAAACTGAACTGAAAGCAAATTGAGCTTAAGTCCAGCCCTAAGTGGGGTTTTTTTGTTTTGTTTTGTTTTTTTAAGAACATGAGCATGATCTATTATTGATTGCTTTACTCTACTGTTCTTCCGAGTCCAAACATGCACTTATATTTGCTTTGAGATATTTGAAGTATTTCTGTATCCCTCTGTGAGATTTATTTAAGAGAATCCTGAGGAGACTCTAAAGTACAGCTTGACAACAGCGGAAGTTCAGTTTCTCTCTTTAAATGTTGTTTTGTGGACCTTCAATAGCCCAGTACTGTCTTCAGACATGACACAAAACAAACTTGCATTAAAAATTAAAGATAAAAAGTCAGATTAGCTGTCAAAAGGACATCTTGCAATGTTATAGTTCCAAGGTGGCAGGATGGCCGTGTAAAACTCACGTATAGATAACTTAGGTGTAACATATATTGTTTGCTGGTCAATATAAAATACCACATCTTGTATGTAGATTAACAAGGACATGTTAAGCATAGTGTCTATGCATAGATCAAAGTCACCATGGATTACAAGAAGGGCATCTCTAGTTGTTATGGCATTATGAATAATGAATTCCCTCAGTGGTCCACATTTGGTGCCCCTTGGTGGTGGGGCGGGGGCGGGGCTCTGAGGGCCTTTGTGGACCTTCGGAGGGTTTGCGTGGGGCGCTACATTGGCATGGGTGTTCAGGCCCTTGGTTGCGATGCTTGGGGTTTGGCTCGGGTGTCACCCGTTGCTCTTCATCGCTGCTGGGATGAAATGAACATTCAATCTGATGAAATAATCCCAAACATCCTCATTTCAAGCACTGCTACCAAAGGAGTGCTGCCAGATCTGAAACAAGGACTAGCAGAGCTCTGCTAGAACCCACCGATCAATCAGCCAGGCTTCGCCAAGATAGAAACGTAGCCTTTGGGCAAGCATACCGCTGTCATCTCACGAATTGCGGGACGACCGCAGGTCCCAGCAGACTTTTGCTTTGAAGTGGTCCTGAAAATATCCTCCATGGCTTCCAGGTCCTTTAAAGGTGGGGTAGGTGTTGTTTTTTTGCAACACTTTTTACAATATTGCCTGAAAACCTTTTCACATTCCCATTGCACCCACTGAAATAAAATGTTTGCAAAAAAAAACTAAACATTTTGGTCCAGTCTAGAGGGTATAATCAGAGGAAAACTCTGACCAATCAAAACAGCGATCATCACTATTTTGATTGGCTGCCTAATACATCCATCAAATATCAATGCACTCCCACCCACCCCTCCCTCCTTCCCTATGGTTCATGTAGTCATGAATCGTGTGAAGGCGTGGTTTTGTCACGGGGTGACAGGAGCTGTCCCTAATGTCATTTTTATTGAGTGCATTTTTTGTGAGGAGCAGGATGCAGAGGAGAGATTGGTTCAATCTGGAGGGCTGGAGGGAAAGAACAGAAGAAAGGCTACCATGTCAAAATCTCATTGAGTGTCAGTTGGATCTGGGACTTGCAAACCGTTCACAAAAAACCTACTGACCCTCCAAGAGCCTCGGTGGGAACTGAGCCACGGTGGAGGAGCTACAGGTGGACATCAGCAATTTAGTTTCTGTGGTAATCTCAGAAATGTCAACTGCATATAGGTGACGTTCATTTAGCTTAACTGAGTTTCATTCTCAGACCTTTTCAAGCCATCTCACAGCCAGTCATGATGGTCTGTTAATACAATCAACACAAGCACAACAAAGCATTTTATTTTTGAAAATGTGATTATGCTTTGTTAGGTTTTTATTCACAGCTCAGAAGTCAATATTATTACTTAGTGTAAAGGAGTTAAAATGATGACAGCTAGCCATTGGCTATGCTGGCCACCAATCACAGAGTGTCTAGCCATTTGATTTGCCAGCCGCCATAAATTTGTTGCTTTATATAATTTTACTTGATGTGGTACGAAAACCTGTACGTGGATGAAATTTCTTCTGTGACCTTTTACGATGGCACAAGTTAATGTAATGTTGATGTTCAAGTCTGTGTCCGCTTGTCATGTATTTTGAAAATCAACCAGATTCTCTATGCCATGCTTGTGTATGCCATTGTGCTAGCTCAAACTGCAGTCTGTAAATTAATGGGGTTTCGCCACGGCTGAATGCCAAAATAGACTTGCAACTTATCTTTAGCAAAGTAGAGCTGGAAGCTGTTTTTGGAATGCTTCCGGGACACTTCATTTACTAAAGTGGCTGCGATTAACAATGCCTAGCACAACAGTCAGACTGTGGTACTTTTGCAGCCTCTTGGAACCCAGGGTTTAGTTGGTCTGCGTCTGACTGGGTTACACTGTTGTTCGTAGTTGTCAATTCAGTGGCAATGAAGAGGTCAGTCAGTTAAAACTGAAAAAGCCTTTTGGATCAATAATCAGATATCTTCAAGAACCATGAAAACAAGTCCAGCTGCCTTCTAAAAGTACACCTTGGTGTATATACACTCAAAATTAAAACCATGTTTTCCTCTGTTCACAACCTTGATGTTGCATTTCCAGGTTAGTCTGTTGTTGAGCTGAACATACAGCTAAATGAACATATCCTTGTGTGTGGGTCAAGTCTTTTCAGAAAACCAAACTTTTCCATTAAAACTTCTGAAGGCTTGATTTCCAGCTTTTAAACTTACTTTATCCACCAACAAATGATGTTGTCAAATTCAAAATTGGTGTGTTCAAAAGCTAATTAGAGGACAGCCTGCAGAAAATTGAGATTTATCTACAATTTTATGTACTTGTATGGTTACAAGG
This sequence comes from Hirundichthys speculiger, assembly GCA_018398805.1. Taxonomy (NCBI): domain Eukaryota; kingdom Metazoa; phylum Chordata; class Actinopteri; order Beloniformes; family Exocoetidae; genus Hirundichthys; species Hirundichthys speculiger. Next base: position 1,519,391 of record JAGFBZ010001679.1, read on the forward strand.
GTTAGCAAAACAGAGAATGGCAACAAATCACTCAATGTTAATTTGCTCATCAATCAGTTCAATTTCTACATTTCAGAGCACATATCCTGAGTTTCTAATTTTGAAGCAGATAGCCTGCTGCTATTATCTTCTGTCAGCAGAAGCTGGAAGCAATGGGAGCCCCTATTTCTTCAAAATACAGCACCCATCTGCTGAACTCCCCTCAAGGGTTGCCACTGTTCTGTGTACAGGGTGCTTCGTTATGTCATCTTATATTACTGCATTCGAAATCCTGAAATAAACTCACACTCTGGGAGCAGTAAACAGCCAGGCAGCCAGAGTCTAATGGCAGTAAAACAAAGTAGGGGAGACAGGCAGTATTGCTCTAAGTTGTCTGTAAGCATATTCTGAAGGGGCCAGTCATGTTGCTCTCTTGATAATGAAACTTTCAATAGCCATTGTGATTCTCAGCATGTCCTGTACACTAAAATCAGTAAGAATGTGTGTTTGTGTCTCTCTCTCTCTGCAGGCTGATTTGGTTGCAGTTTAGGTTCCATTTTTGTATGTGTATCTCCACTTTGTGTCCATTAATGCAAATTATGTTGAGAAAATGGAGCAAGTGAAAGTGCAAAGGGTAAAAAGGGAACCCACTGTGCTAATGATTTTTACAAAATCTCGTATTTTCATCTCATAAGCCTCAAGAGATCTTCCGAATCTGAATAGTCACTCAAGACAGAAATTATTTTATCACCTGCAGGGCTGTTTTGAGAGAAAAATATGAAGGATCTTTTTTGAAATAAAATTTGATTTTTATGGCGAATGGGGACATGACCTCATACGGTGCGTATGGGAAAGTACTCAGTCCCCTTTAAATTTTTCACTCTTTCATTGGAGTCATTTGCTAAAATCAAAAAAGTTCCCTTTGCTCAATATTGAGTAGAAGCACCCTTTTAAGCTAGTACAGCCATGAGTTTTCTTGGGAAAGATGCAACAAGTTTTTCACACTTTGGGGAAAAACTTGGCAGAGATTTGGGGATATCTGCCATTCTTCCTTGCAGATCCTCTCCAGTTCTGTCAAGTTGGGTGGTGAATGTTGGTGGACAGCCATTTTCAGGTCTCTCCAGAGAGGCTCAATTCACAAATGGGACTCCAATGAAGGAGCAGAACCATCTCAATGAGGATCAGAAGAAATGGAAATGTCACAGCAAAGGGTCTGAATACTTATGACCATGTGGTATTTCAGTTTTCTTAAAAAAAAAAAAAAAGTAAACATTTCTACAATTCTGCCTTTTTCTGTCAAGATGGAGAGGGTACAATAATGAGAAATAACATGAACTTTTTTGATTTTAACAAATGGCTGCAATGAAACAAAGAGTGAAAAATTTAAAGCGGTCTGAATACCTTCCATACCAATTGTTCATATGGTACATATTTCGAATAAGAACTGACCTGTGTCCCGTGGAACTGCACATGGGTGACATAGAAGACATGGCCACCCGAGGTTGATAATTTCAAAAATCCAGTGACATCCTCGGAGCAATGACTCAGGCAAGGATCTGGAAAATTCTGGGCTCAGAGAAACACAGACTACTGTTGTTTTTCACTTTTGATGGAGACAGTGGAAAGAAAATACAGCTGAATATCCTCACAGGCCCCCATGTTTAGACTACAGAAAGCAAGGTGAAAGTGGTCAACTGAACAATCAGGGAAATCGGGGACATGTGCCAATGTGGCATTCAGAATTATTAATATCTTCAATGAGTCATGCAAATCTTGCTGAGTGTTCAAGAGTAAATTGAAAAACATATTTTCATTATCTATAAAGCATCACAATGTATACACTGATTTGTAGATTTGAAATCCCTAAACTGTCACTACCTCACACACTGTACTGTTGTTGTTTCATTTCACATTCATCTGTCAATTCTGTGTGTCCAACTTTGGAAGATTTGGGCTGAGAGCTGAAATTGGACAGCATATGCTAATCATCCTCCATTCACTTTCATTAAGAGAAGTTCTATGATAATGTTGCAGGTGTAGGGACATTAAAAACCCTGGAAACAGGCACATGTGCTGCAGGCGTGATGCATGTGCTGCAGCCGGAAAATGGACAAATATTGTATGTAAGGGGTATGGGAGAGAGGTATTAAAATGATTTCTAGACAGACAGAATTTTTAGAAGCTAGGCACTCAGTTTAGGTGCCCCAAAGGCTGATAGGAAGCTTTGATCAGCGATGGAGGGACATGCCTGTTAAAAAAAAAAAAAAAAAAATCAGCATTTGGCCAGTCAGCTTCTACCTCTTTGTATTCCTCCCTTTCTATATTATCCTGTTCCCCTCATCCTTGCCTTCCTCTCTTCTTGTATCTGAGGCTTTCTCATTATCTTACTGTCCTTCTGTGCTTTCTACTCTATCAGTTGCTGACCTCCTGATTCTCTCATGGAATGGATGCATATAGCTCAGGGTCAAAGGAGCCATCTTGTGTTCATCATAATCTAACACATTTCAGCTCCACAGCTGGTTGTTCAGGTATGCCCACTAAAGGTAGGGCGCTGACAGATGGCCTTGTAGCATTCCACGGCAAGCATTGTCACGCTAAGACAATAAGTACATAGTGTAGTACACTAAAAAGCATGCACGCACTCCATCTTCTTGCATTACACATACACCAATAAATCATAAGACCCCGTATTTCATAAAACGGGGATGTTGTGTGAAATATAAATAGAAACTGTATGATGATTTTGTTAATCTAATAAATCCTTATTTGACACATTAAAACATAGAAAATGTCAAATTATAAATGTAATAATTTTATTAATAATGTCAGCTCATTTTAAATTTGATGGGAGGGACACTTCTCAAAAAAGTTGGAACAAAATTTAAGAATGAAGACCTTTAGTGTAAAAGGTCAATCTTAGCTATAGTACATATAATAAAAGAGTCTGAGAATGTGGAAAAAATCCCTATGTGCTTAGGGCAAGGCTAAAAAATCAACACCCGATGCCTGTCATCCTTGGGTTTTCTGATGGTGCGGCATTAAAGCGGCACAATTCTGCTGGGCTCAGGAACATTTCTGGAAATCACTGTCTAAAACACAGTTTGCCTTGCAATCCTCAACTCCACGTTATAGCTCTATTGTGCAAAGAACAATCCATTTGTTAACATGATTCAGAAATACAACTGTCTTCTCTGGGCCAAAGCTCACTGAAAATGTACTGAGGCAAAGTGCAAAACTGTCCAGTCTGACATTTTATTTATTTCTTTTTCTTGTTTAGAATGCTCAGTTCAAAAGCCAGCATATATGATAGTATGGGGGTTATTGCCCAAGGAATGGGCAGTTTACACATCTGGAAATTAAACGTCAATGCTGAAAGGCATGCACAGGTTTTAAATCAATTAGCAGGATGCTTTTACCTAGGCAATATTTTTTTTTGTGAGGGGAGGCCTTGCATCTTTCAGGAAGACAATGATTAGCGCAGACAGCACCCGTTACAAAAGCATTGGTTTTGTAGTTCAAGAGTGCAGGTCACTCTTGAACTGGCCTGCCTGCAGTTCAGACCTTTAAATATATCAAAAATATATGACTCAGCCAAAGCTGATCAAATCCCATATCAGAAAAGAAAGCAACATTCCTCTCCTAAAAACATATGGACTATTAAAAGAAGAGAGAATGCCTCATGAAGATAAACAATGTCCTGTCCCAACTTTAAAAAAAAAAGTGTATTACTTCAATCAAATTAAAAATCATGATTAAGATGGCACATTTCCCCAGTTTAAACATGTAATGTGTTATATGTTACTGCAAATAAGCTATAGGTTTATTAGACCATTAACTCATTCTGATTTTAATGTTTACACAGCATCACAGCTTTTTTGGAAATAGAGTTACAGATATGTTTTAGTGAATGTTTATCGCAGGAAGATGTAGTGTGTGTGCATGCTTTTTCATGCACTACACTATGATTTATCATTCCTTGTTTTAAAGTTATGTTCAGTATGATATTTCATTTGCTTTTTTTCCACAGAGTTATATTTATTTCTGAAATAACTGATGATTCCTGATGATTGGGTTTAGTGCTTCACTTTATGTCTTTTCCAGAGTGGATTCAGCAAGGGGATTCGCTGACACTGAGCAACAGTAGTGAGTAAATTATTCCATTCAATTATCTGAGCATTTGCTCAATATAAATACCATCTGGGTGCTTGAAATAGATTAGTTTAAGGCCATACTAAATTATTAAACTATTCCCAGTGAACGAGTCCCCATTCCCCTTTAAATGAGGCAGGCAGACTTATGGGGTTCATACCAAGCCTCTGGTCGCTTGACTCATTCAGCATTAAATCAAGTCTCTCTGGAGCACTTTGACAGGATTCCCAACAGGAACATGAAAGTTAAGTCCACCATCACTTGACCCTCACCTTTTTCCACTGCCAAAACAGTGAACCCATTTCCAAAACTAACAGGCCTGGCCTAACAAGCATGAGGACAAAAATAGAGAAAAGCATTCTTGAAAATCAGGTAGCATATTATATTAGCTGTCTGTCCATAATGTATTTTGCAGGTTTAGTTCTTTTTCATATCAGTTACATAAATGACCTCAGGCACTCTACTTCTTCCACACAAAGCCCTGTCAGACGATAAACCTACCGCAAAAGATCTTTATTAATTCCACATATTTCCCTGTGATAGTCCAAATCAAAATATGAACATATGGCTGCGTTGCAATGTTCAGGAACCGTTATTCCTTAAACTACCTTAGCTCAGTATTGTTGTTGCTTCAATGCCATGACAGTAGACAGGGCAACACCCATGCTGTTTATTCAATATCCCAAAAGCTTTCAGGTCTTTGGATAAGTTTTTATCATCGTGAGACTTTTAAAACAAAATTAGCATATCTTTGCTAGCAATTCTTACCAGACAAATAAACACAAGTTTTGATAATTTGGAGAGAAAATGCTCTTAGATAGAAACCTCTGGGTTAACAATAGAAATATACATCAAATTTAATTTGATGAGATTATTAGATTCTTACTTTTTTCCCCATACATTTTCACTTTTTGCTGAGAAATATGGCAATTTAAAACATTCCACTCTGAGATGCTGAGATGGTTGGAATGAATCAAGATCCATGAACCCACAGCTGATAATTCAGACATGCCAATTTCTTTCAATTTTTCAGGATATTAGCGCTCAAAGATCTCTGTCTTTTTTTTTTTTTTTTTTTTTTTTTTAACAAAAACAAGTATGTCAGGTTTATTCCCTTTAGGAATGAGCGTGTGTGGTTGTTTGTCTATATGTGGCCCCCGGAGGCCCAGGTCTTCCTTGTAAAAGAGACGTTTGATCTCAATGTGGCTGATGTGGTTAAATAAAGGCTAAATGGAGAAAAAACACTGTGAATATTGGCTGAGGCTTAGATCAAGATATCACACTGTGAATTTTAGTGTGTAAAGTTTGAATCTCACATCTTTTCATCACACTTCTATAATTACTTAACTGCATCCAAATAATGTTTAAGTCAAAGTGGGCTCACATATAGATGCTTTAGTCTGCAGTTTGCTTTACCAAAGGCTTGTTAGCAGCCACAGAATTTTTGTTGTGCTTCTTTGTAGATCACGGTTCTCAGGTGTCCGTAAGCAAGGATTTTTCACATTGAGCTTTTATATCCATCATTTCCTTCTGGTATTGAAATGAAATAGTAAAACAAAGCACTGCTACAAGCATTTTGAAAAGCAGCACTGAGACACTCCATCAAACAGCACATCATCAAAGCACACTTCCAAAGAAAAATAACTTCCGTTATCTCACCACAGATTGTGAGAGCCATTTTTCACACACCAGGCCTAATGGAAATTATGCAATTTCACCCTTGGGTAGAATTGGGGTGACTGAGTGCAATAATTTTTAATGTTGGGTTGTAAACACTGAGATATGGGCCTGCAAGTTGTTGACACATCTCCAGGGTGCATGGTGATGTTAGAGTACAGTTCAGAGAACAGAATAACGGATGATGCTGCTGCAGCACAAAGCTTTTTTCATTTGTACAATGGCAGTGCAGGTATTTCCCTCTGTGTCCTCCACTCCACATATTCTTACAGTTGCTTTAAAACAACTCAGATGTATCTATTTATTTAACTTCTTTATTTATTTTTTATAGGGCAGCATGGTGGCTTGGTGGTCAGCACTGTTGCCTCACAGCAAGAAGGTTCCTGGTTCGAACCTCGGCAGGGGTCATTCTGTGTGGAGTTTACATGTTCTCCTCATGCTTGCGTTGGTATGGTACTCCGGCTTCCTCCCACAGTCTAAAAACATGCATGTTAGGTTAATTAGTGGTTTTAAATTGCCCATAGGAGTAATTGTGAGTGTGAGTGGTTGTTTGACTACATGTGGCCCTGTGATGGACTGGTGACCTGTCCAGGGTGAACCCCTGCCTTTTGCCCAAAGAGAGCTGGGATAGACTCCAGCAGACCACCGTGACCCTGCAGAGGATTAAGCGGGCATAGATAATGGTTGGATATTTCTTTTACAGACAAAGCATCAACTTGGAAACAAGTCAAGCTGTGTGATGTTTGAATATGTTTAGAAAAGTGACCTTGTCATGTCACTTGAAAAGCAGTTATTTAGTTAGTTAATTATATGAACGTAGAACACTGTGTTCTAGTTTTGTCTGCATTTAAGAAAGTCTAGGAAAATCAATTAAAAGCCATTGTGGCAAAGCCATCTTTCAGTGAACTTCAAAAGAATGTCATTGAAACAGACGGAATTACATTCAGCAATAACAATTATTTGATCCAACCAGTCACTCAAGGAAAGCAGAAACTGACCGGCTAGGATGATGTTGTTTGAAATGCAGAAATAGAAATAAAATCAATTTTATATTGACTTTTTTTTAAAGATACTATGGCACAGCCCAGTTAGAAATACATGAACACAAAATGACAAATCTATCACACCTGCATTGTAGTTTCACTACTGTTTTGATAATGTTTAACCTTCTGATAGTGCTGGAGTTACTGCAGCCGCAGAGGTGTGTAAGTGAAAGAGCGCTAAAGTCAGTGGAAGAATGCGCGTACAGGTGAAATCGAAAGGGAACGCTTACATTTTGAGGTCACTCCACCTACTGCACATATCTCTAGATTGTGCGTGGAGGAGAGACTTAAGTCATCCGCAGAATGCGCACAGCTTCTGCGAGCAAGTGGCAGCACGTAACTCCTATGCAGGTGAAGAATCGGAGAATTAACCCCTTTCTTATTCCCTCTTGAGTTGAACTGGGACCAGACCTTCTACTGTGAGAAATTTCTTGTACCTCATTATAGGAAAATTGTGCTTTTTGATATCTTTATTCTAACATACTTTAGTTCAGTCAATGAAAATTAGGGAAAATTGTCTAAGCTGTGCTTCAGTTAAATAAGGGCCCTATATCCCACTTGAAGTCCAGATGCAGTTACAATTTACGCCACATGTAGGCCCACAGAGAGGCCCAGAGAGGGGTCTACCTGTGGAGGAGGAAATCGGGGCTCTAAATGAAAAGGTGTGAGCTGGAAAATTGTTTTGAGTGATTTTTTTTTTTTTTTTTTTTTTTGATGTTGTGCACTCTAAAGGTGACTTGACTACCAAGCAAAGAACAAATAATATGTTTATGGTTTTGTGCTGCAGAAACAGTGCAAATTCAAAACGAGGTTATTTAAAGTTTAAAGTGCAGCCCACCATTGTAGTTCTCACAGCTACATAAGACAACTCTTTAATTTATCATGGGGAGAGATGACACACAGTCATACTGTAATGCTGTTGTGAGGAATAGACTACACTTATCATTGCCGCATGCTCTCCCCTACAGAGTAACTCTTGCATTTTGATGATGGTATTCTGCTTGTTTTCTGTTCAGATTCTGAGAGACTAAATCTTTTTTAAATTCCATCTTGCCTCGAGACAAGAGAATAAATGAATTCCCTAATATGTGAAAACCTTCATGTTTGCATTTAACTCTTTATGCTTCACCTGTCTAAAAATAAAATTGAATCTAAATTTAATCATATTAAATGTAATATTTCATCTACAAATATCAGTGTAAAGCAAGAACTGAGACAAGAGCTTATAAAAAAATAACTATGTTCATGTCATTTTGTCTTTTTACCTGCTGCATTCTCACCTTGAGGGCAGTACGGTTCTGTAATAGCAAGAAAGTTCTGGTTGGGGTCTTTTTGTTTGGAGTCTACATATTTTCTTTGGGCCTACACGGGTTATGTTCACATATTCTGTCTTCTTCTGTCGTGGAAGTACATAGATCTAATTATAACACATGCTGTTGCTTCATGGTAGAATAATCAAAATGGTAGAAAAAGAAAAAAAAAGCTTTCAGCATAACAAACCTAAACCAAATGTGGCTGAGTCAGGTTTATTTTCACACGTTTTTCAGCTGCAATTAATTAGAAGTCAGTCAGGATTAAAACAGCAAGTGAGGAGGGGGACATTAGGACGATTTTTCTCAATTATTTAAGAGTATGTGAAATCTCATGCACATACATCAATCAGCCATAAAATTCCAACCACTGATGAGTAAATACTGCTCATTATGTGACGATGGAATGCTCTTCTAGGACACCCTGCTTCTTGGCCTTTACATTCAGATGAATGTTATTTTGGCAGTAGCTACCTACATATACACCCCACCACCACTACCACGGCAATATCATTCTCCCACAGTGGCTGCCTCCCACAGCAGGTCACCAGTGGGCTCTTCAGCAGTTTCTTTAGGACGTTCTCAAATAACACAACAAAGAGTCAGAGGTGTTCTTTGGTCTCCAGACTCACTGTTCTGATGTAACCTGACTGCATCTGTGGGAAGCAATCCCAATCCACAGACCACACCCCATAACCTACACAGTACATATGATCTGTTGCCAAGCCTCAGATGCTCTTTCCCTAGACCTTTATGTGTCACTACTGTTTTGAGGGCACAAGGAAGATCTGCTCAGTCTTAAGTGGGTGGTGATAACAGAAGAGCTCAGGGTGCAAATGATGACAAACCAGGCCTCCTGGGAATAAAATGCTACAGTATATGTTTCACCAAGTCATGCCTGTATCAACATATTCTAGTCTCAAACACCTCTTTACTCAGCTCTGAGACTATACTGGGAAAACAGAGCCTGCAGATAAACAATCAAGACTGGGAGGATTGCAGTGCTTTTTAAAAACAGATGTAATCTTCAACGTGTTACTGTAAAGTAGTATTTGTTCACCCCAGACACTGAACCGTTGGCTGTGAGTTTCAATACTTGCTTTCTTCTGCAAGAGTTCACCCATGTTAACTGACAATGCTGCATGTGACATCATCAGCTTAGTTGTTGGCTACAAACACAACAACTTCGTCCCTTCATCTTTGAAGATTTCAACCTTCTTTATATCTCTCTGCTAACTTCCAACAGTTTGTGCAATAATTGTTTTGTAGTTATTTATTCAGCTTTATATGGCAACAATACAGTAAAGGTGACTATGATTTAATTCAATTCAGTTCGGCGAAGGGTTTTTAATGACAACATCAACATTATCTTATAAACCTCTGGTTACCAAAGTACTGGCTGCACAGTGAACTCATGTTTAGTCCGTGCCATAATGTACAAACACTCCTGGCTATAACTTCTGAGGTGTACTCCAAGGCTGGACAGAGGTCCAGTGAGTAATGACTATTGGCAAGGTGAACAGATATTTACTTAGTGCTTTGTCACATGAATAAAACATGAGTCATCCTCAGAATAATGCTCCTACGTAATGATATCTTCATGTGTTCCTGGATATTGTGCAAATCAAGGCAGTGATTTACAGCGACAAGGAGATGTAGTGTTAAAGATCAATGTTATACTCTACTTTACTTCACCTGCTAAAGTCTACAGCTGCGAGGTAAAGCAGGACAGTGATTATAACACACATGGGAAAAGTCAGATCACGTCTTAGGTGTGTAAATAAATAAATAAATACCATCTATGTGATGAAACCTTTGTATGTTTTGCATGTCTTTTCTTACCGTGACATTTTCTTATAGCATTGGCTTTAAATGGTTTACTTTCTCTGAAAGAGCTGAAAATTCCCTTGAGACCTTATAGTTCTCTGCAGTGTTTAGGCCATTGTGTTCAAAGAAACATTGCATAGCAACTGCAGCTATGTTTGCTGTAAGAAAATGTGCTTGTCAAAAAGAAAACAAACAGAGGATTTATTGACAGCAGAATCAACCAATTATCAAGGATCAATTTGATCAATATGACCTATTGCTACATAATAGTTGCCACTGTTAACGGACTTTGCAGGAATCATAAAGTTGCTTACCTTAACTTTGCATCAGTATAAAACCGAATGCATGACTTCAACTTCAAACTTCAAAAAGTCTTTATTTTAAACATGATTGTGTAAGTAACAGACATGGTGCACATACCTAAACAATAAATGTAAAAAACACACTTTTATTTAGTTTTTGTTTGGTAGCAGCAGTTGTCTTGACATGTTCAAAAAAGAGTAGGAAGAAGTAAAAAAACGTATAAACTTCTACCCTTTGAACTCAATACTTATTCTTTCAGATGGACCCTCGTTATTGAATATAAACACTCTTATTTAGAGGTTGCACAAATTAAAAGTAAGAATTTTATAGAGTATAATTTGTGGCATACATTTGTATAAATTAGCGTGTTGGTCCAAACAAGACAGAGACAACAAATCAAAAGTAGCAGATATAAATAATTGAAAGAGATAAAAGACAAATACATTATACTCATGTTGCATTAAAAATAGGGTCAGGTCAGCATGGCCTGTTTCTTGAGTTTCTCGAGATTAATATCTAATGTGGAATATCTAATTCAATGTGGAAAAAGTTGCTGACTTGTATAAAGTCCTGCAACTTCAGGAGGACTTTATACAAGTTGTATGACTTCATGTAATTCATTTTTATTCTGAGGACTTTTCTCACTCACATCATTGGATTTTTCTCCAGATGTAATCTCTCCAAAATTAAAATAAATAGACATGGTGAAAATAGAGAAGGATAAGTCAATGACCAACTGCTTTGCATCATCCTTTGAGGTTATGGCTTTCAAAAACATTGACAACCTGATGTTCAGTGTGTAAAGCCTGAGACCAATAAATCCAAACACACATTTATGTGTGACAACCCTTGACTGTGCAGAGTAAAATAGCATTTCAAATATGAGCATATTTTCATTGTTTTTAAAACTAGTGTCTCAAGAAGAAGCAGATAATTTCATTATACATTCAGGAACTTATTAACTTTATTAACTGAGAAACCACACTTCAACCATCTACCTGAGTCATGGAAGTTTATCAAGGTAAACTGTCTGTTCTTCTTGAAAAATTCTAGAAAATATTTCTAGAGAAATAAATATTTTACTTTTTTTGGTAGACTTTGACAAAGAAAAATGTTTCCACTTATTTTCAAACTAACTGAAAAACACAGTTAAGCCAGTGTCATTTTAACACTAAAGTATATAAATATTATTCTTATGAGAATATGAGATTATTTTTTTTCTAATTTTCAAAGATAATATGTAAACACTGTATAATATCTGTGAGATGAAACAAAAACAGCTATCAATTATCCAGTCAGAGGAGATACAACTTCTTTAAATATTATTGGGATGAATCACCTTTAAATGCGCTAAGTACAGGGAAGCCTGGCCAGTCATCCTAATTCTTTTCCTCTTTGATATTAAATTCTAAATTCACCTTTCATTTCCAGGGAAGCAGAATAATCTGCCTCTGGATGCCTTTTGATAGACATACAACCAATTCCAGATGTGGAAAAAACGGCAACCAGACTAGAATCGACAAAAGAAAGCCGGTGAATGACTGTTGTCCGCTTTGCAGTAAAAAACTTGTTGATCCAATGTGTTATTTGCAATTCTGAAGCCAACTTGGTTGTTTTGAATATTTGCTCTCGGACATTCTTGTATGAGTCATTGCATAAAATCCACCCCCACCCCACTGTGATTAATTTGGTATATTCTTTACCCCTGGAAAGGGTTGAGAAAGGGAGGTGTAACAGGGCCACTACATGAGAGAACATTTTTGTCGTATTAATGGATGTGTCTGGCCAGTTTAAGTGCAGGAGACACCCCTGCCTTGTGCAGCCAGTTCTAAGTTAGTGTTCAGGATAACGCTCTCTACCTTTAAAATTAGACTTTCCTTCTTGATAAAGTTCATAGAAATAGCCTTTTAGTTACAGTGCTGAAGGCCTAGATTTCTGGGGGACAGCCCATAATACATGAGGGACTCTCTTTATGTGTGTATCTGCCATTTGTATTGTAAATAACTTTGTTTCCCCTTTTTTCATCCTTGAACAAATTCAGGAGTTTATTCCCATCTCTTCCTTTTCCTCTCACCCTTCCCCCCGAAGAGTTGAGGCAGATAGCCACCCTTCATGACACATTATCATCAGATGGAAGTTTCTTCTTGTTAAAAAAAGAGTTTCTCCCTTTGCACTGTCACATTGTGTATGCTCAAAACAGGTGAATGAATTGAAGTGACTATTCATGCAGTCCTTAGCTAAGCTGTTTTTTTTTGTTTGTTTGTTTTTTTTTTTGTCTTTTCTTTTTTATGAATTGGAATTATATGAATATGACCTGGATTGACTTGGAATTAACTGGATCATAAATGCATCATAACAATTTGGATTTAATTGGGCTGTGACTGGATTGCATTTGGATTGAAGTGTGATGTATTTAATTAGACAGCACTGAGCAGGAAGGACAAAATGGACAGTTTTCTGCAGTGATCTATGCGTATTACATTGTCACTGTGATGTGCAATATATGCAAGAGTACTAACTTCTATTTGTTGTTTCGACAAACCAAATTTATTTTGTCAAACTGTGACAAAATTACACAATGATAGTGCTATCGTGATTCATGATGACCAGAAAGCAGTAGAATGAATGTGTGTTGAAGACATAGGGGCTGGGTGAAGGTGCTTTGAAGTTAGCAGTATGTCTTTGAAGCCTGCCAGCTTTGTAATGTGCTAAAAACGTTTCCATACCTGAGCAGAATATCCAGCCCTTAATAGAATTTGCTCTCAACACCTTGATTTGGTGAAAAACGTAAGTCCTATGATCATGCAACACCTCTACATAGCAAGATTGCCCTAGCAATATTATATGGCATGTCCACACTAATGTTGTGAATTTACTACAAAACTAGACATTCATGCCTGCTCTCACACCACCGTCTTGTCTTATTGGATCTCTCTTTCTCATGTTCCCAAATTTCCGACTGACACAAACAGTGAAAACAAGATGCTTTGTTTCTCACACATATTTTCAGCAACAGCATCCCAGCAGGCTGCAGTGTCTGTGCTGCTTGCCATCAACTCCCCTCCCTGTGACCTTAAATAAATATGGTGTCACACCTGCGGCCCAGGGACCACAAAGAGCACCAATCTGCAAATACTGAGGTAATCTGCACAAAGTGCTCCACTATGACAGTCCGTTCTCCATTTAATTACTGCATCTTGGTTGGGATCATTAAATATTCATCAGCCATCGACTGGGAGCTGCTCCAGCTCTGCTACTCCAGTGACAGCTCTTTTCACACGAAGAGACTGGTAAGGCACTATTTTCTACTTTTCCCCTTGTGTTTTCATTCACATTTAAGATGTTTTACTCCAAACTGCACTTTCATAACTTTCACTTAATAGTTCGTGTGTGTCTTCCCTTTCTGGATCCCCCTCTTTTATTGTTTGGCAACAGCTTTCCTCCTGTTTGAACTGCACAGCCAAAAAATATGAGAGGAAGCTGAGAATCAAAACTATCCCTCAGGATTAAGTCTGAGAATTACCAAAGCATGGCCACCATTTGGGTTAAATCTATATCAGGATGCTGCATTTAATATGAGAAATGGGTCTATTCAATATACTCAGCTTTATTACTCCGGTGTATCTTTAAAAGCAGACCCACCTCCCCCCTTCCAAACAGCAATAGCACAAAACAGGGAAGGTAAAGGTCAAATGAAATAATGTAAGCAGAAAACCCACAATACTACATCCAAAACTAAGACATCCGTAACATTTTCTCCTTTGTTTTGGAAAATATATTTTCTGATGGATGAACTATCGCATGGATTCTGTGTTGAGCTGACATTATATTACTTGGTAGGTTTTTATATTACATTTGGAGTTCTCTCTCTTTAGCCTTTCTTTAGACTGATTAAACATAGGAATTGAAATAAATAGTTTATTAACCTGAGGTTAATGGCAGGTTAAAGATGTGATACATGTGGTATTCTAATTACCTCAGGGACACAGATGTTTACATCTACTAAGTTCATTGGTTTAAGAGACCCTCAGGATTTTTTATAATCACATAATGATGTCATATTGGGTAACAATGAATAATAAGGAGTCAACACTGGAGCAGAAAACAGATTTATACAACGAAGAACAGCGATATTAATGTGATGATGTCTGCAAGCTACTTCTAGCAGGCAAATCGAGCAAAATATAATACATATAGCTCAGTCATATACAACCATCCACATGGGTGTATGGGTGTATTTATACATGCTCAAGTTTATTGGTCAATTTAATAGAGTAAGCAGTGCCCATCCCTGCTTTTCCAAAAAAAAAGTACAACTGCCAAGCTCGAGGCTGCTCTAAAACTGCATCACCACCCCAGCGTTCACTTGCAGGCTCTGAATTTAGGGACCAGGATGGGGAGCTGGCCTGTATTGAGCCTAGACACTAAATTATACACCAAAGTCGCTGTTAAAATAAAATGAAACATTTTTTAAATTATTATTATTATTATTATTTTTGCTCCCCGAGTTGACTGAATTTTGTGAAAAAAGTGAAAAAGAGGGTTTTTTTCAAAGTATGTTTGTTTGTTTATGTATGTTTTTGATGTGGGGAATGTGGCGAAGCAGTTAGCATCCAGCTCTGTGTGTTGTCCCTTATTCCCAGAGGAAAAGCTCATCAGTGGCTCCTTAAGAAGCTTATTGGCATCACTTGTGTTCAACATCACCTGGACTTCATTTGAGCAGCTATTTAAAGGCCCATACGCAGTAAAAACAAGGCCTCATACAGACAAGCATCTTGTTTTTCAATCCTTGACTTATTTTCTTGACTTAAACAGCAACTAACCACCTCTCTTTGGTTCATCCTCAGCTCTCAGCGCTTATGGACGCCCACCGAGACTCCCAGGAGAAGTTTGATCCATTTTTACTAGTTTTTACTTTTTTTTTTTTTACCATGTTTACTAGTGCTGCCTTTGGGGAACACCAGCTTCCAACATTCCCATACTGTCACACCCACTTAATCTTTGTATTAATGAACACTCTATTGATCCTGCAGTTGTAGCCCACAGCATATCTGAGTCTCTCTTGTTGCTTATGGATTTGTTAGAGAGCCATTGTCTTTAAGGAAGTAAAGTGGTTGGGGAAACAAACAACAGCAACAGCAACAAAAAAAAAAAGGCGGAATACACAGTTGTTTAGTCCTAAGTAAACTTCTTATCAGCATAATTTTAAAAAGCCTTCAGTTTGCCAGGCACCATAAACGTTGGACTTGATAAATGAAAGAAGGGCTGTGGTTTTATGATTCCAGATTTACCCAGTTCCAGATTGATGTCCAACCAGCTCCTAGGCCTGTGGGGGTAGTATCATGATCTAGGATTCCCTTAGTTGGACAGTTCTAGTTTTCAAAATGTTCTCAATATATACTCAATATATATAGACCAAGATGGCAATGCCAGGACTCACTAAGCTCAAATTGTCAGTAGTACAAGAGGTAGAAAGAGACAGTTTTCACTCGCGTTGCCCACTACAGAGTCCAGATCTTGACCCCATTGAGAATCACCCAATAATGAAGCTCTGAACATACCTCAGTTGACAGTTGCATGGAGAAGGCAGATCTGACTCCATAGATCTGTCTGTTTTAGTTTGTTTTTTAACAGTAGTCCTCTGTGGATAAAAGGTTTCATGGTTTTAACTGTAGATGTAGATGTGTGAGACTATTCTCAGCTTCTTGCAGCTCATTTTCTTCCTTTTGTAGCTTGAGCTATTGGGGAGATGACCCCCATTACTGCTTACAATTCATCAGTGCTCTATATATTTTATAGTATTTCAGTCAGACAAGGCTGGCAGCTAAGACCGCAAATAATTCCTTATGACAAACACTTGAAACTTTGGTGACTAGGCTCCGATTTAATAAATTCCCACTTACATAAGCCTTACATAAAGATACTGGGGGTAATAAAATATCTTAACCCCCAAAACAGCAAGAAATAAAGTTGAGATGAATATAAATATGATGCAGATTTTAACGTTATAGATATTATATGTATATAATTATGTATATGAAAATATGATATTTACTTTTTTTTATTTATTAATTTCTGTGTTTGCAATCAAAGGGAGGCCACTCGGCATGAGGCCATTCTCAACCAGTACAGTCATGAAGACAACATACACTCCACTAAGAAACTGTCATGTGTGACCTGGCACCGCCGAGACCATTCCCAATGAATATCTGTTTTCAACGCCTTTTAAATCCTCTAAATTAAATGTCTTATTGCATTTTTATTGTCATTGAAAAAGACCATGGTTCAGTCTGCACTGCAGCCCTTTTGGGCTTTTAAATATCTAAATAAAAGTTTATGGGAAAAAAAAGAGAGAGAGAGAACGCTACGCAGGACTAAGACATACGTTGTGATAGTGCATTGAAATGATGCTACAGCAAATATGAGCCACAATCAAAGCTAAAGTTTACTCAAGGGCCTAATCGAATCTTGAAACTTTGCATTTTGCTTACATATAGAAAACCACATGCTTGCTGAGCAGCACAAATGGAATAGACCAGATACGAGCAGAACAAATTTGTGAGTAAACTACGTGCAGGGCGAAATGAGCCCGTGAAAGTGTTAGAAGTTCAGAATATTTTGTGCCTGTGCCAAAAGTAGAGCTTGTATAAATAAGGACTGCACACAAATATTGCTCATCATTATTAGACTTCGGTGTGTTATATGATCTGTTATTTTCACAATATGCAGACAACTTTAAAAAGAACAACAACGATGAACTTATATTGTTTGGGTTCTGGACAAACAAATTTGAAATGAACTTGATTGATACTGTGAATAAATCAGGTTGGGGTATTTGTGTATCATGAAAACTTCCAGTTTTGAAGCAACTATCCAAATTCCCACTGACCTGGCTGGCGCCAATTTGGCATGAGGACAAGGGCGTAACCATGGTATAGACATTGGGGGGGTCCAAATGAGAGCCTTCCCCCAGAATTTTTTTTAAAGGTGCATTTCCCACAGTTCTGTGATTTTTATTTATTGACCACCTGAAATCACATTTAAAGGAATAGTCTGCAATTTCTCTGAGATAGTAGAGAATAGGATAGCTTCCAGCTGGGAAAAATTACATGCCTAAAGCATGTTCATGTAAATATTGTGATTGGAACAACAAAAAGTCCATAGCACACGATTGACTTTTAATTCCAAGTTAATTTGTATTTTGTTGATTTGTCTCAAAATGAATGTCTGCACATTTACACTGAAACGTTTAATGTGAATGAAATCATAGATTTGTACAAAGAATTAAATGTAAAATATTGATATATATATAATATATATACAGATTTATTCATTTGACATTAAAAAAATAGTGTGGCCTGTCCTTACAGCATCCCTCTCCCTGTCTCTCTGTGCTGCCTGCATTATGACCAGATATTATTATTGTACCAGAAGAATAACTGACCCTGAGGAAAATTTTATTCAGAATATTCTGCTTTTGTTACTAGTTTTATTTACTGCTGACACGTAGGCTTAGGTTAAAACAAATGTCATCAAGCTGTTGAGTCTTGTATTCCAGTGTCTCACCTGATCATCCATGTCTTCAGAGACTGTCCCTGTCTGGCCTGTCCTTACAGCATCCCTCTCCCTGTCTCTCTGTGCTGCCTGCATTATGACCAGATATTATTATTATACCAGAAGAACAATAACTGACCCTGAGGATCTTTTTAATTTGATACGTTGAATATTTTGCTTGTATTACTAGCGTTACACACACATACACACATACACACGACACACGGAGAGAGAAAACAGCAGCACACACGGAAGACACATCATATCATATGATACAGTCTCTTCACTTCAAGCTAGCTAGCTCAACTAACAAACTGAGCCCTTTTTAACGAGTTAAATATTTCAAATTAATTTAAAATTTAACACACTCAGCATGACAACATCACTCCTCTTTAGCTATCTAGTTGCTTACTGTCTGAAAAAAACTTCGTATGTCCTGTTTTTTCTGCTTTTTGGGTAAAGACATTGCTCCCTCCTTTCTTTCACATTCAACGCTCTCTATTGTTTCCTCTGTCGGAGCCGGCGGTTCAAACCGAGAGACGTTAAATGGGCGCAACCAAGTGTACAACTGGGAGGGGGTGGTCACACACTTTAGTGTTCCTTATAAACGGAAATAAATTGATCGGTAAATATTCGGAAATAACAAGAGACGGACTGTTGAGCCAGGTTTCATAAAAGGAGGAAATATTTAACATGTTTACACATAATATTGGGGGGGGGACAGATTGGTATTTTCCCAGTATTGGGGGGACACGACCCCCCCAAAGAATGCGTGGTTACAACCATGCATGAGGGTAAGGACAAATGTTTACTATGTTTCTATCATTTCAAGAGGAAAAGTGCTGACGACTAGATGTTTAGTGATCCTGTCCACTTTGCCTGGAATAACTCGGGGAAGCCACTGTAAGACTGGAAATGCACAGATCTGCAAAGCCCGTATGAGTCAATACTGCCCCCTTACATGTCATTTTACAGTACTCGGGTAAACATTATTGAGAGCAAAGTGTTGCACAGTTGTTTTTTTTTTCTTTCAATGTAGAGAGGTCAGTACCTGTCAAGCTCGTAGCTCCTAGCTCTCATAGCTCATAGCCTACAGAGCAAAATAAAATATTTTTGCTTTGCTATACTTTAGTTGAAATCAACTCCATCGTTGTTTCTGAAAAATTTTAATTTTCCTCACTCTCTTTCAATGTGCGTCATGACCATAGACAGACACAGACAGGATATGCCTTTAGACCTCTGGACAAGAAGGTTCCTCGATGGGGATTTATGTTAATTAATGAGCAGCCAGAGACATTTTGCCAGTCTGCGATTGATTGGCATTAGATAAGATACACAACTTTTTACTATCAAATCTAATTTTTATACATTGTTCGTGAATCTGCAGTAGGTTTTTAGTAAAGGGGTCATTTATATGCAAATCTTTTCAGTTTTTCAGAGATTTCATATATGGGCCTATTGTTTGTAATTATAGGGATTCTGAATCGCCTTACATTGTAAATGGACTGCATTTATAAAGCCTATTTAACTACTAAAAGGAGTTTTACATCACATTCTCGGTCTATTAAGATTTTTCTTTTACCCAATGTCATGGGTTTTTTTTTTTGTTGCACACATAAGGACAATATCTAAGTCAAAGATATTTCAACATGTGGCCTGCAAGGCCAGGCAATCAACCCACATACCTGTCAGATTACTGCTCCACCTTATGAGGCACAATCGCTTCAGGTATACTGCAGAGCAGTCACAATTTATATCCCTTTTTTTTCCTCCTTACAGGTATGAGAAGTACTTTAAGGTTTCACACCCTCTTTACAATGAAATATGCATCAACTATGACATGCGCTGTAACCTTTGTCATTTATAGGGTACACTTGCGCAATAAAATTACTTTTAATTTGCATCAAAGACACTCCATTTTCTTGACTGCCAGTTCTTCTCAGGTTATACGTTGTGAAAGATAGCCTATCCCATCATTTCACCACACCCAAGATAGTTTGGGGTAACAGCACTTTATCTCTTTACTCTTATGGATATGCATGGCAGCTAAATAAACATTGTCTAAAGGAATTGTCAGAGTGAAACAATAATAGCAGAGGTTTAGTGACAATCTTCCCCTGGCTGTTGAAAGTGAACAGAAAGCCACAGATTCCAACAGCATTCATGAAGGTAGTCTCTGAAGAAGCACCGCTCTGTAGAATGTAATAAATTGGCCGTTTATTACTTTACAGAAAATTAAACGGTTGCCCAGTAAAGGCTGCACGTTCAATTTAAACTGCCAAAGAAAGGAAGATGTTTAAAGGGCCAATGAAGTCACACCACAATTCCCCCAAAGGAAAGTGAGACGACTCAAAAAAAAGCCTTTGTCTTGTCAATCTCTTTTGCCCCCATTTTTTGCTTTCAGTTTTGCACACTTATCTTAAGTTCTCATTAATAGTATTCTCCTCTTTGATCTCAGTTAATCACTTACGGGATCCAGCTGAAACACTCACCACTGTGCTTAAAATTAATCACCCTCCTTAAGAGGTACTGTACATGTGAAGGAGTACAAACAATGGTCTTTGTTGTGAGGAGAATTTACCCTTCACATAAAAATGATCCATTTAAATGACGTTACAGGCACGTCATGGCTCATGCACATACACAACAGGAATGAAATGCTTATCTTTTTTGAAGGTGATGGAGAAGAAGTAGAGATGCTTTCTTGTGGAACTAGAAGGGGAAAGAGAGACAGTAAGTGGATGGAGGAGGCATTGCAAGTTCATTATATGCTGAAAGGTTGTTACAAATGCCTCTAATTGGCCCTTTCCTCCTCCTTACACTTTTGAAGTATAAAGCATTGAAACAATAGGACATATAAGGGAATCTGTGTTTCTCAACTGAAGCACAGACTGCAAAATAGGCAGCTGGAAGGACGCTGCCAAATCAACACTGAGCTTCTTTTCTTCTTGCTGCTGAAATACTTGAATCGTGCCTCAACAGCATGTTTTTGTTTTTTTTCCCCCCAGTTTATTTTATAGTGTGAACTGATAAGACTAAGACAAATTGAAACAATGAATTATTGCCTCTCAGTACACAAAAACACAGTTCTTTGACATGAAAATGCATACATTCAAACCCACAAACATTTAGTAACTACCTTTTAGCCCATCACACCTTTCCAACAACAGGCATTGCATGAGATTATCATAAATTATGCAGATTCTTCCTTAAATGAACACATTTGTACGAGAGATGCAGATTAAACTGTTTGCAGTAGATAATCACAGGGAAACAAGTATCTGTGTTGTACTAATTATTTTAAGTGCAGCACTTAAACAAGCAACACCGCACAGCAGTTTAGCATGACATTACTCAAGCTTCTCTTACACACCACATGCTCTTTGCAAGCGTGCAGGATGTGTAATAAATTAAAATGGAATCGGAGTAAGTCATCAGTGAAGGACAAATCATTGAAGTAATACTCTGGAGTTACAACAACCATAGGTCTATGATTAGATGGTAGAAGTGTAAACTTTAGGTACCAAAATGATGTGAGTAAATGCAGTCCGAGGCTAGAACAGATGATAGATTTGCACCAATATGGCCATTAATGTTAGCCCAGAGGGCAATGCACGTGTCAGAATAAAGTGCTATTAAAAGCCTCTAACGAGACTTGATATTGTGTAGCGTCTGAGAAAAATGTCATTACACTACCCTGGGTAGGGACTCCACAGACAAACCAAGCTTATTTAAATTTTGTATATGTGCAAAAGGAATTTCTTGGTCTTGTTACTGCTATGTTTTCATAAGTCTCCTTCCGATTCACACAAAATACTGTCAATAGGAGTAAAAGGAGAAAAGTTAATGGCAAGCAATACACATGTAAGTTATATAGTCTACTATACATGACTATACAAATTTACACTTGCTGAAACATAAGGAAATGAATTTGAATGTATTGAAATACCCCCAGTTTTTTCCGACAAACTTGAATATACCTCTTTTTATCAATGTATTTGTAACTAATTTACTGGTAAACCCTCAACAAATCCAGAATGCTCTATGGTCCTGGTAAATTGACCGTGACTTCAGCTCCAGTGCAGCTAAAACCTCAGAGCAGTGTCTGAGTCCTCAGAAGGAAACATCCCAGAAGTTGAGGCTCCTGAAATGGCTGCTCAGACCTGACTTCATCTGGATTATTGCAGTACAGAAGGTACCGTATTTTCTGGACTATAAAGCGCACCTAAATACAGTCATGGAAAAAATTATTAGACCATCATTTTTTCTTCACTTTCTTGTTCATTTAAATACCTGGTACCACTAAACGTCATCATGTGACTAAAACAGACAGAAAAGAAAACACTGAATGCATAAAAGCAGTGTTTTTGGCAGTACAACGCCATAGCTATTGATATAAAAACTTAAGTGATTTAGGTTATAATCAAGAAAATCATGGAAAATGGTAAGATATCAGCTCTTAAATAAAACTCTTAGGAGCAATCTTTGTGGTTATCTTTATGTTTTACCAAACAAATGTACCTTTAGTTGTACCAGGCATTAAAATGAACAAGAAACTGAAGAAAACAAGGGTGGTCTAATAATTTTTTCCATGACTGTATAAGCCACACCCACTAAAATTTAAACAAAATATATATTTTGTCACATATAAACCGCACCGGACTATAAGCCGTTGGTATCGAGGCTGAGAAATAAGATATTTACATTGAAGGATTTAGTACCATAAATGTTTATTCATATACCTGAACTAATTGTTTCCGAACAGTGCCTGTAACAGTAAAAGTGTTGATCAAACAAATCAGATAAGTCTGATGGTTTTAGTCATTTTCTTCCTGTACACTAAAACCAAGTTGCTTTATTTTTTCCTCCTCCTGTGTACTGGAAACCACCCCACACAGCATAGACATCCGGAACGGATCCGCGAAACGGACCGGTTGTTCTCAGTGCCAGATCTGCTTTGGAGCCAGATCGCGGACCTGTTGGCTCCGCGCTGTGTCCCCATCCACGATTAAAACCTTACCTCCGCGGCAGGCAGAACCCGGAAATCTGCTGGGGAACCAACAGTCTGACTGGACAAACTGATAAATCCAGGTGTGTCTGAGTAGCTACAGTGGTCAAACACACCCGGATTAATCAGTTTGTCCAATAATATTAGGTATGGATGCTCACAAAATAAATATTGACTAGCATTGCCAACATAGGCTACTTAACAAAAACAGAATAGCCTTTAACTACTTGTTTTGTTTTTGGTTTTTGCACTTCCTGCTAGAGAAAAATTCATAGAAAAGCCGCATCTCTGTATAAGCCTCATGGTTGAAAGCGTGGGACAAAAGTAGCGGCTTATAGTTCGGAAAATACTGTACTTCATCTCCTTTTTTACCATGATATTCAAAAAAAACAATTTGAGATACAAAAAATAAATGAAGATATTTGAAGTTAAGGCACGAAACAACTAACTTATTTGATGCCTAGTTAGTAATCCTCATTAAAAAAAATAAATAAATACGGTGTCTCACACTCTTGTATAAAGTCCAGGGCCGTACCAACCACCATGTTAGAGATACAGTCAGCAGAACTTGATTGTTTTAATCTGGATCCAAAACAAAGGTACACACATTTTTCTGATAACAATCAGGTATTCAAGACTAAGTTTTGACTAAAGTTTTTGTATTGTTTTTTCCAGCTCAGACTCAGATGAATGCAGATCCACTTCTGGTGCAGTTTGATGAACTTTAAGAGTATCAGAAGCTACAAGTGGGATACCAGAGTTGGCTCAATGAAAACCCTGATTTAAAACAACAGCTTACAAAAATTCACATATAAGAATCTGACTCGATCACAGATGTTAACAATGACTGACATTATGTTTAATGCTTATTCACACTAGTAATTTCAGTGCTGCCACATGCAGATTTAGTTTTAAATAATTTGTGCAGCCCTTACAGATGTAATTACCAGCTTAGACAAGTGATAAAATGAAAACATAACAAAAACAAAAAAAAAGCATCAGTAAAACAAACATTGTATGTGCCTACATTTTTCAAATGTAGGTGCTTTAGATAAAAGCAGATAAATGTAATCAGGAAGAATGCTGTTTATACACTGTATGATATCTGACTCTTCAGTGTTTTGTTATGATCCTTGATCATTTGGTATTCAGTTCTTTTGCTGTAAGGCTGCTGCCAGGTGCCCTCCTGGGCTCAAGGTGGCACAATCAGTTTGTCTTATTCCTTTTTGTTGTTCCAGGTGGCAGCCAGGTGATTGGCCTATGGGAGGTTGCCACTTCATCGCCTCTCCTCTTCCAGGTGGCAGCCAGGTGATTGGCCCGTGTGACCTTAAAAGGGGGAGGTTGCCACTTCATTGCCCCTCCTCTCACTCCCTGCCTCCAACTGGAGGCCATGCTATGCCATGCGGTCACATTTGTTTGTTGCTACATTTGGTTTGCCTATAGTTTAAGTCGATTTTTGCATTGGAGCAGCATCGTAGCTTGTGGGGGGGGGGTGCTATTTTTGTTGATGTGGGTTTTCTCCTGTTTTTGGCCAGGGAGGTTAGTACCTGTCTTTTTGTTTGGTTTCTTTCTGCAGGTAAGACGGGTGGAAAGTCTTTTTGTTTGTTATTTTGGCCTTGCCTCCCCTGAAGGTTGATGCTATGTCTGCTCATGCTATATTAAAAATAAACAAACTTTTCTGTTTTAAACTGTTGATGCATGGTTGTTCTTGGGAGCAGGGAGAGAGGGGTGGGGGCTTTATGTTCTGCTCCGGTTCCCCCTAGGCTGGGGCGTAACATATATTGGGGGCTCGTCCAGGAAATGATTTGTGTTGTTCCATATATGTTTCTGGGGTTGTGTTGATTGATCTTGTCTTTCTTCTGTTTTCCCCTGTAGTTATGGAGTTTGACCTGGATGCGTTTAAGGTAGATCCTACCTTGGCCCAGGTAGATGATGCTTGTCGTGTGGCGGACCTGATGTTGATAGCCACTTGGCTTGGTGTGGATGTCCCGTTGGGTACCCGGAAGTTGGAATTAAGGGAACTCGTCATTGCTGCGTTGCAGGAGAAGTCTTTGATTGGGGCTGTAGGTGGTGGGGATGAGGAAAAGGGGCCACCAGATACGGGTCGCCATCAGACGCCATCAATCGTGCCCTCTCCTGCTGTGCCATCAGTGGCTCCCTCCCACACAACCGTTACTGTGGACCCAGTTAATGTCTCTGGCATGTCTGCGGAAGAGCTTCGACTGACAATCCGTCTTCGGGAAATGGAGTTGGAAGCTATGCACCTTAAAGTTAAGCTTCTAGAGCTGGAGCGCCAGCCTGTGGTTCGGCCCCAATTATCTAGCACACTGTCTCCTCATGATGGCTTTGACGTAAGTCGGCATATCGCACTCGTTCCACCCTTCAGGGAAGCTGAAGTAGATTCCTACTTTAATGCTTTTGAGCGTATTGCCACTACCCTTAAGTGGCCAAAGGATGTGTAACTCTGTTACTTCAGTGCAAATTGATAGGGAAGGCTCAGGAAGTGTGTGCCGCACTCTCAGTGGAGCAGAGCCTAAATTATGATACTGTTAAAACCACTGTGTTACGTGCATATGAGTTGGTGCCGGAAGCTTACAGGCAAAAGTTTAGGAATCATGGAAAAATTGTCAACCAGACTTATATAGAGGTTGCCCGAGAGAAAGGTGCTCTTTTTGATAAGTGGTGTCAAGCCAGCGAGGTGACCAAGTTTGAGCAGCTTCGAGAGCTCATACTTCTGGAGGAATTTAAAAAGTGTCTTCCAGACCGTATTGTTGTATATTTAAACGAACAAAAGGTTGTGTTGCTCTCTGCGGCTGCTGTGCTGGCTGATGAGTTTGCCTTAACTCATAAGAATGTTTTTGTATCTACTGTGCATCGTGAAGCTTCTATGTCAGATAAGCCTCGGTCACCAATAGCCTCCCGGCGTCTTTCTTCTGTTGCAATGAAAGTCGTGCTTGCTTTTATTGTCGTGAGACTGGTCATCTCGTTTCGGTATGTCCAGCCCTGAAAAAGAGAGATCAGATCGACAAAAAAGAGCCACCTGCTGTTGTGCTGGTCCAACATGAGTTTGCAGGAAAAGAACCTGTATCCCACCCAACAGCGCTGATAGATGTTGATGAGGATTTTAAACCATTTGTTTCCCAAGGGTTTATGTCCTTATCTGGAAATGAGGGGCATATGGTTCCTGTAACCATTCTGCGTGACACGTGTGCCAAGTACTCCATAGCTCGTTGTGGAGTTTTGCCGTTCTCTAACCAGTCTTACTGTGGGTCAGATTTGCTGGTGTGGGGCATCGGATTAACTGTTTTACGTGTGCCAGTTCATTCAGTTAGCCTCTCTTGCTCATTGGTGTCTGGTTCAGTACGTATTGGAGTGCGTGACCAGCTACCCATATCAGGGGTTGATCTTATCCTCGGAAATGATTTGGCTGGAAAAAGGGTGTTTTTTACCGTTCCTGAGGTAACCAAAGTTCCTACGGCTGATGTCTGTGTTTCTTCGCCACCTGACTCACCTCCCATTTTTCCTGCGTGTGTCGTTACACGCGCCCGTGCTCGTAAACTGGGAGAGTTAACAGACCTATCAGATTCCTTTTTGTGTGCTCCGGACAAGGGGAGCTGCTCTGACTCGGAATCTCAAGGTATGTCTGCTTCGGTGGTTTTGCCAGCTGAAAAGGAAGATGAGAACAGCCCGTGTCTGTCCATTAATAAAGAGCAACTTATAGCAGCCCAACAAACTGATCCCTCTTTGACAAAGTATGTGACTGCGGCTCAGAATGATAAATGTGCTTCACGGTCTGTGTTTTACCTATTTGATGATGGTGTTTTGTTGCGTGAGTGGACTCCTGTGGCTGGGATGGAGTGTGATGTGGTGCGCCAAGTTGTGGTACCAGCAGAGTTCCGCCCTCAAGTTCTAAATTTGGCCCACGACCATGCCCTGTCCGGCCACTTGGGTATTAAGAAGACATATAACAGAGTGCTTCGCTACTTTTTTTGGCCTGGATTAAAGTCTGATGTTGCTACTTTTTGCCGTTCCTGCCATGTTTGTCAGGTTACAGGAAAACCTAACCAGGTAATTCCACCTGCCCCATTACAGCCGATCCCAATAATCGGTGAGCCATTTGAGCACATTATCGTTGACTGTGTTGGTCCCCTGCCAAAGACAAAATCCGGTAACAAATACCTGCTAACCATGATGTGTGCGGCTACCCGTTTTCCTGAGGCTGTCCCGTTGCGCACGCTAAAGGCCAAAGCGGTGGTAAAAGCCCTGGTTAAGTTCTTCTCCATCTTTGGACTACCCAAGCGTATCCAGTCGGATCAAGGATCCAATTTTATGTCCACGGTGTTCTCCCAAGTCATGCGAGAGTTATCTGTCAAGCATCAGGTCTCCAGCGCGTATCATCCGGAGAGCCAGGGCGCTCTGGAAAGGTTTCATCAGACGTTGAAGTCAATGTTGCGGAAATACTGTGTAGAGTCAGACAAAGAGTGGGATGAGGGTCTACCACTGCTTCTGTTTGCTTTTCGTGAAACCACACAGGAGTCCTTAGGTTTCAGTCCAGCCGAGCTAATTTTTGGTCACACTGTGCGGGGTCCATTGTGGTTGCTGCAGGAGAGGTGGCTTACAGATAAACCTAGATCCTCGCACAACGTCTTAGATTATGTGAGCTCATTTAGGGAGAGGTTGCACATGGCGGTTAGGTTGGCCCGCAGTGCCCTCTCAGGTGTGCAGACTAAAATGAAAGAACAGTTTGACAAAAAAGCTCTCACTCGTTCTTTCCAGCCAGGTGATCGAGTTTTGGCCTTATTACCTCTGGTGGGGTCCAGCCTCCAGGCCAAATTCTGTGGACCTTATGAGGTTGAGAGAAAACTAAGTGTTACGGACTATGTGATTAAGACGCCGGATAGGAAAAAGAAGTCGCGGGTGTGTCACATAAATATGTTGAAGCCATATTTTGTTCGTCAGGCTTCCGCCGTGGCAGAGACCTCTGTATCCCCCATGGTGTGCGTCTTTCCTGCGGTGACGGTGCCTCCTGTGTACTGTTCCGCAGACGATGGCTTGCTTGACCAGCGAGCATTAGTGCCTGCCGCGCGGCTGGAGAACTCTAAACTCCTGGCGGTGTTGACAGACTATCTATCTTATCTGGATGAGCCGGCACGAAGTGATGTGTGCAGTCTGACTGTGAACACATACCGCTGTTTGGTGATAGGCCCACCCAGACAACTGTGTTGCAACATGATGTTGATGTCGGTGATCACCGACCGATTAAACAACATGCCTATCGTGTCAACCCTATTAAGCGTGCGGCTATGAGTAAGGAGGTAGAATATCTCCTCCAAAATGGTTTTGCTGTGCCAAGTTCTAGCCCGTGGAGCTCTCCCTCTCTTTTAGTGCCAAAACCTGATCAAACCCTTCGGTTTTGTACCGATTACCGCAAAGTGAATGCCATCACCACGTCGGATTCATTTCCTCTGCCTAGGATGGATGATTGCATTGATCGGGTTGGTTCTGCCACGTATGTGACCAAGCTTGACCTTCTAAAGGGATATTGGCAGGTGCCTCTCACGTCTCGTGCCTCAGAAATATCTGCTTTTGTTACACCAGATCACTTTCTTCAGTACACCGTTATGCCGTTTGGATTTAAAAATGCTCCTGCCACCTTCCAACGGCTTGTGAATACAGTGCTCTCTGGTGTTAAGAAGTGTGAGGCGTACTTGGATGATATTGTGGTGTATTCGTCCACTTGGGCAGAACATATGTGTACATTGCGTGAAGTTTTTGGTCGCTTGAAGAGGGCTTCGCTCACATTAAATCTAGCAAAGTGTGAATTTGGAAAAGCTGTTGTCACATATCTGGGAAAGCAGGTGGGCCAAGGACGGGTGCGCCCTTTGGCAGCCAAGGTGCAGGCCATCCTTGATTTCCCTGTGCCAGTGACACGGCGGCAGCTTCGCCGGTTTTTGGGGATGTGTGGGTATTACCGTGGCTTTTGTAAAAACTTTGCTAGTGTGGTAGCACCATTGACTGCTCTGACGAGTCCTTCCCGGAGTTTTGGGTGGACTGATGTGTGCCAGGATTCATTTGATGCTGCAAAGGCATTGCTTTGCAGCGCCCCTGTTTCTGGTTGCTCCGGACTTTGCTCGGCCTTTCAAGGTCGAAGTTGATGCCAGTGCGCACGGCGCAGGTGCTGTTCTTATACAGGAGGACGAGGAGGGTGTTGACCATCCTGTGTGTTTTTTTTCAAAAAAGTTCAATAAGCATCAAGTGCATTATAGCACCATTGAAAACGAGGCTCTGGCATTGTTGTGGGCCTTGCAGCATTTTGAAGTTTATGTTGGATCGAGTTCCGTCCCGGTCCAAGTGTTCTCGGACCACAACCCACTGGTGTTTTTGTCACGTATGCGCAACAACAACAGCCATCTTATGCGATGGTCGTTGTTGCTACAGGATTTCAATGTGGAGATTCATCACGTGAAGGGAACCGATAACATTGTGGCAGATGCTTTGTCCCGGGTTGGTGAGTAAGTGCAGTATGTTGGTTTGTGATCAAACATTTTCTTGAGGGGGAGAAATGTTTGATCTTGGGTGGGGAAGTGTTATGATCCTTGATCATTTGGTATTCAGTTCTTTTGCTGTAAGGCTGCTGCCAGGTGCCCTCCTGGGCTCAAGGTGGCACAATCAGTTTGTCTTATTCCTTTTTGTTGTTCCAGGTGGCAGCCAGGTGATTGGCCTATGGGAGGTTGCCACTTCATCGCCTCTCCTCTTCCAGGTGGCAGCCAGGTGATTGGCCCGTGTGACCTTAAAAGGGGGAGGTTGCCACTTCATCGCCCCTCCTCTCACTCCCTGCCTCCAACTGGAGGCCATGCTATGCCATGCGGTCACATTTGTTTGTTGCTACATTTGGTTTGCCTATAGTTTAAGTCGATTTTTGCATTGGAGCAGCATCGTAGCTTGTAGGGGGGGGTGCTATTTTTGTTGATGTGGGTTTTCTCCTGTTTTTGGCCAGGGAGGTTAGTACCTGTCTTTTTGTTTGGTTTCTTTCTGCAGGTAAGACGGGTGGAAAGTCTTTTTGTTTGTTATTTTGGCCTTGCCTCCCCTGAAGGTTGATGCTACGTCTGCTCATGCTGTATTAAAAATAAACAAACTTTTCTGTTTTAAACTGTTGATGCATGGTTGTTCTTGGGAGCAGGGAGAGAGGGGTGGGGGCTTTATATTCTGCTCCGGTTCCCCCTAGGCTGGGGCGTAACAGTTTACTATGGAAATGAATTACCTTGTAAATATTAATTGTATGTGTGAAACACTTTTTCAAGTCTTTGCCAAGAGAGTAGATCTAGAAGAACGGAACATTACTGAACGTTAGCTGATAACTGCAGAGGCCGTATCTGTATCTGAGTCATCTTTGGTCAATATGCATGCAGATGGACGAATCTGCTTCAGGCTTCTAGAAATCACGTCAATCTCTAGTTTTGTCCACTGATGTGTCTCAGCTCTAGTTAGCTTTGGCTTTTTTGAGCCTATTTTTGCAATGGATTGAAGTTAAATCTGCAAAAAAGCTTATATTTTAATAACAGAATGATATAAATAAGCTCTAATAGAGCAGCTCTAGATCACAAAGCTGCTATCAGAAAATTACAAAAATTAAAATCAGTGTGATAATTATTTGATAACTGTTTCAACCAAGTCATATAATGTAAATTGTCTCATATGTAATTTTTTTTTTCCTGTAGAATTGGTTCCAGTCACATGCCAGGCTTCTTTTTGACTCAGAGTTCAGACCAAATGGGAGAAAGTCAACTTTACTAAGCAAAGCTACCCCATGACTGCAGGTATCTGCCAAATTGAAACCAAAAAAATGAGAACTTATGTCAACTGTAAATATTAACTCTTTAGCAGGCAAGTATTCATACATGACTGCCCATTTTTGAAGTTTTAAATAGTTTACAGACACAAACAAGTCATTAATTCATTCGATCGGAAAAAGAATAGAACTGATCACATTTCCACTACAGCCAACTGATTTACCTTCATAGAAATATAATTCGAGACATAGGCCCTGATCTTCCACCAGATCTCCTGAAGCCGCTATTTAGGTATAGCGGGTAACGGGAGGGGCGTTCCCCCGCAAAGAATGCAATCTTCCACCTTGCTAAATCCGCTATCCCAACTGTGCTATCCACTATATTATGCATAGGAGTGGTTAGGGCGTTCCACCTGTTAAACCTATCAATGCGTTAGTATCTATTGCCTTTAAGAGCAGGTTGCGCTACCCACAAACCGCTATGGAGCATCTTTTCATCCAGATTGGAGCAGCTCTCCTGTGCAGCTTGTCTGTGACTCTGCTGTAGAGCTTCCTCCTCTTCCTTCCTCCTCCTCCTCTGCACTGTATTTTATATACATAATATTATTTTTACACAGACAATTCCTATCGGCAACCTGGTTGCGGCTAGTAGGAAGTGTACGATCAGGGCCATAGTCTTTTGATTAATTGCTGGCAAACTCAATGTCTAACTGTCATCACTTTTACTACTTGTCCTGACTCCTGAGCTTTGAATTAAGACCCACTGTAACAGGTCTCTCCTATTTTAGATTTTTTCTTTTTCTTTTTTTTTTTTTTGCTGTTAATTGTACAGACTGCCATGACTGGTGGTGGGTTGGCCTGGAAGGTTCCACGGATGAATCGTATATTATCAGCAGACAGCCTGTGCCAACAGTGGGTCGGCTAAGCACTTGCAGCCTTGCAGACCCCTGGGACTTCATCACAGCTGGGCCCTGGTTCCTTCCAGCATTCTGAATGGGAGATCTTGTGGCTTGGCTGAAGGAGCCGGGAGCCAGCCATTACAAAGCTCTGAGGGACTGCAGGGCCGCCATGATTTAGTGTCAGCATATTGAGGACCCCACTTGATGGTTTTTACTCTAACACTACTCATTTCAGATGTTGTTTCAGTCGCAACATCAGAAATGTGGATGGATTGATGGATTTGACCAGAATGAAAGTAATGCAATGTTCATTAGGTTACTAAAATATGTAGCTTGCAGGAATTTAACTAAGGTGAACGTGTTCTAGCTGGCTTCCAGGCCTGCTCATTCTGCCCATTTGCAACATGGCATTACACAGTAAAAAAGAGCTTCCAAATGCACTCTTCAGAAAACCTATGGGTGGGATTAGAAGGGATTTGTCCAGTTTTTCTTCTATACTGTACTATTCTTGTACAAACAGCCCTTTTTATACACTGTTTGTTCAATATTACAAAGCTAAAATTACTTACTTTGATTTGTTTCTAGTTTGCAACAAACAAACCAAAGCATTTAGCTAATCTAAAATGGTGTACTTTTGCTGAAGACCTAACTTCACTGGTAATATTGACTTCCACAAATGAACTTTGGAGAAGCAAGCAGGATTAAACATAGCTTTATGAATATTTACCCTACAACAAAACTTCCATGCATCATACATGAACTGTATATGTCATGTAAATCCCTTTATTTACAGCCGTCTTTTATTTAAATCCTTTTTTTTCTGCTATTTTCACATTTTTATCTTATGTTCCTGTTTCTCTTTTTTTCCATCCTCCCCTGCTATGATTAGAATCGGATTGCCTATCCACAAAGGTGATCTTCATCTACTTGGTTCCACTGGTGGA
Source organism: Hirundichthys speculiger (assembly GCA_018398805.1). Taxonomy (NCBI): domain Eukaryota; kingdom Metazoa; phylum Chordata; class Actinopteri; order Beloniformes; family Exocoetidae; genus Hirundichthys; species Hirundichthys speculiger. The sequence goes on from JAGFBZ010001679.1 coordinate 1,551,873, forward strand.
AGAAAAAGCAGGTTATCCCTTCCTTTCTCTGCTTGTATGGACCAATACAAAAATAATAATGAGTTTTGATTATTTTCTTTTATTTAAAAAAGAAGAAGAAGCAATTTTTCTGTTTTCTAGGTGGTTGCAGAGTAGACTGCATGTCGGGCCTCAGTGGAGGACTAGAGAATTTAGAATTGAAAAGCTAGTCATGAATAAATATGACACCACATTTTTCGTTCTCCTTATCGGGGTTGCTCAGAGAGAGGTGGAAAAGGAAGCACACTGATTACTACAACTGCTGCAGACTTTCCAGCAGCATATGTTTTGTTGATGATAGGACACAAAACTACATGAAGCATCATACAGATCTGTTGAGAGTTGGCATGCAACCTCATAGCACTGTGTTTATAGTATAAACAAGCTACTTAGCCGTATGATTCTGCTTATATTTGGTCATAATGTTGTACAGCTCAATGAAGACCTTGAATGCCATACTGGCTTTCTGAGTGTTAGCTGTACATTTGCAGTCAGTATATTTTGTCTGGGCTGAGAGTTCCTGCACAGCACATGTGTTAGTACTGCACTCATCTAAAAACATGTTAATATGCATCGTTGGGTGTATTTTTGCTGAGTTTCAAGTAACAATCTATGTTGTTTTCCTCCACAGAAGTCAGCTGAAAAGCAGAAACAACAGATTTAAACATCCAGATTTTAAACATCCATTTTCATGAAGAGTGCATCATGATAATACCCACATGTATCTGCCCATCGCCATGATGATCTCCTGCTGTGTCCGAGCAGCTTAACAGTAGCTAACTGTACTTTGTGGAATTGAATCAATAAAACAGAGGAAGAGGAAAAATGACAGAGGTAGACGTGGAGATAGACTGGCTCTGGGGGATGAATTGTTTCAGATAAATATGGTATTTAATGCTCAGCCAGGTCTTTTTGTGGAAGGGGGGTAATGCAGGGCTTTACGGTTCTCCTCTAGGGGTTATTCTCAGCACTCATCAGCTCTGCCTGCCGCTTTCTACACTCACACAAACACACACTCACAGGCATTCCCATACATTCTGCCACTGTGTATGCATTTTTATTTTTTTTATTTCCATTTTGCTCTCCTCTGTCTCTTTCAGCTGATTGAACAAAAGATTATAGAGTGGTGCCTTTAGCTCCAAAGGAGCAAAGGGAGGTCTATGGAACAGTCACCAAAGCTGAAAGAGACTGTGGTCCAAATGAACAAATAGAAAACCGTGGTTGGTTTCCAAATACTATGCAGAAAATTGTAGTCCTCACATGCTATCACGTATGCATCCAAAATAAGATTTTGGGTTGGCTCTCAGTTGTTACTGTTCTTATAGCATAGCATCTGGAGGAGGTAAAAGAAGAATATAAATCCCATCTGCATGAGATGATATCTCACATCAGTGACTCTCTGAGTGGCACAACTAAATGTTGATTGTGTGCATATATACGCTGTTTGGCCAAGAAAGAAAAAAAAAAGTCACCACGTGGATTAAAGGCGACAGTTTATGGCAAAGATTGAACTGTGCTTGTGAAGGATGTATTAGGTGCTTGATTTGATAATCCATTTTCAGAAACTCAAGTGTAACACAACACATTTTGGGGCTACTTAGTTTCGAAAATGTCATAAAGTAATTTGTTCAGATTTGGTACTGTGACATCATAGACTATTACATCCTTATACATAAACCTTAATGTACTTTTGGAGATTTAACAACCATTTCCTGAAAAGTCAATTGAAGCTGGGAGTGGAGCTGAATCAAGCTGAGAATTCCTGAGGCCTTTTGACCAAAGGCTGTCACTGGCCCTTTATTACCATTGGAAATTGTTTCAACTTTTGTGTCCAAAAAAAGAAAAAAAGTACATAACATTTCCCCTTTAACTCAGTAAAGAGCTTATAGCGTCTCACAGGAAAAGTGCTGCAGTGATTAATATGTTTCAGCTGACAACACAGTAATTGACCCTAATGTGATGGAGTGAGAAGCTTCTCATACCTTAAGTAACCATGTTAGAGAATGTAGGGAATTGAGAACCGGTTCCTGTAGAGAACCGGTTCCGTGTGTTTCAATTCATGGAATCGTTTGGCAGTTTATCTAGAGATTCTCTTATCGATTCCAACCAGCACGAATCTCACGTAATTTACGCAAGTTATGCGCAGTCAATTCCAGGAAGCACTTACGTCATTAAGTTACAGCAGCGTCCCAATTGGCAGCACAGTAACAGATGCGCTGGTATGGCCATCTCAAAAGACTCCCTCCCGATCACCCCACTCACGCTATCCTCCACTTTGACCCCGAATCTGCCAGCTGGAAACGCCCCCGTGGTGCCCCCCGCACACGATGGATGGATGCTGTTACCAGGGACCTACACCAACTAGGCTTGTCGCTGACTGAAGCCGAGCCTCTAGCGCTTGACTGACCCAAATGGAGAAGATTAGTGAAACTGATTGGCTCTACGCATGGCGTCACCCCCGCCGCCGAGCAAGAGACCCGATGATGATGATGATGATGATGATGATGATGATGATGATTAAGTTACGTCAGTTTAGCACGCGCATTGGAGTTGTAAACAACAATGGCGCCAACCAGGTTCCAATGCTCTAAGGTTTGGCTTAACTTCACAAAGAAAGATGGCAACAAGGCAACTTGCAGTCATTGTAAGGTGGAGATAACAGCATCGAGAGGGAACACGACTAACATGCTGAAACATTTGCGCATACATAATGCGATAATGATAAACGAGTGTCGTGTTTCTGACGCGCTTCGGACTGATGGATCTCAACCCAGCGGCAGTAGCCAAGCTAAGATCACCTCTGGCAACTCTGGTAAGTAGCTATGCCACTGCCTATGTGTTTCTTTGTAGAACATGCTATAACATTAACGCTGCGCTATTAAACGAATGCTTTCTGCATTACATTTAGAAGATGACCGTGATGAGAGAGAGAGTCTGGCTGGTTCAGAGGCTGGCAGCACTCGCTCCTGCTCACTACTTACTTTACTAGACATGCTTTTCTTTCTGCAAAAGAATTGTTAATTCTTCATAGTATTTGCAGATTTGCACTATGCACTGTTCCGTTGTATTTGATAGTAGTTATCTTTCTTTATTATTATTTTTGAGTGCTTAGTGAACTCACATATCCTTTTAGAAGGGAGATTTATTTATTTCTATTAGGAAAAATCTGTTAGTAAAATGTTAACACATTTTTGTGTATTTGCACAGTTACATATTACAACAGTTAACACGTTATCTAGGCTTTGGGCCTCTTTTGACCTCGCTGTTGAGTTTGTAAGGTCGTGACTTCTAAGTAAAAAAAATGATGCTAATAAAACTGTTTGTTTTCCTTTTCCCCCAAATTAGAATCGATAAGAGAATCGATAAAGAATCGAATCGTTGAACAGTATCGATAATGCAATCGGAATCAGAAAAATCTTATCAATTCCCATCCCTACTTATGTGTTTCAAAGGTTTGGATTGTTAATCTGCATTAAGCAAACAAAACAACTTAGCAGATTGCTAAAAACAGTCAAATACAGTTAAAAATACTGTCCTGAACATTATTAAACCTGAGCCATTATCTTTGAAGGAGTGAGGTGAAACATCTGGGGACAGTGTCTCACATCTGCACGGAGTCAGCGGGCAGTCGGCAGAGAGGCCTGGAGAAGAGATCTTCACTTTGATGGTGTTAAAGGCTGTCCCAGTGCAGACTTTTGGATTTGGTGTGCAACCAGGAAAATAGTAACAAAATAATTTTAATGGCAAAATTAATTTAAAAAATAATTTAATTTAATTCTAAAAAATGCCCTTAGTAGGTGGTTCATGCAGGTCTGCTTTAAAATGCTGTTTTTGGGACTTGAGGGTGCACTGAGGATGGAGCAAAGCCTCTGCACAACTAAACGCTTCCCCTAGTCTGTGGGACTTCAGCTTTTGTCACTTATGACTCTGCCTTTATTATCATCACAATTTATATTCCCAAAAATTGCAGAGCATCCATGTTATCGGGAAGCGCTTCCTTCCATTTCTCAGGGTTCCACAGTTCCTTGGTTTTGGTCTGGACAGATTTTGTTCCGTTCATGTCTTGTGCTGCTATCATGTGCTGTTTGAGATCTTTTAGGCTGCGACTCCTAAGTTGAAGACTGATTTCCTCCTGTTGATGCATTCCTTTATGCCCCTTGAAATATAAAGTTTATTATTTGAAATTTCACAATTTTATGTGGTATGAAAGAAGAAAAAATAAGATATGTAAGCAGTGATTCATTCGATAGAAGTGTTAATGTCAGCATTTTCCCAGTTTGTACAAAGGAAACTGATTTTCAGCTCTTCTGTTGTCACTGGACCTTTAAAATATGGAGATCTGATTTATTGGACTTAAAAACTGACCAGCGAGAAGTGACCAACTGAATTACGTTATGGTTGGAATTACCTTAAAGGTGGTCCCAGTGCTTCGCATAATGATAAAAATTATTATTATAATTATTATTGCAGTCAACTAACAACTACCTTGATGTCACCAGCAGAGCACTGGCATCTTCAATCCAGCAACCCATTTGCAAGATGTCAGATAAACACTCTCTTTTGTAGAAGGAACTTCATTAAAAACAACAACAACAAAAAGAAACAACTCTCTTTACAGATATCGGTGTTTTCTATTTTCCTTTTGCATTTCATGTAGGTTTTTGTGCTTTGAGACAGAACCACACAGTTTTACTCCTGCCTCTGATGTGCACTACAGTCTGGAGGCTGCATGTTAAATATCTTGACACATTCATTCTATGCGCCTGTACCGCCTGCAAATTTAGCCTGCTCTGCAGCTGGTTATGTTATAGATAAGAGATAAAAACATATGAAGGTACCGCCCACTGAGCAATCAATACACATGGAAAATACACTTTGGTGTGTGTGGATAGAGAGTGTTTCTTCTGCCATCTAACCCCAGGCCTTTTCCTGACAAGCCTCTAAACAAGTTGCAGACCTCAAAGAAGGAAACTGCTCATCCAAAATAGAGACCAGCTGAAGCATTCAAGCTCTTTTCTCATATTATGAAAATAAGACATTGAATGATTTCAACATAGCGTTTTAAGAGAACAGTTTCCTTGCTATTCTCTCCACCATCACTGAAAATTAATCAGAAGACTTTTAAAAAAATGTCATGTCATCATGGGATGTTTGTTTCTGGAGTTTAATGACGGGATTTTGCAGGATATAAACCTTAAAACACATTTCTAAAAAAGAAGAGACTCATAAGATTTAAATACCTGTGTGTTGTCTCTAAAATATCACCATGGCTACACTGAAGTAATAGTCCTACAAATGCAACAAGAATAAATCAGATAACCAGTTCTGAGACTTTGCATGAGCTTGATTCAAAATCTTGATTAAAAACAAACCAAAAGAGCTTTTCCAAATGATTAGTTCTGAGGGTCCCACTTCAGGTGTTTGCATCCCCAGTTATTTTCATGTTGATCAGTTTCAATTTCATTTAAAGGAATATTTGATTATAACCCCTTATGGTCTCCCATTACTAGGAAAAAGCACTGACAGAAACTTTTGACTCCCCTGTCAGATGTTTCTGGGCACGGCAGAGGAAGTCACACATCAAATGAAGTTCTTTCAAAATATAACTGGACATCAAACTACTAAATACAAAAAAGGAGTCAAAAATAACAAAAGAGCTCAAGTAAAAGATTTAAATAGCTACTTATTTGCTGAGTTCCAATGCCAACTGTGCTAACATCAGTTATCATTTTTCCGCAAACGCATATTCCATTTGGACTTAAAACTGCCTCTAATTTACCCTCCTTGCCATCCAATAACAGAGCTCGGGTTGTTTGAACTCCAGAATGTTCCTTTAAATACACACTCACCTGCATCATGGCCTCTACATTTCTGACCAACCACATAATCCTGAACAGAAAGCAATGACAACTTCAATGATTCAGCACACAGTTCTTCTCAGTTGTTGAACTTCCATATTTTAAGAAATCATTCTATTGCGAATCATGCGTTTCCATGCAAATATCTTTTTTTTCCCTCTGACTTTACAAGAAGACATGAAGGCTTTGCGGTGCAAAGAGGAATTGAGTTCATTGCCAGAGAAGACTTTTGATATGAATCAACAACTGTTTGGTTGGTGAATGACTGCTTTAGCACCTAAGCAAGTAGCAAAATAAAGTGAAACACAACACTAATACAGTGCAACCTTATAAGTATGGCATAATGGTTAATTTCTTTGCATATAGTTGCACTCGAACATATCCTGAAAACAAAACAACAAGAAAAATGAACAACCTCAAAAAATGTTAGCATTCTCTTGAAGCCATCTCTCTGGCCACCCGTCCTGAATCAATGTTTGCAATGTTTTGGTACCAGTTACTACTTATTTGCTCCACTATGTATAAAAAGTAGTTATTCTGTTTGCATTGTTCAAGTATGGACAGCTACTAAAAAGGCTTATTATAGCTGTTTTTGCAGTTACCTGCTGAGGAAAGTAGTGAGCCTAACCCAAAGTACTAATTTTGTGGACCATAAAGCCAAAGAAACGACTTATAATATGCCGTAAAGCTGCTATAAAATTCAGCAGAGCTCAGGAGACCTGCAGAGTCAAGTAATGTATTTTACATTGGCAAGTTTAAATACACTTAAACACAACCACATATTTCAAGTTGTTCTGATAGAAATAGTACTGCTCAAATGTTAACCTAGGATACCATCAAAATCACAGTGAGAATATTTATGATTATTCAACGTCTTGACAGAGCAGGGGAGAGGTGGGGAGATTAAGGTAAAACAGAAGGATTCAAACCTATGATAGTTGTGGATGTTGCAGTGGTCTGATGGATAAGCTACTACTTACAGTTTTCAAGTGGTTTAAACGTGTTTAGCTGTAATATTCTACTTTCCTTTGGGATATTTGACTCCCAACTTTTTGGAGGTCATCTTCACAAACTTTGAAGTTATTCCAGACCACAGACCAGATTCTTGAATTATTTAACATCTTGTCTGTGTGGCGGTGACTTGTAAGACAGTGAAGTGGTCATGTCCCACTGTCCCAGTTGTAGCGTGTGGATGAGAACTATCATGCACTGCAGTTACAGACGTGAAAGAGAAGGTAAACCCTCTCTTTATTCTAAATTATATGTAGCAGGTGATTAAAAAAAATTACAAGGTACTTCAAGATCAATTTTACAGCGTGTCATTATTTAACAATAGCAGAGACAAAATGTAGAAGCCTCCAGACCAGCCTTTTAATCAAGTCAGAGCCTGAACTTTGACAGGGTCTTTATTTATTTATTTTTTTGCTGACATGCTTGGGATAAGCATCTTGTTTTATCACTAATTTTCAGCCAGAATCTAGCTTTTACACAACTGCTTTTACTTTTCAGTTGAGAATAATTAATTTGAATGAAACACACCCATATCCTCACCAGAAAACCAGAAGTGTTTGTAGAAAGCCGCGACTTTGTTTTACACAACTACAAATGACTGTTTGTTTAGATTCTTCAAATTTTTATTGGAATCTTGAATAGTTGTATTATGTATTTGTTGTAATGCATTGACTTTGTCTTTCAACAAATGTAATGCTGTAGACTCCACTTTCGTCTTCTTTGTCCAAAAGGATATTTCCCATAAGTTTCGCATTATGTTCAAATGCAACTTTGCAAAATGCGCTGCTATGATTTGGATTTTTTTTTTTTTTTTTTAGGAAGAAGAGGATTTCCCCAGGTTTCTACCGGGAAGCACAATCACTATGAATTCCAACTATTCTAGTCAATGAGAGTGGTCCTACCAGAAGCCCCATGACACAATTCAGAAACAACTGAGAGGCATATCTCCTCTGCTAAAGATTTTCAAAATATTACACCGTTGAACATTGTGTTAACCCTTGGAGGCCGTGGATACACAATTCAGAGGATAGTAAGAGACCCCTCCTATCAAGGTGATAGCAGTAGAATGTGGTGAGCGATACATTTTCAACAAGCAAATTACTGGAGTTTTTCGTGTGATCTAGAAAACTTTTGGGTAAATCGTGTTGTCAAAAATCCAGCAGAAACAGACAATGCTCAGAAGCGCTGCACTTCTGATCCCTGTGGGACCTGAGATCGTGCTCGGGATGAAGGTTAACACTGTGGTGCTTCCACTCCCAGGGATTTCTCCTGGCAACCCTTACAAACAAAACACACTTGAGTAGTCTGTTTCCTAGTTGGGCTGTCATGAACGTTAACATTTAAAATGCTAGGTCAGGCTTGTAGAAGCTGAGATGTCGCTCTTGTATTTTTTGCAGTTTCTCTGGGCATCACACAATCTGACCTTGAGATGAACTTGCTGGAATGTACACTCCTGGCAAGACTAGCAACTGTATTTAGTCATTTTCACATTAGTACCAGTTTTCTCACTTTACAGTTATGGACTGGTCCTATAACCTTACCCATTTTGATAGGCTGCAAAAATTGCTTCTCTGTTCATGCCTTTCTTGATATTATTATTTCTGGATAGGTGGTCACAATTGCTGGAGAACAGTTAATCAAATGCATTAGATCAGCAGCATCTAAGCATCAGCTGCATGCCATTTGAACCTCACCTTTTCCAGAACATGCTTTTTGGCTATACAGTCATGGAAAAAATTATTAGACCACCCTTGTTTTCTTCAGTTTCTTGTTCATTTTAATGCCTGGTACAACTAAAGGTACATTTGTTTGGACAAACATAACGATAACCACAAAGATTGCTCATAAGAGTTTTATTTAAGAGCTGATATCTTACCATTTTCCATGGTTTTCTTGATTATAACCTTAATCATTTAAGTTTTTACATCAATAGCTATGGCGTTGTACTGCCAAAAACACTGCTTTTATGCATTCAGTGTTTTCTTTTCTGTCTGTTTTAGTCACATGATGACGATTTAGTGGTACCAGGTATTAAAATGAACAAGAAAGTGAAGAAAAAATGGTGGTCTAATAATTTTTTCCATGACTGTATATTGCATACAGAATGAATATATAGTATGTGTCACAGTCTGCCCTGCCGGCAGCACCCGGTAAATGCCCTTCAGCCTCACCAATGCCCCTGCTGTTTTCCAAGCCCTGGTCAACAATGTGCTCAGAGACATGCTCAACCAATTTGTCTTTGTTTACCTTGATGACATCCTGATCTTCTCTAAGAACCTGCGTGAGCATGTCCATCATGTCAGGGCTGTTCTCCAGTGTCTTTTAGAGAACTCTTTGTAAAAACAGAGAAATGTGAAGTCCATGCCTCATATGTTTCCTTCCTGGGTTACATTGTGGCCAAGAACTTTCTCCAGATGGATCCGGCTAAAGTCACAGCTGTCACCTCCTGGCCTATTCTGGACTCCCGCTAACAGCTACGTTTTCTCAATTTTGCCAATATTTACCGCCGCTTCACCCGTAACTACAGTTCTGTGGCTGCTCCTCTCACTGCCCTTAGCAGTTCCAAGGTACCTTACCAATAGACTCCTGCTACTTATGGGGCTTTCAAAGCTCTCAAGGTAAGGTTCACCTCAGCACCAAACCTCTGAGTACCAGACCCCAGCCTGCAATTTGTTTTTGAGGTGGATGCTTCTGATGTGGGGGTTGGAGCTATTCTCTCCCAGAGATCAGCCGATGACCCTAAGCTCCACCCCTATGCCTTATTGTCTCGACGGCTATCATCGGCAAGGAGAAATTGTGACATTGGCATTGGAGAACTGCTGGCCGTAAAGGAGGCCCAAGAGGAATGGCGGCACTGGGGGAAGAACCCAAACACAAAAGAACCCTTTTTGATTTGGACTGATCACAAAAATCTTGAGTACCTTCGCTCTGCCAAGAGACTTAATTCTCGTCAGACCCGTTGGTCCTTTTTTTTCCACAAGATTCAACTTTATCCTGTCATACCGCCCTGGTTCTCGCAACATTAGCAGATGCTTTGCCTCGGCAGTTCCAGGGAGGGCAGGGCTCTACCAACAGCCCTGAATCCATCATTCCTCCTTCGTGCGTCATTGCCGCTCTGACCTGGGACATCGAGGAGAAGGTGAGAACTGCCACTGAGGGGCAGCCGGGGCCCAGTGCTTGTCCTCCCAATCTAAGTCCCTGAGGGGGTTATGGTCTAATGTTCTGCAGTGGGCCCACTCTTCCAAGCTTACCTGTCACCCAGGTTCCCAACGTACACGAGAAGTTCTACTCCAGCGCTTCTGGTGACCCACCTTGGACACAGATACCTGCAATTTTGTCAAGGCTTGTCATACCTGTAACCAGCAGAAGACCTCGCATCAGACCCCAACAGGATTTTTTTCAACTACTCCTTATACCACATCCACCCTGGTCCCACATCTCCCTAGACTTTGACCGGTCTTCCTCCCTCTGATAGCAATACGGTCATACAGGCACTAATTTTAATAAAGTTTTTAAGACACCAACAGATGATCTTTGTGAAAACTTTGCAGACCACTTCAGAACTAAAATCAAGGACATCAGATCCTGTCTGTCATCCCAGAAAGTTTTGTCTGTTAACACACCTAGACTGTTGTCCTTGCCTGAGGAGACACTGGAGAGTTTTGCCCTGGTTGATGCAAGGACACTTGGTCGAGTTTTCTCCCAAGTAAACCCTACAACCTGCCTTTTAGATCCAATTCCCACATCACTCTTAAAATCGTTTTATGGATTCTTCGAGGAGCAGTTTTTGAATTGCTCTCTTCAGACGGGTGTCTTCCCTACCGCCTTTAAAACGGCGGTGGTGAGGCCCCTTCTGAAGAAGAGCAATTTAGACCCCAACGTTCTTAATAATTACAGACCCGTATCCAACTTACCGTTTTTAAGTAAAATTTTAGAAAAACTGGTTTTTAACCAACTTAATGACTTTTTAAACAGAAATAGCATTTTAGAGAAACATCAGTCTGGTTTTAGGAGGAACCACAGTACCGAGACAGCACTTTTAAAGATTTTAAATGACATCAGGTGGAATTTAGATAATAAAAAGCTCACGGTGTTGGTTCTACTAGATCTAAGTGCCGCTTTTGATACAGTAGACCATCACATTTTATTAAATAGACTCAGACACCTGGTTGGCCTCTCCGGTACTGTTCTTAACTGGTTTTGTTCCTATCTCACAGACCGATGCTTTTATGTAAGTATGGATACATGTTCCTCAGAACCCCATGAAATTGAATGTGGGGTTCCCCAAGGCTCAATCTTAGGTCCACTTCTTTTTAATCTTTACATGCTTCCCCTTGGGGACGTCATCAGGAGACACGGCATCAGCTTCCACAGTTATGCAGATGATACACAGCTGTACATTGCCGTGTCTCCTGATGACACAGGACCAATTGATGTCCTTTTTAACTGCATTGTAGACATCAAGTCATGGATGGCAGAGAATTTCCTACAGCTCAACCAGGACAAAACTGAGGTTTTAGTTATAGGTCCTGAAGTCCAGAGAGAGAAACTTTTACCAAAACTAAAGGATCTTAAACCGACCCAATCAGTAAAAAATTTGGGCGTGATTTTTGACTCTGAGCTAAATTTTATCCCACATATCAAAAATATAACAAAAATAGGTTTTTATCACCTTAAGAACATAGCCAGAGTTCGCCCGTTTCTCTCTCAGGCCAGTACGGAAGTGCTAATGCATGCTTTTATTTCATTTCGCCTGGATTATTGTAATGCCCTGCTCTCTGGTCTTCCCAAAAAGAGTATTTTAAATCTCCAATTATTACAGAACTCAGCCGCTCGCGTGCTGACGAAGACCAGAGGGCGGGAACACATTACCCCAGTTTTAAAGTCGCTGCATTGGCTCCCCGTCCACTTCAGGATCGATTTTAAGATTCTCTTACTGGTTTTTAAATGTCTTAATGGCCTTGCGCCCTCTTACTTATCTGACCTGCTTTTACCATATCAACCCTCGCGGACCCTGCGGTCCTCCGGCACTGGCCTTTTAACCATACAAAGGCCCAGAACAAAAACCCACGGTGAGGCAGCATTTAGCCACTATGGCCCCCACCTGTGGAACAGCCTGCCGGAGGGCCTCAGGACTGCAGAGACTGTTGATATTTTTAAAGGAAGACTAAAGACACACCTTTTTAATCAGGCTTTTAATTAATATTTTAAACTCTTCTTACGTTTTTATCTGGTGCTATCCTGTTTTATGTTGCTCCTTTTAACTTGCTTTTTAAGATGATGCTTTTATCTGCTTTTACTGCTTTTATCTTGCTATTTTATGCCTTTAGTCATTATCTTTTAACTCCAGTGTTTCCTCAGAAGGGTCCTCCACACTGGGAGCTGTGTCAGGCGACTGGGGGTGCTGTCCTTGGGTCCCTCTGGTCTGGCTGGCTGGGGGTTCCTCCTTCTGATCTGGGGGTCCGCCTGTCGGTTGGAGTCGGGGGGCCCGGGTGCTGGTCACCCTGATAAGGCCTGCGGCTCCTTCCAGTGTGGATGGCCCCAAAGGCGGCGTTTCCTTGATCCTCAGTGCCATGCCATGTCGCCCTATTGGGTGTGATTGTGTATGTGTATGTGTTTTAGTATGGAGGGTGGGAGGGAAGGGGTTTTTATTGTGATAATTTGTTTTTAATTCTGTAAAGCACTTTGTGTTGCATGTTTTTGCATGAAAAGCGCTATACAAATAAAGATTGATTGATTGATTGATTGATACTCACTGTGGTTGACGGCTTCAGCAAGATGGCCCACTTTGTGCCCATTCCCAAACTGCCCTCTGCTAAGGAGACTGCCAAGCTGGTCTTGCAGAACATCTTCCGTCTTCATAGTCTCCCTGTAGATGTGTTATCCGAACAAGGTCCCCAATTCTCTTCTGTCTTTTTGAGGGAATTCTGCAGTCTGACGGGGGACACTGCCAGTCTCTCCTCTGGGTTCCTCCCTCAGTCCAATGGGCAGAATCTGGAGATAAAGACAGCTCTGTGCCGTCTAGTGTTCCAGAATTCATCCTCATGGTCTCAACAACTACTGTGGGTGGAGTATACCCATAACTCCCTCGTCTGCTCTTCCACAGGGCTCTCTCTCTTCCAGTGCATCTATGGTGAGCAGCCTCCTCTTTTCCCAGCTCAAGAGAGGGAGGCCTCCTGCCCATCTGTCTGAGCCTTTGTTCATCGCTCCTGTCGCACCTGGGACAGAGCTCGCTCAGACCTCTTGCACTCTGCAGGTCGCTACACTGCCTCTGCTAACCAGCGGCATTCTCCAGCTCCTGACTACTAGGTGGGCCAGAAGGTGTGGCTCTCTGCCAGGGATCTGCCCTTCCGGGTGGAGTCTAAAAAATTGGTTCCCAAGTTTGTTGGCCCCTTCCCTATTCAGCAGATAATTAGTCCTACAGCAGTGAGGCTGCAACTTTCCCCCCTATGCGTGTCCATCTAACTTTCTATGTCTCCAGGATCAAGCCGGTCCATGAATGCCCTCTATCATCAGTGGTTCCACCTCCTCCTCGCGTTATCGATGGGGGTTCCTGCCTTCTTTATTCAGCGCCTTATGCGATCCAGTCGTCGGGGCAGGGGCCTCCAGTACCTGGTTGATTGAGGAGGGCTATGGTCCAGAGGATTGGTCCTGGGCTCCTTCTCGCATGTCCTCGATGTGGACCTCATTGCCGACTTTCATAGCCTTGAACCCTTCCCAGCCTTCCACTGCTTCGACACCGGCGACTGCTCCACGTTTGACGGCCGGCGTTTCAGTGCTGCCGCCCAGTCCTGAGGGGGTTCTGTCGAGTGTTGGGGGCTCAGGCCATCCCTGGTTCTGCGGTGCTGCCTATGGAGGGAGTGGGTTGTTCTGACTTGTTTTAGGCCTGCCTGCTGTCTTGTTACCCCTCCACCCACCCAGGGTGGGTGGGTCACCTTTTTTTGGGACGTCAGGTGCCGAATGTGCGTGTGCGCTGTGAATGAGGAAAACAATGTAAAAAAATATAAATAAAAATTTATGACACATATATAACACATACATAAAAAAACGTAACAAGAGTAAAAGATACAATGTAAGTGTTGGCCGCCTGCTATTTAATTCCTATGAAAGCAGCAAGGGTGTACTTTTTTGTAGAAAGCTGCGACTTTGTTTTACACAACTACAAACGACTGTTTGTTTAGCTTCTTCAAATTTTTATTGCAATCTTGAAATCTAAAAAAACAGTTAACCTAATCCTTGACATTAATGCCAATATAGAGAGTAAGTCCTATTTCCTTATCTTAGATCTAACACACAAACTCAAAGGACAGCCTTACTTATCAGGCTGAAAGTATTTACGCAGCATATTACAATCTTGAGACACAGATGAGAGTGAGAGTATCGTTACTGTAATGAGGCACCCATCTACAGTAAGAGCACCTGTTATATATATATATATATATATATTTTTTTTTTATCATCCAACCATTTGTATTACAAAGAGAAGAGAAAATACCAGGTGAGTCACATTATATACATCTGTCTCCAACTCTTAATGGGCATATTCCCAATTAAAGAAGCTGAGACTCATCAAAAGCTGGATAAAACTGCAGTGCAGCTCCATTCCTTTGATGTTTTCTTTGTCTCAGTTTCTTTTTTCCCTAAAACCCTGATACCCCTCCTACAGACAAAGCTCCACCCAGCAATATTTTTTTTTCCTTAAATTACAAACTCTGGTCAAAGTGACACTTATCTGTACAATGTGTTATTAAGTGTCAGCATTGTTAAGATTTAGCTGAACACCCAAGGGTAATGCCATCACTTTGAAGAACTCTGTCACTTAGTACTTGCAGTCAGATGAGTCCCTCAGAATGGATTCATTTTATTCACATTTGATGTCCTTGTTTGCAGTCTGTCTACCGCAAGAAAATAATTATTGGGAGGTTTTTTTAAGGGTACGTATGGAAAAAAATCACTTAAGACAGCCTTCAGAAAACTTGCATACTAAAATGAAGATGAATGGAAGGACGTAAAATTAGTTGGGTTTATTTCCCCTTGTATGTTGTGGAAAGTAATATAAAGACTATAACTTGTGCACAAGTTTCAGTTTTTCAGATGGGGTTAAAAGTTCCTGTGTTTTAAAATGGCAGCAACTGGCTGACATCTGAATGATCTACCAAAGTCTATGAAAAAATACCAAAGCACATAATGGCATTTAGTCTTATAAACCTTGGTATTAAAATCAAAGTAAAACATATTCAGAGATTTTCTTGGAAACATGCTATGATGTTTGACAAAACTTTCTTGAAATGTTAAAAGACTGACAATGATGTAGCTCTGCATTCTGAAGTTAGACTGTTCAACAGCTTTTCATAGATTTGTTGTTTAGGATTTTTTAACTTAGTTTAGGAGTTTTAGCTGACCCTGCCCTTCACACTGTAAGGTCAGAAATATGCTGACAGCAAGGCATTTATGTTCAACAAAACCAACTGTGCCATCTAGCCATATCTATCTGAAAGCTAGTTCTACATGGAAATGCATCTTTCCTGTATGACAGAATTTACAGAAATTACTCTACTTACTCTACTTAAACAACAGTAATACAGTAATACAGTGATCCCTTATTTTTCGCGGTTAATGGGGACCGGCGCCTCCCCGCGGAAATTAAAATCCGCGAACTGGAGCCGGAACCCCCGAGCCTAAATAATGTATTTAAAATATGTTTAAACACCGCAAAAAAGTAGAGAGGTACTGCAGCGAAAACAAGACAAAGGCTCAACTGTGGTCTTTCTGTGGTCTTTCTGCACAATATCCTGTGATTCTTGGGAGATGCGTTTCAGCCAATAAGCACACAGATTCTAGAGTGCTGGGCGTCTGGGTTTCTCGTGTTGCTTACAGGAGGCTGTGAAGTCATCGTTTGGATGTTTAGCTGGCAGCTGCGGCCTCTCATCTGCTGTGGGGTGGATTTTTGCGGAATTTTCCGTGATTTTTTTCTTGATTTTTTTAATTATATTATATATTTCTGAAAAATCTGCGAATAACTAAAACTGCAGAATTTAAAGCATAAATTGGCAAGGGATCACTGTATTGAGATGGCCTGACTTGAATTTATTTTTTTGAAAGATAGGTTGAAATGCAGCATTGCAGATGTTGGATGGCTACACACCAGCTCAGAGAACTAGATTTAAGGCTGATTTATACTTCTGTGTTAAAGAGATGCCATCACTATGCACTATCTGTGAGCCCTAAACTGTAAGCTACACTGGATTCTGATGTGCACCTCTCTTCGAATCTAACTGCAAGTTGCACCGACGGACACCACAAAACATTTGAAATCGGTTTCATTTGTTCTTCTTCGTCTTCGTATTTCACCCAGCTACTTTGTCTTGATCGTCAAGTCTATTGAACAATAGATTAATTTAATGTCTGTAAAAACAACTGATGTTCAACATTTATCAGTGCCAGTTCACATAAGATATACTTTATTTGCTCCGTTGCTATGTCTGAGCTACATACAGGCAGTGAACGAAAGAAAACTTGGCACTGCAACTTTCAGCTCTGCAGAAAGAACCCACACTGCCCTCTAGCAATTGGTGGTGTAATTACAGGAGAACACAAACAATAACGCACAAGTGGTATAGATCAGTGGCCCCCAACCTTTTTTGCACCGCAGACCGATTTAATGGGACGCAATATTTTCACGGACAAGTCTGTAAAATGTGTCGCAGATAAATACAGCATAATAAAATCATCCGACTGGCATAAAATCTGTAGTATTTTCTAAACATTATTGTAGAGGCAGGAAAGAGCTTCCCACTGTGTGTGTGTGTGGGTGGAGCTGACTGCGTGTGTGGGTGTGTCTCTGGAGCGGGATGATTGTCTAATGACTGTCACCTACACCTGTGAATCTTTGTTTGAACTAGGAGAGAGGAGGCAGGGTGCTGATAATTTTCTGTTGACCGCTATTTAATTATAAATCATCCAAGTCCAGTTTGAAAAGCACACCTGTAAATGCCTCACAATAAACACCATCAAATTGCATAGAGCTTAATGGTTTTTTTCTAATTTAGGACAAGCGTGTCGGACAGATCCCTGCAATCCTTTCTTGGTGACTATTTGGGTCTTGATAGTCACACTACAAGTTATAACAAATGTAAATCTGCTGTGTATTCATGTGCATCTTTATTAGAAGCATCCTCGTTACAACAGAACATTGGTAATATCCTCTCCACGCAAAGACACTTTCTGAAGAGGCTTGTTTTTTACTCATTTTGCCAGCTTGGAGGTTTAAATGTTTAATGTGACCAAGACACGGGTCTGAAAGTCTTGTCATGCGTCAAGAGTAAGTCATTAAGTAACAGTAAGTCAAGACAGAGGTAATGGAGAGAATCAGGTCATTTTCAAAAATAATAAATCAAACGACAATGATGGGAGTTATTTATTTTTCCTCTGCGGCTCAGTATCAAATGACCCACAGACTGGTACCCAGTTGGAGACAGGGGGTTGGGGACCACTGGTATAGATGCCAATGGCAGCATAGCAGCCTTGCGTGTGTAGCTGCTATGCAGTAAGTATGAATCACCCTCTTTGCTCAGTGGATTGAAGAGCCATGTAAATAGTCTTGTTGTTGATTACATAACTGTATCTGTCAATACCAGGGTATTTTGAGAAATTCTTAATGAATTACCTATAATTTTAAATAGGTGTAATCTCTGGGGACACTGCTTGAGTTATGTTTTCTTTCCAATCTCCACTTTCATCCTCATTCTAGTTTATTTTCCTGTCCTGTTCTGTTCTTCTCTTCCACTAGATTGGCCTCTTTCTGATTCATATTCCCTAACTGCTTGTTTAATCTCATATGTACATAGTAGTGTGTGCTGATTTTGCCAAAATGTATCCCATAATGCAATGGGCCACTACTCTTGAAGCCTATCATATTTGTCACATGGCTAACACTTATTTTCCAAAACCAGAAGCAAACCATGAATCTAATGGCATAATGACACTTTACTGTAAGATGTCATTTCATTAGTGAATATAACTCTATTTCCTTCACTTCATTTGCTTTAAAAGAGAACAAAAGCTAAACATAAAGCTATCAAGTATAACTACACTATCAGTGGCTGATGGGGCAGCACGGATGTCTGCCACAGTCAAATACAATACCTACAGAGGGTGAGGCAGGTCCTGAGGAGTCAGCTGACTGGTAAAAACAAGACCCAGGCCATCAGTGCCTATGCACTACCAGCAGTCAGATGCCCTTCTGGCATAATAACCTGGCCACTGGAAGAGATGCAAGAGAAGGAAACTCCTTCCAGTGCATGGAATGTTTTACCCTTTCAGCATCCTAAAGGTTTAACACCAAGATACAGGAGGGAAGCTGATGAAAAGTAAACCTCAGATTCACTGTCCAGGTGGAAATTGCAGGGGCCTCATGTAGAATGACCTGCGTGGATGTCATACTAAAACTTTGAGTACACACAAAAAAAAAAGGATTGATGAAAGTCTGCATACACATGAATCAATGCACATTCTACATTGAAATCAAAGTGAAATTGAACACACATGAGCTCACTTTATCTTCTGGCATAAATAGTAAAAGAAAAATAATGAAGTGGGAGTATGTGGTAGAATCCATCAATGTGGTGGGCTTAGAAAGCCCCACAGTAAAATGATCTAAAAAAAATGGTAAGGCAGTATTGATGACATCACACCATTTGCCCTTGGCAAATCAATCTGTGATTGTCTTGGCACAATGCAGTACACCTAGTCAAAGCAATATAGGAGCATTCCCCTGTGGCCCTGTCAAGGCAATGCCAATGACCATTCAACCGGCCAATCGCTTGACAACTGTCTGAGTATGACAATGGGCATCATTGCATCTGCAGTCTCTGGCAGTACATGGGTGAGTGAGGGATGTTCACAGCCATGTCTTCAGTAGATAACTGCTGTTATCTGATGGACAATTGAAGAGTTATTTCCCTAATGAACTTTTAAAAGTGGATTTTTACTATAGTTTCAATTGTAAATCACTGACTATGATGTCACCTATCTTGAATTTGAATTTGTATTATGAATACAAAGTACAATTTTACAGTTGGGGTTCATCATTATAAATTCAAATATACAAGTGAGAAATCACTGTTGAAAATATGTCTTGTGGTCACAAGCATCAGTACTGATGATAGCACCGTGCGGCAACCATCACCTGTAGGGGTGTAACGGCACACAAAACTCTCGGTTCGGTACGTACCTCGGTTTTGAGGTCACGGTTCGGTTCATTTTCGGTACAGTAAGAAACATAAATGCAAAATATAAATGTGCTAGTTGTTTATAACACACTTTTGTGCTTTTTAACAATAGGAACATTAGCCTATACAAAGCTAGAATTCTGCTCAAAAATATAAATACAATATTCTTAAATGTAGATATTTTGAAAAACAAAATAAAAATAACATTGGCTCAGACTTTTGCTTAAAAAAATAATCCATCTGATGTGCAAAATTAAACAGTTGCAACACTGAACAGTTTCAAGTTGTTAGTCAGATTAAATAACATGAATAAGGCTCAGAGTGTTTCTTTAAAAACTAATCTTTTTATTCTTTCATAAAGTCCGGGTATGACTTTCTGGCTAAAATGTGGACGAGAAGGTAATTGATATCGGGGCTCGTTTACCTTTATCATGTGTTTGAAGCCAGCGTTCTCTACCACTGATTAGGGTGTTTGTGTGCATGCGCGTCGCCTGTGTATGTGGTGACACGCGCCCAGTCCGCACACAGAAACTCGCGCTGGCTGTGCACTGAGCCCGGCAGAGAGAGAGAAGCGCGGCTCGCGAGGCAGACAGCAGCCAAGTGATGGCTTCAAACCTAGCGGTTTGAGTGCGCGTGAGTCTCAAAATCACCAGAAAAAGTAGCTAGATTTGTCACTAGTCGCTTTTTACAAATTAAGTCGCTAGGGGGGGTCTGGAAAGTCGCTAGATATAGCGACAAAGTCGCTAAGTTGGCAACAATGACCGTGTGCGCACAACTGCGCATGTGCGGCTGCAGCGCTCTGCTCCACAATGTGCGGTCCTCTACTTAATATGTCCGTGTGGAAACTCGTTCGGTACGCCCCCGTCCCGAACCGACCTACCTGTACCGAAACGGTTCAATACAAATACATGTACCGTTACACCCCTAATCACCTGGTACAAAAATCATGTTTTTTCATCAGTGAGTGCTGATGAAAAGATTATGGAGAGATTATGTCTCTCGGCTGGCCTGGGAGCACCTCTGGATTCTCCCAGAGGAGCTGGTGGCCGGCCGAGGGGAGTGAGGTCTGGGCCTCTCTGCTGAAGCTACTGCCCCCGCGACCCGACTCCGGACCAAGCGGAAGTTAATGGATGGATGGATGGAATTAAAAATGGAAAGAATGAATGATACACGAATTGGTAAAGTTACTGAACTTTAACATGGACATTTTTTATTTTAAAGTTATCCCAGATGGAGGATTTGACAGAAACAAGATTATATGTAACAACTGCCAAGTTGACCTCCCCGATTAAAGTTTCTGCTGTTTTCTCAAAAATTTCCTGTTTTAATGTTCTGATTGTGCTGAGCCACAATCATTTTGTTGGATTTTGTTTGTAGACTTTTTTTTTTCCATAAAAAACAGGATGACATTAATGCCCTGGCAGTGGCAATAAGCTTTATTTAATTTTACATTTTTTAAGATGAGATTTACACTAAATGTGTGTACACTAAGTGCTGATGTTAAAAGTGTTTGAACAATAAATGTTATGACACTTTAGTTCATATGGCAGCAGAACATTTCAATAAAAGTGCATTTTACACTACTTTTGAATTCATTATTTGATTTCACGTATACAATGCGATTAATCGTAATTAATCAGGGAAATAATGCGATTAATCGCGATTAAAGATTTTAACTGTTGCCCAGCCCTAATATATATATATATATATATATATATATCTATATATATATATATGTATATATATATATATGTATATATATGATGAGAACTCTGTAAACAAGGGCACAACCATCTCCGTTTTCTTTTCTCCATTACTTTGTTTATTAGATGATTGATTTAACCACCGTTTAGTAAAAGTAATATGATCTAGCGGGCAAGGAGACTGATGAGTTCTCTGTTAGCATTAGCTCTGGTCCATAGGTCTATCCCATATCAGAGCTATGTTAACATCAGACAGTAGCAGCAATGTATTATTTTAATTGATAAAGTGATGTTAACGTCACTAGCCTCACATTATACCGAACAAAATAAACATCCACGGCCATATATATTTGTAGACAACAAGGCAGCTGGCTAGTGAGCTAGCCGAAATGTTAACGGAGAGATGTTTTCACTCATCACCCTCCCTGCTGCTAAATCATATTACTTTAACTAAACAGTGGTTAAATCAATCATCTAATAAACAAAGTAAACTTACCTTGGAGTAAATGTTTGCGTCTTTTATAACTTTCCCCACATTCAGTTGATTGTGTGGATGGACACAACTTAACCCACAGCCTGCGTTTTCCAGCGTTTTTTTGGTTTGGGAAAGGGAATAAAAATGCCCCCTCCAAACATTCTGGACACCTCGAGTCACTGTTGCAGGTCCCCAGTAGCAATATTTTACCACGGCGTTATTCTAGTGTAATGTAAATACGGTTGATAGGCATCGGAAAAATGGCAAAATAACATTGTCCTTAATGGAGGAGCAGTGAGAATGTCCGACCAAGCAACAGTAACTAGGGAGGGAGCGGTGCTTACCGAAAGGTCAATTATCTCTCTCACACACACGCTGGAAAAGGCTGGACTGAAAGACGGCACAGAGGCACTGATCATAGGTGCAAGTCCTTAACAGGCCCTAAGCACAAGATCAAAAGAAGCCAGAGTCTACCACACCAGACAGGACCCCAGATGCAATGCTGTGCAAAGAAGCCTCTGAAACAGTGCAGTACATCACAGCAGGATGAAAGATGCTGGCAGGCAAAGCATATACAAAACCAGGTAACCAGGTAGCAGGCATAATACACAGAAACATCTGCACTGAGTACGAACTGGAGCTCTTTGGGTCAAGATGAAAGACACCTCCAAAGGTGGTCAAGAACAAGCAGTTCAAGATCCTGTGGGACTTCCAGGTTCAGACCAGCAAATTGGTTATGGTATATAACTGATATAGTGGAGGTCGAAAAGCGTCACAAGACAACAGTGATGGTAGATGGCGCCATCCTGAGCAACATCAGGAAGAAGGATGTAAGAAGCTTCAGAAATATCAATGGTTGAAGGAAGAGTTAGAAAAGTGAGGTGTGAAAAAACGTGCAGTGTGAAAGCACAATGGTCAGTTTAGGTGCCATCCCATTGCTAATATTACTGAACAGAAAAATAAAAAAAGAGTAGAAATTAAACAAGAGGCCTTAAGGCTAAAGCTCACTGTTGTAGTCTTTCAAAAGTAAATAAGTAAAAGAAAAGAACTTCAATAATTCTAAAGCCATTTCACAAGAAGCAAGAGAAGTTTTATTGAACACCCTATCCCAAAACCTCAGATACCAGTCTTGTATTAACTATTATCTAACAAAACATCCACTCCTTGTTTTTATCTAAATAGGACAGAATTGGGGCGATGGAGAGAGGTTTGCAATTTTAGAGAATCAATATTATTTGAAAACAACAGAAGCAGTCAGTAGTGCCTGGGATAAAAGGGTGAAATTACTGAATACTGTGTGTCTTGAACAACTCTGTCCAAGGCTACTGCACAGTGCTTTATAGAGATAAGACAGAACACACTTTATGTCCAGTCAAAATTCTTTGAATCAACAATACCATAACAAACATCAAGAATGAAAGGACAATAAATACCATGTGAAGAGGTATTTTTACCTAAAAGGAAAAAAAAGTAACTCTTCACCAATAATCTGGTGCTTTTTGGAAAGATACAGTTGATGTGTACTGCACTGAAATTAAAATGCATAAGTCAAATCAGGGTTAAATATAGGAAATGTGGCACATCAAGAAGCAAAATATTAGCTTCAATGGAATATTCCAGATAAATATCTCAGAATTGCAGCAGTTGAAACTTAAGTAAAAAAAAATAACCCTGAAATAAGAACAACACATGAACACTGAGTAAAAAATAAATGCAGAAGAAAATTACAGTTCTGGCCATGAAGTACTAGGAAAATGACAGGGTTTTGCATATCTCATTTTTGCCTTTAAACACCATCTCAATGGATTTGAAGCATCCATCCAATCCATCCATTATCCATGCCCATTTCCAAAAAGATCCCCATTTTATGGGGATCTGCTGGAGTCTATCCCAGCTTTCATTGGGTGAAAGGCAGGGGTACATCCTGGACAGGTCACCAGTCCATCACAGGGCCACATGTAGACAAACAACCACGCACACTCACAATCACTCCTACGGCCAATTTGGAGCCACCAATAACATGCATGTCTTTGGACTGTGGTAGGAAGCTGGAGTGGATTTGAAACAAAAGTATCAATATGTGATTTAGTTGTAAATGTTCAGCTTAAAGAAGATTAAAAAATATACTATTTACAATTAAGATAAATTACATCTATATAAAGTAAATATCTAATAAATAATTTTCAGGGGCTAAAAAGCATTTGGATACATTTTCTAAAGAGAGTTCAATCAGCCAGCAGAGTAAAGATCTGGAGTTTTATCAGGTATTGAGTTGGCATTTGGTAGATGTTTGACTGGAACTACCACCAGGAAGAAAGGAAACACTGGTGAAGCTTAAAGCATCAAAAGACCACAGAGGGCAGCTGAAGTGGTGTTATGACCCAGCTTGGGCCAGTGGGGCTGCAACATAAAATGGAGACTGAGCACATGAATTAGAAAAGTAAAGGTTTTAATAAGATCTAACATTAAAAGTCTTTAAAACATTAAAACCAGCAGCAACAATAGTGAGCCCTCTGAGTCACACCAGGCAATCTTTTTTCTACAGCTTCACAGGTACAGCCAATGAAGAACCAAACTCATGCGCTGACACCATTCCCCACCCCCAGTGAGTTTTGTTCCCTTTTTACATTTACTTATTTAGTTGTTTTTTTGTGAAAACACATGAAAGCGGTTTTAAAGAACTGCTTGATTGCGTTTGCAACAGTCCTTTGATTCCTCCCTAAATACACTGTCAGATCAAGGATAGATTAATTGGCCATACCTCAGCGTACTGCAAGAATACTTGTGCTGTAGTTATTATGCCTGCCTTTTTTCTGTCAGCATAGACTGATAATAGTTTATCATATTTCATATTTTTCATTTTAACCACATGTTCATCTCATACGAAAGCAGGGTGAGGCAGATTTAAACTTCCACAACTGCAAAAGTAAATTCCCTTTGAAGCTTTTTTTCCCTTTTTTTTTTTTAAATTCAAGCAAGTAATCTTTGACTTCCACACATGCACATGTCTGGATGATACATGTACATGTGCTTGCAAGATGAAAGGTAAACTAGCTCATTGTCAAAAGCTATTAATGTGAGTAAAATGGGAGTAAAAGTAATTATAACGGCAGCTCTTTGAAAATAATCAAACACAGTCATCAAGAGTACATGCAGTTGTCTGTTTGTACGTGAAGGATGAAGGATTTTGTTGAAATGTGGAAAAAAGAGCCAAATGAAGGATCAGAGAGGAAGGAAGGTAAAATAAATGTTATGTGACAACAGAAATAACTACACAATTGGATCAATTAACTGTTCTCCATATAGCATCAATATAATTTAAGTGATGAACCAAGCTTTTTTACTGATTGTCTGTCAGTAAGGCTGGACTTTAATTTTTGCTGAAATCTAGGATTGGTAAATTAATAAATGTTGGGGGTAGCTTGGGTATGAGTTTATATTTACTCAATTTATTTCTTTACACAAGTGTTTCCACAACTTATTTCTACATTTACAGTTACTCTATTTAAAATGTTCATGTTTGTCACATTTCGCAGATGTTTTATCCATGCAAGAGTGAACTAGAAAATACATCCATCCATAATCTATGCCTACTTATTCTTATCACAACTCATTACTACTTAATCCTATTTTAAATCACATGGATCTTTGGGGGTAAAGTATGGAGAAGATGCAGAAAATGCTTTGGTGATTGCTGCACTGAGAGAAGAAGATCTTTTGGTGGAAGCAGTGTG
The DNA here is from genome assembly GCA_018398805.1 of Hirundichthys speculiger. Classification (NCBI taxonomy): domain Eukaryota; kingdom Metazoa; phylum Chordata; class Actinopteri; order Beloniformes; family Exocoetidae; genus Hirundichthys; species Hirundichthys speculiger. Next base: position 1,576,902 of record JAGFBZ010001679.1, read on the forward strand.
ATGGTGTGGGCCGGATCTCCCTGGCTGGAAAACTAGGCTTGTCATTATCAGAGGCAATCTCAATGCAGAGAGATATTGATATTAAAATTCTGCAACCAGCTACGATCCCATACGTCCACAGTCTGGAACCAAACTCTATCCTCCAAGATGGCGAATTTAAGCTATGTGAAGCTGGGAAGAGGTAGGCTTTTCAGGGCATGAGTGAGGAGGCACTGTGTGGTCCTTAAAGGGAACCTATAATGCTACTCTCATGGCTTTTTTTTTTAAATTTTTTTTATCCTGAGCTCCTACAGGACAGCTATATATGACTGGCAACACAAAACATTGCAGATTTTGAAGAAATACCTTTCTCCTTCTATGCTTTTCTCCTGTTTTCCTTATTTACATGTACAGTTACAGGGGTTGGACAATGAAACTGAAACACCTGACATTTTAGTGTTGGGAGGTTTCATGGCTAAATCAGACCAACCTGGTGGCCAGTCTTCATTAATCCCACATAGCACCAGCAGGAGCAGGGTGTGAAGGTTCAGTTATCAGGGTAAGAGCACAGTTTTTCTCAAAATACTGCAATTCACATAACATCATGGGTGACATATCAGAGTTCAAAAGAGGACAAATTGTTGGTGCACGTCTTGCTGGCGCATCTGTGATGAAGACAGCAAGTCTTTGTGATGTATCAAGAGCCACGGTATCCAGGGTAATGTCAGCATTACCACCAAGAAGGACGAACCACATCCAACAGGATTAACTGTGGACCCAAGAGGAAGCTGTCTGAAAGGGATGTTCAGGTGCTAACCTGGACTTGTATCCAAAAAACATGAAAACTCCAGCTGCGCAAATCATGGCAGAATAAATGTGCACCTCAACTCTCCTGTTTCCACCAGAACTGTCCGTCAGGAGCTCCACAGGGTCAGTATACACGGCCAGGCTGCTATAGCCAAACCTTTGGTCACTCGTGCCAGTGCCAAACGTCAGTTTCAATGGTGCAAGGAGCAAAAATCTTGGGCTGTGGACAATGTGAAACATGTATTGTTCTCTGATGAGTCCACCTTTACTGTTTTCCCCACATCTGAGAGAGTTACGGTGTGGAGAAGCCCCAAAGAAGTGGACCACCAGGACTGATGCATGCCCAGAGTGCAGCATGGGGGTGGATCAGTGATGGTTTAGGGCTGCCATATCATGGCATTCCCTTGGCCCAATACTTGTGCTGGATGGGCGCATCACTGCCAGAGACTACAGAACCATTCTGGAGGACCATGTGCATCCAATGGTTCAAACATTGTATCCTGAAGGTGGTGCCATGTATCAGGATGACAATGCACCAATACACTCAGAGCAAGACTGGTGAAAGATTGGTTTGATGAACATGAAAGTGAAATTGAACATCTCCCTTGGCCTGCAGTCACCAGATCTGAATATTATTAAGCCGCTTTGGGGTGTTTTGGAGGAGCGAGTCAGGAAATGTTTTCCTCCACCAGCATCACGTAGTGATATCCTGCAAGAGGAATGGCATGAAATCCCTCTGACCACTGTGCAGGACTTGTATATATCATTCTCAAGATGAATTAACGCTGTATTGGCCGCAACAGGAGGCCCTACACCATACTAATCAACTATTGTGCTCTAAAACCAGGTGTTTCAGTTTCATTGTCCAACCCCTGTATATTTCAGTTTTGAGATTTAGGGTTCTTGATTCAATGCATTATGTCTTTAGTTTGAAAAATAACAGTTGATGACTTCAATGAATGTAACAAAGCATCTCCATCTTTACAAACCTTGACATAAAAAAATGAAAGCTCAAAAGACTGCTTTCATTCCTGACAATTTTAAACTAAAGGGTTTTTTTTTTCTTTTTATTCTCCCACACAGGTCTTAAGAAGAGTCAGCCAAGAGCACAACCCTCCGTTTATGACTGACTATCCTGGCACACAATCAAATTGTTTAAATTCATTCAATTTTCAGAATTTTAACAACAAACACAGATCAAACTAAGGACAGCTGAGGAGGATGCTCCCTTTTAATAAAAGTTAGATTCAAAAATAATAAATCAGCCACATCAAGAAAAGTAAGGAACTTTATTGATCAAATGTTGTGCATATTGACAATGATAAAAAAGTGGTAAAATGCCATCTTGAATTCCACAGGGACGGTGATTGCAAAAATAATAGAAATACTTGTTTAAATAACTGTGTAACTAACTCTAGGTCACCAGTTCAGCTCCCCTGTGTCATGTTGCCATGTAACCAGTTGAGATTTTTGTCTTTTAGTCTTACTTTTAAATCAACCTTCAATTTACACAGTCTTTCTGTTGCCTTATTTGTGGAATGTCTCTTTTCTTTTGATGCCTGCATTTCCTTTCTTTTTTAAAAAAAATCATAATAACTGCTTTATTGTATTCATTCTTTTATACAGCCCCAGACTTTTGTCAGCACTCAGCAGCATTTAGAAAACCTTGGTTTTGTCAGCTCGTCCTGCCTCTTTTCTTAGCATTTTGGTCTTTATCGAACTTCACACATAAGAGGATTTTTTTCGGTTTTCTTTTTAACAGTAACTATGGAAGTTTACTTTCGTAATTTCAGATTAGTTTCGAACTAATGTTTCCACAATATAGAAAACAGACGATAAAATTACTTTTACTTACTCACTTTTATTTCTTGATAGACAGCATGATATGTCATTTTTCTTTTTTCACTATTATAATTCCAATTTTTGGTCTGCAGCAGATTGCAAAAGATGGGACAAGCACACTAGTGCCAGCAGGGAGTTGAACTGAAAAAAAAAAAGCATGATTTCGTTTAATGACGTTTTTTGTTGTTGTTGTTGTTTTTAACTGTACTCATATCTTACTAGCTTTACTACACTTGTTTGTATGTACCATACTGTAGCGTCCGACTGGACGCGATAGAAAAGAATGGACAAGGAGGTGCTCAACAACCATCGCTTTATTGCAACCAGAACCAGTTACAAATGATTCAAGGAATTTTAGTGCATAAATGACACTGGAGTAAAACTAAGCTGGAGCTCTGATCCCTCCTAAAGTACTGCAACAAGAACTTTCATTCATCACCTGCTAATATTCACATAATGGTAACATTAATGCAAAAGTGCATTGAAATTTTCAAGCAACATATGCAGCCTCCAAGATTATTTCTTTTCCAGGAACATCCATGCATTTTTCAACAAAATTTTCGAAGTAAAATTCTGCAGACATTACAAAGAGGGCTGTGTAAGAAGAGTGCATGGGTACTGGACTGGCCTGGGCCCAAATGAAAACAGGAAGACAAAAAAAAAAGGTAAAATATGCTGAAATCTTGGGTTTGTACTATTTGTAAGAACGCAAATGAAAGTAAATAGAAGAAGGGCTTGAGAGGACTTCTTTGAAAAACTTCCATTCATCCAGTGAACTAAAAACTCTGAGATGTTCACAGACCTTTATGGGATGGAATGTTCATTTTGAACTCAAGCATGCACACAGAGGAGCAGCTGTCTGATTGGCAACTTATCACTGTGACGTCCACACAATCCAGCGGACAAGGCAGCTGTCAAGTTGATTCCATCCAAGATGACAGTGCGCAATGAGGGACATTTGCTTCAGAACAATCAAGGGATGAGAACAAGAGAAATATTACTGCTGTAAAGTTGTTTTTATTCTAAGATCATGGAGCATGTCTCCTCTAATATTCCCTCTGGTAATCCACTGATGTGATCATTTATTAACGAATCTGGTCAAGCAACCAACAGAGAATTCACATCAGCCTTTCTCCAAGGAGTTGCTGTCATATCTAAACATTCTTAATAGCTCATAATTCAAAAGTTCTGCCTTAATGTGACCCATCAAAAGAAGCTGCAACTGACATGTAACTTTATCGAAAGCATACCACAATGTCCTTCAAGTGCATTTGCAACAAAATAAATGGTTCACTGATGTAAACGTAAAGTCTTACTGTACATATTCCACTCAGTGTGCTTTGTATCAGATTGAGCACCTAGAACAGTGGTTCTTAACATGGGTTCGATTGAACCTTAGGGGTTCAGTAAGTCAGTCTCAGGGGTTCGGCGGAGGTCAAGACACGCAACCTTACTCATATGATTCATGATGACACTCCCAGCTTGCCATCACTGGCTACAGTTGATCACATTACATTGCTTGGCCAATTAGTGAATTTGGTGCGCTCAGTAGTCAACTTATGACTGTTGTGATGGTACATCGTGTGATTTCTTAAATATTTTAATCTTTACTATGTCGAGCAAAAAAAGAAAGCAGGTCAGTTGACTATGTACAATATGTATTCACATGTATAACGGAACGTGATCAAAGTCAGCTTCCTATCTGCATGATTTGCAATGCAAAGTGAAGCAATTCTAGTCCAGCACCGACAAAAATAAAGGAACACTTCCTTAAGATGCATGGAGATGGGGAATACAAGAACACAACGCTTGCTGAATTCAAGGTGAAGAGAGCCAGATTCGATTAAAAGGCTACTCTCCCTGCTTTCGGCTTTGTACCAATTAACAAACCAATCCTCACAGTTTTTATACAAAGTTACTTACCTGATCACAACACAGGACAAACCACACACCATTGGTGAAACATATTAAATCATAGTTTATTTTTTGTTACCCCAGTAAAACATATTCCTATGTCTTGAATTTGAAAAATAAAATCATATTTTATTTTTCAATAAAGAAGGATTCGGTGAATGAGCATATGAAACTGGTAGGGTTCAGTACCTCCAACAATGTTAAGAACCACTGATCTATAGCATTTCCATGATAGCTGGCCTCTTGACAAATGTGAGTGTTCCTCCTTCCACTGTGGAGGAGAAAACAGTTTTAACATCCAAATGAATGAGGGACGCAACACCTTTCCTGCCAGCTTTGATTTTGTCAATATTTTTCCCAAAGTTTAAAGGTCTCCTTCCATCGTATTTTTATTTAATTTCAGAGTGGTCTCTAGTCTGAAATAATCCCCTTAGAGTTAGTTTCAATGAAAAAATATGCTACAGTTGTCTTGTTACATCCACCAAGGAGGTTATGTTTTTGCCGGCGTTTATCTGTCTGTTTGTCTGTTTGTTTGTTTGTTGTTTGTTTGTGTTCAAGATAACTCAAAAACTTATGGATGGATTTTGATGAGATTTTCAGGAGTTGTCGGAAATATGAAAAGGAAGAACTGATCTCATTTTGGGGGTGATTCCAAAAGATATCCTGGATTCTGGATCATTTTCAAATTTTCGATAACCTTGCAGTCAATGAGGCAAAAAAAAATTGTTTCTCAATATCTCAGTTAATTATTGCCCAAAACTCATGAAATTTCACTCAGGGATTGACAATGGGAACCTCTATCAAATTCCAAAGCCTGATCCGGATCTGATCCAGCAGGCGGATTTTATCACTATCTGCAAATCGCTATATGGGGGAATCGTTGCGCTTGGCGGAGGTCTGCGCTCTCCAAGTGCTTTTCTAGTTTCAAGTTGTTTAAGTTAGGTAAAAACGGGGGCGGGGAAAGTACGAGAGGAATTCTTATTGATAATAATAATAATATGCAAACCTCTCGCGTCTGATTGGCTAACAGCACTGTGACGCTCCCTCTAGTGGGTTCTCCTACTGCTGTCACGTCAGCACTCTCTCATAGCTCTGCTTTATTACAAGTTTCATCCACCGCCGGATAAAACAGTTATCAATGCCGTGCCACAGACCATCTACGCACGCAGTTTAAGGTTTACAACAGCACGGGCCACAAAGTCACCAGATGTGTAATCAGTCTTGATCACTGTTTCAAAGCCTCAGCTAGTATGATCTACAAACCTCCACAAAAACACCTAAAGTAAACCCTCGAAACAAACACACTAAAGCCAGGAAAACAAAACAAGAGCATTAAAAGAAAAAACACAGGCATTTTATAACAAAATGCATCTCCACCTAGTTCACCCACAGCTGACCTGCAGCCGCCCGACAAGCGATTTTTTTATTTAATTAATTAATTTATTTGATTTTTTTTTTTTTTTTTAAGCGATCATCGATAAATTTGTCGAGTTTTACTCTATAGAGCAGGAAATGTTCAGGTGATGTTCAGCTCCAACTTTGAGCATAACTAGTGTTCAATAGCCGCATGTAGAAGTGGGATGTAAGTGTTAACCATAGTTGTTGAACAGCAAAATCAGGCAAGAACATCTCTTTATACTGCAATTGGTCTGATCTAAGCAGCTTGCTAAATGTATGTCGGCTTTTTGCTGTCAACCAAGTAAAAGTGGTATGAAGAAAGCATTTGTTGGCACGGTTAACAGTACAACAGTCCCTAAAGACAAAGTGTTTGAGAAAGGTTCTCAGCCTTGTCAATCATGATGTCCCACCCCCCGCGTTAGATCAGAGTCAAAAGTATGAACCTGAAAAAAAAAAAAAAAATGAAAGTGAAAAAAAGATTTGAACCTGAAAAAGAAATATCTGAAAGTAAAAAAAAGATTTTAATCTGAAAAAAAAGATTTGAAAGTGAAAAAAGATTTGAACCTGAAAAAAAAGATCTGAAATCTGAAAACAAGAAATTTGTAAGTGAAAAAAAAATAAGAGCCCAAAGTTCAATATCAAAACTCAGATTTTTGTTTTTGAGTTACAAAATCTTTTGACCCTGATTTAGCTCCATACTCCCCTGCCTGCAGACAGCCTGCAGCCCGCAATGTTTTTCCAGGGGCGGGGTTACTGTTCAATGTGACGTAGGCTGGTACGGCTTTTTCTATCCACTCGTGTTTCCAGCTGTTTTTTTTTTTTTTTTTTTTTTTTTTTTTTTTATCACAGGCTGATACTACGGAGCCCTGGAGGGGACATGAAGGAAAAAAAAAAAAAATAGGAAAAAAAAAATTTTTTTTTGAGAAAATGTAGAAAAATGTTTTTTTTTTCTCGAGTTTCAAACTCTAGATCTCGAGTTTGAAAGTCGAGATCTCGAGTTTGATTTGCAATACATTTGAGTTGTGAAACGCGTGCGCTCGGCTGCTCAGAGGAACGGCTGCCGGAGAGAGAAGGAGAGTCCACCACCCCGGGGGGCTGCGTAGACGGAGCTGGCAGAGTCCAGACTAGTGAGGTGGTTTGGACCACGGCAGAGAGGGGGGTGAGACCCTCTCTGCCGCAGGAGCCTCGGAGGAGGACCGGCAGACGCCCCCCGGACTCCCCAGCCTGACTTCCCCGCACCCCTCCGCTCCAACCCCCCTCTGCAGCAGAGACGGAGATGGAGAGATGGAGAGATGCAGAGAGCCGGAGGGGAGAAGGAGGGAGAGAGCCAGTCCTGCCCCCTCAGCGAGAGAGGCAGCTGGGGCAGAATTACAAAGTGCATGTCAGTGTTCAATATGCCTCCTTGGTTAGGAATATTGGTTAGGAAACCTGCGGAAGGATCATTAACGGTTGAGACGGTTCAGGTCCATCCTCCCGCGGGGTGCCTGCAGCCGTACGCTGCCCCAGCGGCCTCTCTCCCTCCTTCTCGCCTCCGGCTCTCTGCATCTCTCCATCTCTCCATCTCCGTCTCTGCTGCAGAAGCCAGATCAAACTCGAGATCTCGACTTTCAAACTCAAGATCTCGAGTTTGAAAGTCGAGGTCTCAACTTTCAAACTCGAGATCTCGAGTTTGATCTGGCTTCTGCAGCAGTGATGGAGAGATGGAGAGATGCAGAGAGCCGGCGTCTGCCGGTCCTCCTCCGAGGCTCCTGCGGCAGAGAGGGTCTCACCCCCCTCCCTGCTGCGGACCAAACCACCTCACTAGTCTGGACTCTGCCAGCTCCGTCTACGCAGCCCCCCGGGGCGGTGGACTCTCCTTCTCTCTCCGGCAGCCGTTCCTCCGAGCAGCCGAGTGCACGCATTTCACAACTCAACTGCATTGCAAATCAAACTCGAGATCTCGAGTTTGAAACTCGAGAAAAAAAAAAATTTTCCTACATTTTCTCAAAAAAAAAAAATGTTTTCCTTTTTTTTTTTTTTTTCCTTCATGTCCCCTCCAGGGCTCCGTATGATACAGACTACAGGGGTAGAAGAGCAGTTTGAAGTTGAGCATGCAAGTCCAAGTTGAACTGACCTATGGCATTTAAAAAAAACAAACAAAAAAACAAAACAAGAGTTAAACAGTTTGTTGTGGAAGGAGACCTTTAAGAGAAGTGAAAAGTAGCAACAGTAGCAGCTATTAAACACTGTTTAGCACTGGCACTTATGGAACTCCCATCTTCAAGGGGGAAAGTAATGTTTTTACAATCACACCATGCAAACTTTATTTGGAGATAAAATGTTCATTCAATTTTTGGATTACAGCTTGATCTTTGGCAAAACACAGGGCTATATTAATAATCCTGAGGATTTTCCTGAAATCAACCACCACTGTTCCCAATCATTGCTGTCAGCTCTTTTCGTCCAGAACCAGTTAGGGTTACTTACATTGAGCATTTGTCTCTCAAGATAATAGATTTATTGACCGTCACAGACTACCATTCCCACTCTTAATTGAAATTTCTTGGGGATTCACAGAAAGACATGCTGTACTGTATGCATGTATGCAATCAAGTGCAACTTTGTCTTTACAGGAAAAAGCCTGCCTATTGCCTGTCCACTCTTATTTCAGTGACTTAGAAGTGTATTAAATATGCATCCTGCATCCTGCATCCTGCATCTTATTAAAATACAGAGAAAAATATAGGGTGACTTCTTCACTGATGAGGTTACAAGAAACACAATTTGATCAATGTTAATCAAAATATATCTACAAAACAAAACTGTCCTTTTTAAACTCCTCATGAGGGAATTTTAATTTCCACAAAGGAGTATTGGCCCATGGAGAAAACAGTGAGGGGTATTCTGAAGAGCAGCAGGTTGCACACAGTTGCGTATCTTTGCAGCTACTCATTAGGATAAACATTCCTTAGCATTTTCAAACATTTGGGAATGACAGTTCTCTCTTTTGCATAGTGCCTTCACTTTCACTTTCAGTGTATTTCTGCTTTTTCTTCTTATTCTAGTCCTGTCTGTCACTTCCTTATTACTAACCATCCACATTTTGGATCACTGTAGCTCATGACATAGATCAGCTGTCTGCCAATTGAAAGATTAGTTGTTTTATCCTTAGTTCCTGCAGTCCACATGTCAAGGGCATTTCCACTACAAGTTTTAGTTGACTTGCAATTATTATTTTTTCTTGAAATGTGTGATTCTAATCAATAATCAGAAAAAAGATGATTTAGTTGATTTTGTAATGTAGTAATGTAATAGATCAATGTTGATTCTGTATGTTAAAAATTCTACACTGTGCATCTGATCTGTACTGTCAGCAGCAGAGCCAGAGCGCTGTGTTCTGCGGTGGAACGTCAACAAACTAGTTGGTCCAAACAATTCTGCCAGCTCAGAGCTACCAATGACACAACAAGAGCAGAGAGTCTGTCCTTTGTAAACAATAAGTTGCCTTGTAATACACAATACTGTAGGCAGGTGTAAAAGATGTTGTTCTGGGTCAAATGTTGTTATGGTAGCAGCTCAGTGCAACCTTGACAGAGCAGCGAGCAGTAAGAACTGCAGGCTGCAGGATCACACAAAAGATCACATATTCTGGGTATTAACAAACAATCGATCCATCAATTCATCAGTTAATAAAATTGTGGGACATATAGTGTACATAGATCGTTAGATAAGGGTTAGCTTTAGCTGGTTAGCTTTGGCTTAACGACCTATTTGACCGAATAAACAAGGTAACCTTGATATCGGGGAGGAGTTGTGTGGTTGACGTCAAGATAATTATGTAAATGCCTCTGCTGATGTCTGTACCTATCAAATGACTATGTGACACTGTCTGTGAATTATGCATGATGTATAGCCAAAACAAGGAGGGTTATGTAAAATTATGCACGCCTCTGTATATGTGGATAACCAATCAGAAGTGTTATGTGAGTTTGGGGGAAATTATGTATGCCTATGCAAATGTGAGTTGACCAATCAACAGTGGTAGACCCAAACAGGGACATTTTGCAGGCTGATGAGAGAGAAAGAGGATTGCATAAAAAGAGGGAATCAGGAGAATTCGGGGTTGATTCCTGGGGCGTTTTTCAAAGAAGTAGGACCAAGCTGGGACACCATCCGAAGGAATAACCTCGGGGAATTCTTCAAGAAAGAAGACAGAAGACGCTCAGAACAGGATCAACCAAGTTTCCAAACTTCTAAAGAATAGTCAGAGTCTTTTTGGGTTAGCCTAGCTCACTGCTAAGGAAGGAGGAGGGGCCGGATATCAGAGTCCCTGCAGGCCTGACCGTGCGCTCCCTCTCTACCCTGCATCAGCAGCCTTGACAACGCAAAGTGGCCATTTGCTTACATCCCAGCCTGTCCTTTGACCGACCAGATGAATCAATTTGTAAGCCACAGCTTAATTTGTCTTTTCCAAGTAGAATTAGAGTTTGTTTAACCAATGAATGCTGCTGCTTAATCTTGCTAATCTGCTTTAATAAATATAAAATTATCATAAGACATCGTGGTGGAAATTACATCTGTCCCCACAATTGTGAAGACCTGGGTATGCCTCTGCACAACAACACAGGTTCTTAAAGGTTACTCTAGTCAAATATTGTCACATATCCTTGGGGCTTGCTATCCAAGCCACTAAAATGTATCCTAGCTGGTAACAAGAGCCCAGATTATAAGAGGAGAGCTGCAGTTAACAAATGTGACTGATAGCTGAACTTTGAGCCACTAGGCTAATCCTCTTAGGTCAGTTATTGGTGTAAGCAGGGTAGGCATTTGGAATTGTATGCAGTGAGAGCTAGGCATATCTCCTCGACACCTGCTTAAATAAATTGAGTAAATCTAGCGAGGTGAACCCCCCTAGACTGCAACTTCTTACCCGAAGAGATGGAGAGCTGGTCCCGGTGACAGACTCTGCTAGTCAGAGGCTGAACCACACCTGGGGGATCTAACAAGTCATACTGGGTACAACCAATACAAATAGGTGCAATCCTTAATTCTGAGTCGACATGAGGCGACAATGGAGATTTTTTTTTTTTTTTTTTTGCGGGGGGGGGGGGGGGGGGGGGGCAAACGTAATTAACAGGACTAAAAAGCTCCTGGGAGAACCAGTCAGGGAGGCCATCTACTTGGATGGGTTGGTTGTCTGAGATGACAGGAGAGGCAGACCAGCATACAGAGAGATTAGTCCAGGGATTTTTGCCGATGAGACACAAAGGAATGTTAATCACAAAAATAATGACATATGAATACATAAAGAGTAAGGGGGAAAGTGTGGATAAGGATCCTAGTGCATCATGGGTTGTCCCCTAGCAGTCTAGCCCTGTGCCAATGTAACGAAAGGGATGGTTAAGGGGACATGAGCTAGCCCTAACCACAAGATTTCTTAAAAAGGAACGTTTGAAGCCTTTTTTTTTTTTAAGTTAGAGAGGGTGTCTACAACTGGAACATTAACTGACAGCTGGTTCCACAAGAGAGGAGCCTAATAACTAAAGGTTCTGCCTCCCATTCTACTTCTGGAAACTCTAAGAACCACAAGTAAGCCTGCAGTTTGAGAGCAAAGTTCTCTGCTGGGATAACATAGAACTATGAGTTCTTTATGGTAATAAGAAGCTGCACCTTTATGGGCTTTATTTCTATCCTAGATTTAACAAGGAGCCTATAAAAAGAAGCTAAGATTGGAGAAATATGATCTCTTTTGCTAATCCTCATCAGGACCCTTGCTACAGCATGTTGGAAAAGTTGAAGCCTGTTTAGAACACTTTAATACATCCTTTTAATTAGGAATTTCAGTAGGCCAACTTTGAAGTAACAAATGTGCAAACAAGTTTTTCTGTATCATTCTTAGATAGGACTTCTCGTCAATTTTTATAGTGTTATGGAGTTGGAAGAGGCAGTCCTAGATTTTTGCCTTATGTGTGATTTAAAAGACAAGTCCCAGACAAAAATAACTCCAAGATTCTTCACGTAATGACATCTGCCATACCGGCAGACAGTTATATTGCATACTGCAGTATGCAGTATGAGCCTAAAAGAGTCTCTGCATTAGCAGCTCTCACAGCTGCCATTTCACAGCAGCACAAAGACAAGACTCATGGAGGGCATGACCAAAATAATTGTTGACTAATCAACCAATAAAAAAAATAATTGTTAGATTCAATGACATTCATTAAAAAAAATCAGGTTGGATCTCTAATTACAATTATAAGGATAACTAATCCCTGTAAATTTACTATATCTGAAAACAAGCAGCATGCCAGTATATTCCACAACACTGGATCTTCTTCTTTTATATATATATATATATATATATATATATATATATATATATATATATATATATATATATATATATATATATATCCGTACCGTACAGTCTTCTTCCGCTTATCCGAGGTCGGGTCGCGGGGGCATCAGCCGGAGTAAGGAAGCCCAGACCCCCCTCTCCCCGGCCACTTCTTCCAGCTCCTCTGGGGGGATCCCGAGGCGTTCCCAGGCCAGCCGAGAGACATAGTCCCTCCAGCGTGTCCTGGGTCTTCCCCGGGGTCTCTTCCCAGTGGGCCGTGCCCGGAACACCTCACCAGGGAGGCGTCCAGGAGGCATCCTAACCAGATGCCCGAGCCACCTCATCTGGCTCCTCTCGATGCGGAGGAGCAGCGGTTCTACTCTGAGCCCCTCCCGGATGACCGAGCTTCTCACCCTATCTCTAAGGGAGAGCCCAGCCACCCTGCGAAGGAAGCTCATTTCAGGCGCTTGTATCCGCGATCTTGTTCTTTCGGTCACTACCCAAAGCTCATGACCATAGGTGAGGGTGGGAACGTAGATCGACCAGTAAATCGAGAGCTTCGCCTTCCGACTCAGCTCTCTCTTCACCACAACAGACCGGCGCAGCACCCGCATCACTGCAGATGCCGCACCGATCCGTCTTTCAATCTCCCGCTCCATCCTTCCCTCACTCGTGAACAAGATCCCGAGATACTTAAACTCCTCCACTTGGGAAAGGACCTCATCCCCAACCCGGAGAGGGCACTCCACCCTTTTCCGGCACCATGGTCTCAGATTTGGAGGTGCTGATTCTCATCCCAGCCGCTTCACAACCGGCTGCGAATCGCTCCAGCGAGAGTTGTAGATCACGGCTCGATGAAGCCAACAGAACCACATCATCTGCAAATAGCAGAGACCCAATCCTGAGGCCACCGAACCGGATCCCCTCAACACCTCGACTGCGCCTAGAAATTCTGTCCTTAAAAGTAATGAACAGAATCAGTGACAAAGGGCAGCCTTGGCGGAGTCCAACCCTCACTGGAAACGAATCCAACTTACTGCCGGCAATGCGGACCAAACTCTGGCACCGGTCGTACAGGGACCGGACAGCCCTTATAAGGGAGTCCGGCACCCCATACTCCCGAAGCACCCCCCACAGGAATCCCCAGGGAACACGGTCAAACGCCTTCTCCAAGTCCACAAAACACATGTAGACTGGTTGGGCGAACTCCCATGCCCCCTCCAAGACCCCAAAGAGGGTGTAGAGCTGGTCCACCGTTCCACGGCCGGGACGAAAACCACACTGCTCCTCCTCAATCCGAGATTCGACTATCCGATGGACCCTCCTCTCCAGGACCCCTGAATAGACCTTCCCAGGGAGGCTGAGGAGTGTGATCCCCCTGTAGTTGGAACACACCCTCCGGTCCCCCTTTTCAAAGAGAGGGACCACCACCCCAGTCTGCCAATCCAGCGGTACTGTCCCCGACGTCCACGCGATGCTGCAGAGGCATGTCAACCAGGACAGCCCCTCAGCATCCAGAGCCTTGAGGAATATATATATATATATATATATATATATATATATATATATATATATATATATACCTTTTTTTTCTAACATCTGAGTAATGAGTAAGAAGAACATTTATGTATGGTTTTAAAGGTATTTATTGACACTTGAGGTAGTTTTTGAAACCCCAAAGGCCTGCTTCATACTGCACACACAATAAACACTCAGCGGCCACTTTATTAGGTACACCTGTCCAACTGCTAGTTAATGCAAATTTCTAATCAGTCAATTACATGGCAGAAACTCACTGCATTTAGGCATGTAGACATGGTCAAGATGATCTGCTGCAGCTCAAACCAGCATCAGAATGGGGAAGAAAGGTAAAAGTGACTTTATACGTGGCATGGTTGTTGGTGCCAGACAGGCTGGTCTAAGTATTTCAGAAACTGGTGATCTACTAGGATTTTCACGCACAACCATCTCTAGGGTTTACAGAGAATGGTCTGAAAAAAAGAAAATATTTAGTGACTGGCAGTTTTGTGGACGAAAATACCTTGTTGATGCCAGAGGTCATAGGAGAATGGTCAGACTGGTTCGAGCTGATAGAAAGTCAACTGTAACTCAAATAACCACTTGTCATAACCGAGGTATGCAGAAGAACATCATTGAATGTACAACACGTCGAACCTTGAGGCGGATTGACTACAGCAACAGAACTCCTGTCAGCTAAGAACAGGATACTGAGGCTACAATTCACACAGGCTCACCAAAATTGGATAATAGAAGATTGGAAAAACGTTGCCTGGTCTGATGAGTCTCGATTTCTGCTGTGACATTCAGATGGTAGGGTCAGAATTTGGCATTAACAACAAGAAAGCATGGATCCACTCTGCCTTGTATCAACAGTTCAGGCTGCTGGTGGTGTAATGGTGTGGGGGATATTTTCTTGGCACACTTTGGGCCCACTAGTACTAATTGAGCATCGTGTCAACGGCACAGCCTACCTGAGTATTGTTGCTGACCATATCCATCCCTTTATGACCACAGTGTACCCATTTTCTGATGGCTACTTCCAGGAGGATAACGTGACATATCATAAAGCGCAAATCATCCCAGATTAGTTTCTTAAACATGACAATGAGTTCACTGTACTTAAATGGCTTCCATAGTCACCAGATCTTAATCCAATAGAGCACCTTTGGGATGTGATGGAATGGGAGATTCACATCATTTATGTGCAGCCGACAAATCTGCAGCAACTGGTGATGCTATCATGTCAATATGGACCAAACTCTGAGGAATGTTTCCAGTACCTTGTTGAATCTATGCCACAAAGGATGAAAGTTCTGAAGGCAAAAAGGGGTCCAACCCAGTACTAGCAAGGTGTACCTAATAAAGTGGCCGGTGAGTGTAGTATATAGTATGACTGTTGCTGGCATGGCAGATGTATGCCACCATTATGCCATGGCGTGAATGGAAGCCGGTCACTATTGTGACCCATTGCAATATGTGACACAGTAAGATGCAGTATGCAAGATAGAGGGGTCATTTGAGCAAAATACGTTTTCCCAGAAGTAGGATATCATTCAGCCATGTTTTAAAAATTTTAAAATATGTTTAAAATCGCAAAAAAGTAGTGAGGCACTGCAGCTAAACAAGACAAAGGCTCAACTGTGGTCTTTCTGTTACCTTCACAGCCTCTGGTCTCTGAACTGTAGTCAAGAAACTGCTGGTATTGTGCTATTTTTGGCTCGTAATTAGCGCGTAACACGCAAACAACAACAAAAGAAAAAGTCTGGTTTTCTCTGCATGGAATGGACACTTTATTCTGACACTGCACGGAACTTGTAATATCACACAGGTTGTATTGTTCGGCTCCTGTCGATTTACAGAGAATGCAAATCTATACATGCTGGGCTGCTGTTTATGCTCACTCCACTTTTCATCTAACCCTGTTTCGTTCTGCCGTCCCATGACACACACACACCATTACCCATAATGCTACCTTTATAAAGGGGCCAGGCTGGCTCACATTTCTTTGCTGTGAGAAAACGCGCACAACATCCTGCGATGTTTCTGCGATTTGTTCTTGATTTTTTATTGTATTATATATTTCTGAAAAATCAGCGTATAACTAAAACCACGGAACTTAAAGCACGAATTGACAAGGGATCACTGTAGTGAAAACTGCGCAATTTTTGTTCCCCGTTCAAAGTTGCCACAGTGGAGTGAGCCACATGATTAGTTTGGGATAGGTATTATGCTGAATGCCCTTCCTGACGCATCCAGGGTTCGAACCCAGAAACTCCTTCATGGTAGGCAACAGGACCTCGTAGCTTAACGTTCAGTTTCAAAAATAGCCTTGGATTTTTGTCTGTGTAACAAGAAACCAGATCAATAGGAAAATACCACAAGTTTGTAAACTCATCAAGTGACCTACAGACTGCATAGCCAAAATGCTGATTTATGCTTCTGTCTCAAAGCTACATCATCGATATGTCATTGGTGTGAACCCTAGGCCGTAGGCTACAGAGTGGCTATTAATGTAACTGTACATTGCTTTGACACAGGTCGCAAGAAATGTGGATTTGCTCTTCTTCATCTTTAAATTCCCTGCTGCGAGTTTCTTCTTCATTTTCAAGGAGGGTAGAATGATTATTTCCTGCAGTGTCTGTAAAAACAACTGGTACTTCACATGTGTCAGCTCCAACTCACATAAGATATATTTTGTTTTCTCCATTGCTGTGTCTGAGCTACATATAGGAAGTAAAAAAAATAAAATTCAGCGCTGTGGGCTACAGAGTAGCAGAGATTTATAGTTCTGACATCAACAAATATCGAAAACTAAATGGAACCTACTGTGCCTCTGTTTACCTGTTGACACATGAATGTACATGTCAACTACTGAAAATGTCAGTAGTTGTCAAAATCTGACCCATTATATACACTGCCTCATGACTCTTTGAGGTAGTTCAGAGAGCAGCTGGCCAATACACCATCCAGTCACTTAAACCAAGCAGTTTGTTTGAATTATTTAGACGTCATTTTGCATGAAGTTCTTATTTTAAATGGGAGTTGCGTCAGATTTGAGCAAGCAATGTTTTTTCAGGTCTGCTAAAACTTAAAATATAAACCATAAGAGTGTAACAGAGAGAAAAAGCGTGAAAAACTGCAATGTCATCCCACCTTTCCTTAAAACAAAATGAGAGAGGAACAATTTAGAGAAAAAATGATGATGGGGAAAAAAATAGCTGCAACAGAGTCACACCTGGTATTTTAGAAGCAAACTGTGCTTCTAGATGGCTGTTATGTCCATAATTGGATTAAATAGCCTCAGGGGATACAATTAAAAAAAAAAAAAAACATTTTACAAGCAATAATATTTAACAAAGCTGACAAATATCCCACCATGAACACATATTTAACCCAAGGGGTAAATGATTTGATGATGACAGTATAGACTTCTCTTGTTAAGCCCATTCTAGTTTGTGTCTCAGAAGTGCAACATTTAATGAAAGCCAACTGTAAGTGAACTAATTCCTGGCATTTTGCCATTTCAGAAACATTTTTTTTTTGGTTGTTGTTCTTGTGGCAAATATTTTCTAAAAGCACAAAAAGATATTGTCAGGGAATTGGACATCATTTCAAGCTTGGTGGCATAAACAATTATATTTGGATGGCTTGTTCTTCTTTTCTGTATAATAAATTTTAAACAGTTTAGAGTTTGATGGTTTGCTTAGTTCAAAAAGATAATGACAATACACAAACTGATTATCAGACATGTGAAGCATGGCTCAATATAATGGACCATTTCTACTCCATTTGTAGCTATATGTTGCTTATTTGTCAAACTATATTACTGACAAATATAACCAACAAGGTACAGTGTAGAGAAAAATAAGACAACATGGAAAAACGTAGACCATCTGAGCTGATCGAAAGGACATTCATTTCAGACACTTCAGACACACACAGCCATGCTCAAGATAACCACAGAAATCCAAGTCTATTATGTTATGTCCTTTTCATATTGATTTTTTTCTCCAGTAATATGTGTTTGCAAGCTTATCTTTATTTCTTATCGCAGAACATCAAGTTCTGGAAGTAATGTGGGAAGGTCACATGAGCGGGGAGGGTCTGGGAGCCTTCCCCCAGAAAAGGGGGCCAGCCTATTGTGCTAACCTTTCCATCGGAAAAACAAAACAAAGCGTTGTTTTTGCACATGTTGGTGCTTGTGCGGCCTCAGTGTGCATCAAATTATGTTGCATCGTTTTTCAGTTAGTTTTGTTCATCTTCACATAAAGGTATTTTCACTCTAGCTCAAATGTAGCACAACATGTCATGTGACAATAATCAATGCTATCATTGGTCAATAGCGGTCTTAGCAGAGTGTTATTTTTCCATGACAACTGGCCTGAAGCAAAGAGCTGAAAAGCATGGGGACACAACAACTACCAGTTGTTGACCTAGAGTTGGCCATTTTTACCTCCGCCAAGGAGGGTAATGTTTTTGCCGGCGTTTATCTGTCTGTCTGTCTGTGTACAAGACAACTCAAAACGTTATGGATGGATTTTGATTAAATTTTCAGGAGTTGTCCGAAATGTGAAAAGGAAGAACTGATTTCATTTTGGCTGTGATCTGGAAGAAATCCTGGATTGTGGATCACTTTCAAATTTTCGATAAAATTGCGGTCAATGGGACTGAAATTTTTGTTTCTCAATATCTCCGTTAATTATTGCCCAAAACGCATGAAATTTGACAATGGGAACCTCTATTAAATTCAAAGGCTGATCCGGATCTGATCCAGAACGCGAATTTTTAAATCAAATCAAATCAAAATACTTTATTAATCCCCCAAGGGGGAAATTCAAATTTTATCGCAATCTGTAAATCGCTATATGGGAGAACTGTTGCGCTAGGCGGAGGTCTGCGCTCTCCGAGTGCTTTTCTAGTTCTCTATGTTATTCATTTGTACCAATCTAGAAAAGCTAAAGAGTGTGAAAATGAAGTGGCTGGAAGTTGATTGTCCACCACTGCTAGCGTTAGTTTCTTCTGTCAGGTTTATGTTCTCCTTCGCAAACAACAATGCACTGTCTACTATGGTACCCTCTTTAGCTCAAACACACATTGTACACCCTGCACCTTTAGAGTTACCCACCCTGGAGCCAGGCCTAGGGGAGGAACTCATTGATAAGTGCCTGATAGTGGAACCTTCACCCATAGGACCTGGTTCTATGGGTGAAGTGAGATGAGTTTAAATTCCTGTTAGTTCACTTCTTGCAGGAGGAATTTATCATAGATAAAGTCATGGGCCTTGGCAATGTCACATCGATGGTGTAGAAGGAGCCTGAGCTCATGCATGAGGTTTAACGGTATTAGCTAGTTATATTGTATTGAACTGAGTCTCTCCTAAATACACAGCTGGCTTTCCAGAACTAAATATTGAGAGGGGGGTAATATATTCTGCTCTGGAGAAGCCAAGAGTGAGAAACATTGGACTGAAGTGGGCTAACTCCAAGTCATATGAATTGGGATTGGGGTTCTTCATGATGCAAGAGGGTCGCTTCCCTGCACCTTCTCTTTGGGGAAAGGGTCCTAACTGTTTTTGGGCTTATGCACCAAATGGCAGTTTGGAGTATCCAGTCTTCTTGGAGCCCATGGCTGGGGTGGCAGAAAGTGCTCTACAAGGGGATTTCACTGTTCTGCTGGGGAATTTAATCCAAACGGTGTGATCTTGCATTTTTGTGGTCACTGTCCATAAGAAATGCCATGTTTGAACATAATGGTTTCTTTAAGTGCATGTGGCACCAGGACACCGTGAGCTGCAGTTCAATGCTCGACTTTATAGAAGTATCATCAGCTTATTTGAGCTTTGGATGCAAACTTGTCAATGCTTGTCATGGTGGCATTGCTTGAACCTGATGGTGTGCACCCTGGATGAGGGAAGTCATCAAGCTGAAAAAGGAATCCTATCAAGTAGATTAGCCCTTGGTATGCCAGAGGCAGAGGACAAATAGTGGCAGGCCAAGCAGACTGTACTTTCTGCTCTTGCTGAGGCAAAAACTTGGGTGTGGGAATAGTTAGGTGAGACTGTGGAAGGTGACTTCTGTCAAACCATCAGGTGCCTAAGGTGGAGAAACCAGTACTTCACCAACACTGTCCAATGAGAGGATGGGGCGCTGTAAAGGTTACCTATAAATAACACTGAGCTATTTTCTCATATAACATAAGATTTAGATGGGATATTGAGCATTTCCACATACTTGCACATTTTTCCTTTTACCTTCTGATGCGGTTTGGCTGTCATTCTCTGATTTTCATCTATTTCTGACACTAATTTTAGTAACGCACAGACAGTCTTCCTGATTCTCTGAATCTGTTAATGTTATTATGATTTGTAGATGCTGGGATCTTCAAAGTCTTTGCAATCTTACACTGAGGGACATTTTTTGAAAATGTTCCAGAATATTTAGATGCAGTTTTTCCTTAGATTGGTGAATCCTGCCAAAAAGAGCATTATATCCAAGAGGTGATGCCTTTTGGATGTAATGCTATAATGCTTCTTTTTTACTCGGTCATGTTACTGGCCTCTTGCCAATTAAGCTAATTAATTGTCAAATGCTCCTCCAATTGTTTTTGATTTGTGCCACTTTTTTTGAGTGTGTTATTTACAGAGCAAAGGCTGATTAGGTCCAAGAAGGTAAAGAATTTTCTGTAATTTTTGTTGTTTACATCATAATGGGTGTGTTGGCGCAGATGTAAAATAAATCTCATTACTGGCTTTCCTCTTTGATTTTGCCCAAGATTGAAGACCTGATATTTATTAGTTCTTAGTAATAATCTGATAGATAATTGAGTCACCATGAATTGTATTGCATAGAAAAGGTAGGTGCTTTATTTGTTTTGTATGTGTGTGCGTGTGTTGTTTTTAATAAGTCAAAGCAAATTTTTTAGTGAGGACTTAAAACTCTGCTGAGCTGCGGCTTTAATGCAATTTGGCTATTGTCCATAGAACTAAGTGCAAAGGCTGACAATACATTTTGTTATCCGAGAAAAAAACATCAACATGATGTAAATTACTTGACTAATTTATTTCTCATGAATGCCGTGTCCAGCTGAAGACTGCAGCAATAACAGCACTCTGATACCCTTCTCCATTGCCTCTCCATTGTGATGTTAATTGTCAAGGAAAGTCTTTACTGATAATGCTTTATCTGATGATGCCTCCTGGGACACACCCGCTCCTAAAAGTAGGGTTTATTCATTGTCTGTATGCATTTTGATCCTATTGAGGAACATATATCCATGTTTTTGGACTGTGGAGTGATGGCCATCCAGGCAGGGCGGGGGGGCTTCAAGCACCACACAGAGAGCTTCAGTCAGGAGCCTTCTGTCTGTGAGGCAACAGCATAACAACTGCACCATCACTGTGCATACATTCATAAGCCTGCAACTCCACTGTCAATATGAAACAAAGTTAAAATACCTTTTTAGTATCCTCCTTGCCACTCACATGTTTGAGAGATCTGTGTGATAATTCATGTGTGGTCCAGTGTAATAACAGTGAAGGTTGAGGCTAACATGTCTCAACTTCTGTTAAAAGCAGCAAAAGCATTTGCCTCCCTGGGTGTACCCTGCTTGTTTACTGTCCTTCCCACAAATTATGATTCAGTGACAATTTCATGATAGCTGTTTAAGGCTTAAATTATGATCCTTTTAGTCAATCAGATTTATTTTACTTCCTACAGGTAAAATTTAGTCCAACATGTCATAAAAGCCTTTTACTTTGCACCACAAAAAATATATAACCTTGCTTGAGAATTTTTTGTTAATTTCATGCATTTTGGATCTTTGGGAAAGGCTTTTAGTTTCAGGTTGGTAATTGAAAAAGTATTGTCTGCCAAGAGAATATCTAAGTAGTTTAAGAACGAGGACCACTGCACATAACTGAACTTTTAATTAGAAGTTGTGTTTAATTGTGCTTCCACACAAACTTATACCCTTGCATATGTGTCACTTACCTCTATATTTTGTTTTTCTAATTCCACTTTTCTGGGTTTTATCACTCCAACTACACCACTGTATAATCAAAAGCAGTTCAACAAGGACTCGAAACAATTACCACCTTACTGAAAACTTAAAGAAGGTTTCTTGGACACAGCAAGACTGCATTTCATGAGGCCTCCATTTGTATTTCAGGGCACACAAAAAGGTTTGTGTTCAGAACTCTGCAAGACTGGAAATATTAAATATGTATATTTTTAAAGTTTCATTTGAGTTTTTCTGACTAAAAGAAAGTAGGACAGAAACATGCCAAAATAAGGTGAGAATGTTCACATCATTATCTCTGAAATCATTTCACTCGATGTTTCACATAGCCTTTGAGCACAGACAAAATTGAATGCCGGGTTCAATTTAATTGCCTTTGTGCTGTTATCATCCTCCCACAGAATGGCTTTTATCAAAATCATTATCTAATGGCTGAAAAATTCAGTTTAAAGCGTGCACAGCTAGCAACAACTGACTCATATTCTGTTTCATGGATGCTTAAATGACCCACATCCATTTTCCTCCCACATCCTCGGCTTCCTCACCAATACTGCAGCTAACATAACCCTACAGCACATTACCCAATAGGACTGAGGCTAAAGAAACACAAAAAGCAGCAGATGTATGGGTTCATTTGTCATTCTCCTGAGCCTCACTCATTTACCTTGTATCTATGGATGAGCCCATGCCAATCACTGAGCAGGTGCATTATTTCCCACTGCAGCCAGCCTCAACCTTTCCTTAAATTATTCTCACACTGCCCTGCCTTTGAACCTACAGTAAAAAGGACATTTAATATGTAACTTTTATTATAATATGTGAATTATGTAGTGCCCTCATCTATTAGACTGAAATTACTTTCCAGTGATTGTGACATGTACAACATTAATGCATATATTAAATCATTATAAGGTAGCATACATTCATCATTTAATTAAATTTCCAGAAAATATCTTGGCACTCAACACAACAAATTGGTGTCTACAACAAAGTGAGAGCACAGCAATGTCCATCTGTGGCTTGTGGCAACAGGTAAGCCTTATTACTGTTGTTCAGCAGGTATAATTCAGGCAGCTTACCAAGGCCACAGGTCATTTATGGTACTAAAGCTGAACTGAGGGGACACAAAAAGAGCAGAGTAATACTGCTCTCCTCCCAAACAGCTGTATAAAAAGGATCCAGATGTGTGACTGGATGAATGCGTGGACTAAAATGACTAAACTATGCCTTGGGTAAAAATGCTGTTGTCAAAGGAAAAAAGAAAGTCGCAGGGTATGGGGTGCACCCTAGACAGGTTGCCAGTATGATCCTGAAAACAGTCACCATATTCTAAATGATACACATAATAAAATGAGAAAATAGGGTCTAAACTGCAACCCTTTATGTGGCTCTGAATGCCAAGCCTCGCTAAAAAGTCCCGAACCCTAACTAAATTCAAAATTGCTCCTAATTTTCTCATTGATGTGTGAATGTTTATATGCTACAAATAAAGTATAGCATTAATGCTTCGATGAGGGGAAACACATTGTAGAACCAAACAGATGTTAAAAGTGCCATATGCAGTGTGGACTATTAACTAATTAAACACAGTAGTATGTTAGTCTCTTTAAGAATATGTTGCTGGTATAAAAAGAAGCATTTTCTCAATTGTAAATGTGTTGTTATAGTTTGTCTTAATTGATAATTGAAAATCATTGTATCCTTTTCTTGGTTACATTTAACAAACCATATCACAGTGGACAGAGTGTTGTTTTTAATATTCATTTGAAGAAACACATAAGCTTGAGACTTTTTGATGAGCTGTATTTGTTATCCTACAGCATACATATTATTACTTTTGAAAGGGAGGATATATTTTGAAGTGGGCTGCCAGAATTATGACAAATGCCTGGTGAGTATATGTACTGATATTCAGTGGACTTAATGCTCACTTAAAAAGATGACCATTAGGGGCCTCGTTTGAGGCTGACTAAAAGGCTCATAGTCAGAATCTGAACTTTAAGCTATTATCATGGTAATGACCACAAAACTCAAAGCCATGCTTTGAAAAGTCACTTGATATGAGAGCTTAAAAGCAGCCTTTTTAAAAAAATTGCTTCCCAAGGGAACATAACTGAAAAGAGAAGGAGACATGGTAGAGAGGACAGGGAGACAGGAAGAAAAAGTTGAAACTACATGAATTTGGTCTGCATTTTCTTTTAAGTCTGACCTGTTTCCCTGCAACAGACAATGGCACATTAAGCATGCTTCTACGGTGTCATTGGAAGACTAATGAGATGGCACCAGGCCTAGGAATGGCTCATTGGCCTGATCCACATTACTCTCCTTAAGATTTTCTTCATCCCATTTGGGCCAGCCATGCAACAGATCGTATACCTCTACAGTATACCTGTAGATTGTGATGAATAATACAATTGCACCGCATGAAGTGCACAGCATACCATTATTGAAAATGTTACTAAATTATAAAAGATGATAAGAGGATTTTTTTCTTTTTCTTTTTTCTTTTTCATGGTGAGATCCTTGAAATCCTTGTTAATACTTTACCTGCAGTAGACAGCACTATCAGTTTCAATATTTAAGTAGGAATTTTGACAGGGAGATAAGCTAGCAGCAACTCAGATATACCGTATTGGTCTGCATATAGGATATTTTATTCTAGAAATCATTTTCTCAAAAATGGGAGTCGTCTTATAATTAAGGTCTAGATTTTTCTATTGTCATTACTAGGGCTGCGCAACGATTAAAATTCTTAATCGCGATTAATCGCATTATTTCCCTGATTAATCGCGATTAATCGCATTGTATACGCAAAATCAAATAATGAATTCAAAAGTAGTGTAAAATCCACTTTTATTTAAATGTTCTGCTGCCATATGAACTAAAGTGCCATAACATTTGTTGTTCAAACTTTTAACATCAGCACTTGTCAGTAACACACATTTAGTGAAAATCTCATCTTAAAAAATGTAAAATATAATAAAGCTTATTGCCACTGCCGGGGCATTAATGTCATCCTGTTTTTATAAAAAATAAAAAAAAGTCTACAAACAAAATCCAAAAAAAAGATTGTGACTCAGCAGAATCATAACATTAAAACAGGTAATCTCTCTCAGAAACTTTTAAATCAAATCAAAAATTAAAAAGTGACATTTTAATAGGTTTTTCGTTTTTTAATCTAACAAAAAAAAAAAAAAAAAAAAAAAAAAAAAAGGAAAAAATGCCTGTTTTTTTTTTTTTTTTTATATTTCAATTTTAGACTTGGATCAAAAAAACGAAATGAAAAAAATGGTCCACAGGACTGAATTTGTTTTAAAATCAATGACTGGACTTTCAGTTGTCGTTACACATCTGTGCCACTAGATGGAGCCGCACTGAAGTAACCAGTAAGTGAGCAGATCTGATGTAACATGGAGGAATGACGCGAAAGTTTTGTTGCAGTCCAGAATTTTCTTTTTCAGACAGAATTGTTAATATTGCTACCTGAGTTGCTACCTGAACTGTTAAGTATACAGATTTTTATCGTTCTTCATGTCTGTTCTAGTTTTTTTCCCATGTTTACCTGCCAATTATCTTCCGGTTCGGCAGCAGGCAGTAACAGACTTTTCAAAACAAAAGCATTTGATCAATGTGCGTTAACGCGCGTTAAAATAATTGTCGGCGTTAATAAATGAATGCGTTAACGCGATAATAACGCGTTAACTTGCCCAGCCCTAGTCATTACACATGTGCGCCACTAGATGAAGCCCGCACTAAAGTAACCTGTAAGCAAATGGAGCATCTCAGTAAACGCATGCGAGCAGATTTGAAGTAAAATGAAGGAAGCACGCTACCTGGATCGGCCATGGCAGAGCTTCTATGTTTTGTGTCAAGTTGGCATCTCTCCCTGACTCTACTGCTTCCTGTTTTACTTTGAAGGTCTGTCTTGTCTTCATTGTTTTCAGCTTTTCTTCCTTCCCTGTGTTATCTGGATTGTCTGCACCTGCCTCTCGTTTGTCCCTCTGTCTATTTAAGTATTGCCTTTTCCCCCTGTCTGTACTGGTCCATTAAACGTCTTTGGTGTTTGAAGCTGGGCTTTTTTTTCTGCTCGTCTGCTGGCTCCTCTCCAGATTCCCCGCTTTGGATTTTAGTTAACTTTGGATTTTTCTATTTTTGTTTAATAAACCTTTTTTTTTTTTAACTCTTGCACTTTGGGTCCTCCCTTAAAATATTCGCAACAACCCATGACAGAATGGACCAGCCAACAAATGGACCCAGCAGGAGGACTCGCTGCCTTTCGGGGCACCTGACTTGGCCCTGGGGGGTCCCCAAAAGCTTCCATCAGGCTGGCTGAAGCTCAGGGGTTGGCCCAGCCTCCTATTCAGCAGAGCTTGTCACAGAGGCGACGGAGAGGACGTCTCGGAAAAGGCGAGGCAGGTGCTTGCGGTCCGGGGTGACCCCACGGGCTGCCAGTCCTCGGGGGTTTCCTGTTGCCGTTGTGGCTCCCATCTCTGCAGGAGCTGCAGGCGCCTCAGTCTCTGTCTTCGCTGTTACAGCAGGAGCTGCAGGCGACCAGATCCCATCCGTCACTGCTGCAGCTTGAGCTGCAGGCACCTGAGTCTCTGCCTTCGTCGCTGCAGGAGGAGCTGCAGGTGCCTGAGTCTCTGTCTTTGCAGCTGCAGCAGGAGCTGCAGGCACCTGAGTCTCTGCCTTCGTCGCTGCAGGAGGAGCTGCAGGTGCCTGAGTCTCTGTCTTTGCAGCTGCAGCAGGAGCTGCAGGCACCTGAGTCTCTGCCTTCACCGCTGCAGGAGGAGCTGCAGGCGCCTCATTCCTTGCCTTCGGCTCTGTAGCAGGAGCTGCATCCGCCTGAGTCTTTTCCGCCTCGTTCGCCCGCCTCGTCTGCTCCTGGCTCCCGTCCAGCAGCACGGACAAGGCGGGCGGCTGGGACGTATGGGACGGATGGGATGGGACTTGGGCAGCTGCAGCTCCTGCTGCTCGACCACCTCAGAGAAAGCGTCTCGTCCGCTCCTGGCTCTCATCCGTTGCTGCAGCCACCCGCCTCGTCAGTCCCTGGTTTTTGTCCGGCGCCGTGGCCGCCCGCCAGATCTGTCTCTGCCATCTGCCTGGCGCTGAGGCCACCCGCCTAAACTTTCATCGTCTGGCCTGGAGGCCTAGTGACTGTCTGTCTTTTTTTTCCTTTGGTACCAAGTTTTTTGTGTTTTTTTAACTCCTGCACTTTGTGTCCTCCCTTTAAATATTCTCTACAAACCATGACAGGTTTTTGCTTATTCACTGAGTCATAGTCTCAGATTTTAAGAGAATAGTTTATTAATCAGTACTATACTTTGATCTAAAATAACAGGTGAACCTGACACATATCTTACCTTAAGTATGGTGCCATACTTCCTAAAAAAGATGAAATCATTAAAATGTTTAACAATACAGCAGAATGTTATCTTTGTGTGAGTTTTTTTATGGTCATTGTACAATAAAAAGTTGTTTTATGAATAACCCTATTGTTATATTTCATAATAGGGGTCGTCTTATAATCAGTCATCCTATATTCAGGCCAATACAGTACTTCTATCTCTATTGTTGTATCCCCTTTAAGCATGGGTCCTGAAAGCCTGAAGGTTCTGAGCAAGATCTTAACTGTTCCCAGTATTGCACTCTTCTGGGCCACAATCTCAGATGTTGTTCCTGATACCTGCTGGATCCATCCACCCAACTTGGATAGATGGCTCTCGAGACATCTGGGGTATTTAAGACATGAAGCTTCACACCAAGAACAAGCGTGACATTGATTCACTATTTACCTTGTGTTCTTGATCTCCTTTTGGAGGTGTCTTCCATCTTGACCCTGAGACCCCCAGTACATATTTAGCACAGATGTTTCTGTGCACTATGCCAGCTACATGGTTATGGTATCCCATGTATGCTTTGTCTGCCAGCATCTTACACCTTGCTGTGATATGCTGCACTGTTTCAGGGGAATCTTTACATAGTCTGCATTTAGGGTTCTGTCTGGTGTGGTAGACCCTGGCCTCTATTGATCTTGTGTTTAGGGACTGTTCATGTGCAGTCATGATTGGTGCCTATGTGCTGTCTTTTCCAGCCATTGGATGTTGTTTCGAAGTCAGACACATCTTCAGTTTGATGGTGATACATGCCATGCAGGGGCTTATCCTTATCCTGAGTACAATCTAAGGATGGCTGGACAGAGGGTGACACCCTCTATGCATTGTAAGGAGTTTTCCTTGCCTTGACATTGGTGGCTTGCATCTCTTCCAGTGGCCAAGATATTATGCCAGTGGAGTATCTGAGTACCAGTGGGGCACAGTCTGAATCTATTTTTTCCCATTTAGCTCATTCTTCAGGACCTGCTTCAGCCTCTATAGGTATTTGGCTGTGGCTGACCACCTCCGTGCTGCTTCCTCGTGATTGCTAACAGCCTGTGGGATCCCCAAGTATTGGTAACTGTCTAAAAAATCTACTATATTGCCTTCCAGTAGTTCCGTCCCTTCAGTTGTGATCATCTTTCCTCTCCTAGATACCATCTTCCCACACTTATCTAGTCCGAATGGCAATCCTCATGTTGCTGCTGTAGATTCTGGTGAGGTGAATTAGGGAGTCGATGTCATCGTCATTCATGGCGCACAGCTAGATGTCATTAATGTAGAGGAAGGGGCTGATTTTTGTCTGCACCCATAGCCACTCTTGTTGATGATCTAACTGAGGGGTTCAGGCCTATGCAGAACAGCAGGAGGAACAGGACATCTCCTTGATATAATCCATGTTTTATGCTCACCTGTGCCGCTGGCTTTTAGTTGACCTCTAGAGTTATCGTCCTTAATGAGTTCTTGATACAAGCAAATAGGGTCCTGTTGGCAGGCACTCCAGTATCTATGTTTGTGGCAATGAGTCATAGGCATTTTTGTCATCAATCCAAGCACAGGTTTCTGTTCCTGGTCTTACAATCCCAAACGTCTGCCCTGTCAAACAGTAGCTGGTGCTTGGCCCCTCTAGTGTTATTGCCAATTTCTCTCTGTGCTCTGCTCATAAATTGATCAATGTGGATACTCATCTTAGTCGCTATGATGTCTGTTGTCTAAGCTTCCATTTTAATTTATATTAATAATTAATTAATTCATCAGAGAGCTCTTCAGACTCTGAGGCTGGATTAAAAGCCATTATTACCTTAAGACTACAGTAGGCATGAAGAGACCCATGGTTTTCCAAATCCAAGAGCAACTAAAAACAATTTGTCCTACTGTAAATGTAGGCTCTTTAGCACAAGATCTGACACTCATCTAGTGGGAAAAAAACAAAAAATAAAATTCATCCAACTAGCATCTTTGGGGCAGAACTAACTGGCAGATTTATAATGAGGGCATGACATAAACTACTTTGGCATTGTATTTTTGGATGTGCAGTGGTAAGGTAGAACCTGAAAGGCGTGAACACATTAACAATTCCAATTTGAAATGACAATTAAGACAATTAAAGGACATCTTCAAGTTTCCTCCGGTGAAAACAGAATGTCTCTAGCCTGCACAGGGGCTGAGTTATGGTATGAAACCCCAAGGGGTCCAAAGGACCACTTAACACCCCGAGAATGCAGAAAATCCTAACACCACACAAGAGTTAAACTAAAGACTAGGAGCGTTATACCACTCGTTTCAAGATAAATGTTTATCATAGTGGAAGTGATATATGTTTTTTTTTGTCTGAACCAAAGAGCAAACTTGGAGTATATCATCAAACACTACTTTATCGTTAGGGTGATGTGTTATTATGGTGACAAAATTAAAGCTGCAGTGGCTAAGAAATGTTCTACAGTACTGAGATGCTCATTAGCAGTGTACTAATTACCTTGCGTTTAATGGTATGTGGAGCTGCTGCATGGGGAAAAATAAAAATAAATCCCTTTTACATCATGACCATTGGAAGAGATGGTACCAAATCAAACTCAGGCCAACAAATAACTGAACCAAGGCAATAAGTGTTTATTTGGCCCTGACATGCATGTGGACAATATTTAATACTATTCAGTGTCAGGCAGTCCCAAGAAACCTCATATTTATTTTCAAGAAATAATGTTTCTTCATTGAATATTCCTCTCCTTTTCTAATATATTCCAGGCTTGTATTGTTGATTTACCAATTAAGAATAAGTAAACTAAGGTAGAAATTGAAAGGCTACTGTACCCTCCCTTCTGTTACAAAAGTACATCTCCTCATCTGCATTAATTTTGGCTTGTGCTGGCAATAGCAAGCAAACTATCCATCCCTGCTTCGGTGTTGAAATAAAATGAACAAAGGTAAAAATTTGCTAAAACTTTCAGGACTTTTCTTGGAGAAAAATGTAGATAATGATATCTGAAAATGTTTCAAGTCCTGTGAAGAAAGTCTGGTGTTTTTTTTTTTTTCATTAAACTAAACCTCTAGTCATCTGTCTAGTCAATTTTAAATTGACTGTCTAGTGAATTTAGCAGTTGTTAGAACATCATTTATAAATTAAATTTAATATCATCCTTGGTCAGGCAGTCTCGATTGAGTATCCCTCTCCTCTCTCGAAGTATTTAAGACTGGTGATTGATACATGCCAGTTATTAATGTGCCATTCTCAATTCCATTAGGTCAGAAAGTGCATATATGTATTTATGTACTGTAGATCAGATACAGTATCTTGCATTATGAATGACACTTGAAACTCGGTGTTGCCCAGTCCCCTGAAGCTTTGCTCCAGGCTGATATGCTCCATGGAATCACAGGCATGGAAAGGAGGGCAAAAAGAATGAGAATAAAGTGTAAAAATGAGAACATAGCATTGGTTGGTATGTTAGCACTGCATGCCCAGGCAGACTTTGGGGAGGTAATTAATTAACAACAACAACAACAATAACAACAAATGTCCAAGCTTAGACCTCCAGGGGGACCCTGTGCTTCCTCAGATCTCTGTCCAAGAAATGGATGGTTGGGTTGGGTGGATTTATGTGGAACAGCGATCCATTTAAATAGGTTCCTCTTGAGCAACTACTTTGGATGAGTCAGACACTGAGACAAAAATCCTACATTATACCTCAGGAATAAAACTGATATTCATAAATTCTCAAATGGAGATATCTAAAAATGATAAGACTTTTTTTTTTCAACCTCATATATACTGTCTGACTTAGTATTTTCCCACAAACTGAATGTTTGTTTTTTATTGCTTTTTTTTTTCTTTTCTTTTGGGTCAGTTTTCTGATGGCACACAAATGCTCACATTTTCAACATATTAGCATGGTATCAAAGCTACGTTTTTAACATTTCCAACAAAAACACCTCAAATCCCTCCATGCATGTTCAATTAAGAAACAGACTCAGAATGTGAAAGTGGACAGCACAACGTACCACAGCAGAAAAGGTCACAGCTGGACATCTGTGTTGGTAAATACTGTACTCATCACCTGCTACTGTGTACCATTTTGGAAAGTGTCACTTTTCACTCATTCATCAGTCATACGGGCTATATGTTTTTCTGTATGTGGTGAAAGAGTCAGAAACCATCTGAATGCAAACAATAGACTCCTTAGTTGCCAGCAGCAGAGACCGTCTTGATAAGTGAAATAGATCATTATTGTGTACACACTGAAGAAAACTGATTTCTTTCATGCTAGTGTAAGAAAGATGATAATACCTCCCAAAAAACTATGGTCACTATCCCTGTGATGTTTGCACTATGCAAACACGTGGGTTGCCAACACAACAGATCCAATTTTCTTACTACTTGTGGTTTGGACTCATAAGCTTTTAGCGTTGGAACTTTTGAGCTTTAGTCTTCATCCTGGCCCGCCTCATTTATATCTAAGAACACACAGGACACAGAGGGACTGTGTTTGTTGTTGTTTTTTTGTTTGTTATTGCATCAAAAATACACACAGGCACAAACACAGTTTTCAACATACACTTGCACTGAGAAGCACTTGCTGAACCTTTTCCTGCATTCATGCAATATCATTTTTCCCACTGGTAATTAATAAAGTATTATTGAACTGAAGTAAATTGAATTCTCTACTTTACATATAGAATTCTATACTTTTTCTATGGTTTACATACACATATAATACAGAGTAACCAGGGAGTGAAACCTGCATGGATTTTATTTGCGGCACATCAAAGATGGCAGATTAGGCCACAAACCTATCAATGATCATAGTGGTTTTTTTTTTTTACCTGTAAGTGATGGTAAAGGCAGACAAGAGTAGAAAGCAGCAAGCATCACGAGCACATTCAGTCAGCTAGAATTCTCTGGACAATCACCTGCTCTATTGTCCTGTGGGCTTTAGCTTTGTGTGTTGTTCCTTATCACAATCAGTCAATATTGTGACAGGATTCTCTGCCCGTGGAGCTGTAGAAATCATTTGAAAAGAGAGAGTAGCTTTGGAAGATAAATAGTCTTTGGGATGTAAGGATTACAAAGGCATTTATTCCACCAATGTCTTGATGCAAAAAACAAAAAAAATATTTTTGGAAAACACATTGAATCACTATTTTTTGTAAAAGAAGAAAAAAGAAGAAGAAAAGAAACAAAAACAACACTAACACTAATGTTTTTGGTCAATGAGGTATACAGTATGTACACTGAGGCAGTGACACAAACACAATTTTAACATTTATTCCTTTTGAAAGTATGAACAATGAAAAAAAAAATCTTCATGGTTTGATGTTACAAAAAGATAATGAAATGAATGAAAAACAAAAAACCACATACAATATAAAAGCTAATGGCTGCTAATGGCAGCAGGTTTTACAAGGTGTCATCAGCTACTCCAACTTCACTGACACCCCCCCCCCCCCTTTTTTTTTTTTTTTTTTTTTTTTTTTGTTCCCTGAGTGTGTCTGTGTTTTGGTTGGGTTGGGTGCAGTTGGGGCCACGGTCTCTACCACTGCTGAGACCAAACCTAAGCCCTTGATCTTGCCCCGCCCAAGAAGTATATGATTTCAATAAAACGTTAAATGACTGAAGGCTTTCAAGTAAAAAAGCCATTATGTGTCCTTACAGAGAATTTTTCCCCATAATCACAAAACAAAATGCTTTTCCCAGCTGTTTCTGACCTTCAGCATAGATAAATTACTTTTTCAACAGCAACACAAGTGCAAGATTTACATTACTGATCAATAGGCAAAACAGTCCTTAAACATGCTTCACTATCATGCATTGTATGTTAAGAGGATACAGTGTTGCATGAGGGTGCTACTGCTGTTTTATTAGCTCCCTCAAACTCAATTTCCATTTAATTTGTGAGCTGGCTCCAGAGTCTGCTCCTGGCAGCTAAAGGTGTAAATCTGGCCTTATCTGGCCCCAGCATGCACAGTTCATATCCACACACTCTGTGCCAACAACAGATCTATAATTCACAGCCAAGCACACCCACGTTATTGGCTGCATCGTGTATTAGAAAATACAACACAGGAAAAAGAATTCAGTGTTGTGTCATCCAAACAGTACAGAAGGCAAGAGGGTATGTGTCTTTCCCCAGAGACATCCATGTGATAGAAACTTTTCTGTAGTGCTATTACACATGAAAGACGGGAACGCACGGTGTCAAACTTTTTACATTTATATTCTGCTCGGAGGTTTCTTGTATCATTATGCCAAAGCGAGGGTTAATGTCAATGTGACCCCTCAGGTGAAAGAGTGCTCTGTTTGACACGTGGGAAATTATTCATCCAATTAGGCTAATTAGATGGGATAGGTCAGGGCATATAAACTGTTGAGTGAAGCTGAATAAGCTGAAAAGGCTGTGGAAAATTATCATCAGGAAATACACTAGAGCAACCGAATTAGCTCCCAAATCAGATAAGAAAAAAAAAAGTTTCTACAATGGTGCCTGACCCAAGGCACTCGCTTTCATTTGTTGACTCCCCAATAATCCAATCTTCAAAAGTGCCATCATTATTAAGTGTTAAAAAAAAAAAAGTTTAAAATCTTTTTCCTGGAGGTAACTAGTTATTCAGCCTAAAACACTTTCAATTTTTCATTCATCCAAGTGGACATTTCAGAGTAAAGAAACCCACTTCTTATGATGAAATATCCGACATCAATGAACCACATTTTAACATCTAAACAGGAAGTGAGCTATTGCCAGCTGGTCTTGCACTCTTCATAACACCAGCCGGTGTGTAAAAGGTGGTACTGGAAGGACTTTGGTTCATTTTCCACAGGCCCTGGTCACTGAGTGGTGTGAAAGTAAAAAGAGAAATGCAGCACATAAGATGAGGATTGAGGGCCATCCCCCTGGTGTCTTTGTTAATGAGCATCACTGTGTAGGCAGAGGAGGAAGGCTTCAGCGCAGCGGCACGGCATCATGGTCAGCCTGATGGGTTATCTTTCCCAGCTCACTTTGGGCAAGCTGTAGGGAACAGACAGCAAGATGAGAGAGACATCAGACACTGGATAATTAGGACCACTTGAGAAAAGAGGTGTAAGACGATACTAAAGCGAAACACCTCATCCTTCCTTCCTTTTTTTTCCCCTTCTCTGATTCCTTGGGGTCATGCTTGTTTTCGCCGTGATATCTCTGTTAATGAATGAGCGCAGCATCTATTGCCCAGGGAGGTAGGGGTGGGGGGCAGTGCTCATGTCTGAAGAAGGAGCCGGGGATGGGGAGGGAGCACACTGGGTCTTGTTTGTGTTGTTCAGAGGCAGCTGTAAGCAACGAAGGGGAACACAATAACAATTTTCAGTCGCCCAGTGACTCCATAAGCACCCACTCATCACAAAGTCACAGGCATACAAACACAACTATAAACGAACACCTGCTGTTGGTTTCAGCATGTGAAATAACTCAACATCAGTACCATACAATATGTTGTACAGTATGGCGTAAAACAGCATGAAAGTGTGAAAAGCAGATAAAGCAGCAAGTACAGATGAACCACTCATCAGACTATGAAATAGTTTTGTGAGCATTAAATATTTTCTTAAATACATCATCCATCAATAATTTTATCACATTTTGTTCTGTGATCATTTTCATTTCAAAACTCAGTATTGAGAGTTTTTCACTGCACAAAGGATTTCATCATAAATACATTTTGATGTGTGAATACAAAAGTCAGCTTTCATATAACCAAACATTTTTAAACATAGCTTTTCACATAGAACATAGCCTTCTTAAACATAGCTCTTAAAAAAATTTTGGATGCAGATTTTATGGAGAATTTACAAATAGATATTCTCATCCAAGTAATCCACATAACACAGGTTACATCAGACACACCTGGCCAACAGACTGGCCTGGAAATATAACATTTCTGTGAGCAAGTGACTCAAAGAAACTCAGCAAAATGTGAAAGAATGCTGCCTGTGTGCTGTAGACTGCTTGAGAGCCCATAAAGATGATTAGAGATGATTATGGAAAGAAAAATGTTCTACAAGCTACCAAATATAATGGACAACCCAGCACAGCCTCTGCACAATATACTGATTAAACTATGGAGTGCATTCAGAGGCTTCTGAAGTTCTGCTGCAATTAGGACTGGTACAGGAGGCTGGTGCTGCCAGTTACAATAACTCTGAAAAATGACTCTGGGAGATGGGAGAGAGGACTGTTTTAGGATCATATGTATTAGCTATCTGCCTCTTAATTTCTTCTTCTTTTTTAAATAATAAAATAAAAGGTCAAAATAAAGATTTTTTTTTGTTTTTCCTTTTCATTTACTCTGCAGCAATTTAATTTCCCTTAAGGATTAATGAGATACTTATTCAATAAGACTATACAAGAGAAAAATGTTATGTCATGTCAGTTATGATACAACGGAGAAGAGGGAGACAAAGCTGCTTTTTCCAGCTCTACTTTTACCCAATACTGCTTTATTATAAAAATCATCCAACATCCAATTTGCATGATTAGCCACTGGATCACCTCTGCTTGTTCTCACCAGAGGACATCAGACACTGCTGCTGGTAAAAAACTAAGTGGTGTTCGATGCATACAGTCCCCTGAAAAATAAAGTATTACCTAATGTATTACATGCAAGAATATAATAAAATCATTTGGTTCAAGCTAGAAGAAAAAAAATTAAAAAAAATACATAAATTCAACAACACATTGCATCTTAATCGTTAGTTATTATTTACTGAACAAAAATTTAATTAAAATTCAGTGTGTTCAGTGTGTTGCATAGACTATTATTCCAGAGAAAAACTGCACAGTTTCTTTCCTGATGTTTCATCCGTCTGTAACAGATGCAAATCTGCAACTGGTAACTTAGTCCATTCTTTTTGGTCATGTAGTAAACTATACACATACTGGAAAAGTATTTTTCATTGTTTTTCTATGGCTTATGGGAAAAGTTGGGAGCCTAATCCACTTGTGGCCATTCTCGGAGCAACTACCCCTTTGTCTTCTACTAATAAATATCAGAAAAAGGCTATTCTATTTGGAACTGTGATTGCAAAAAAGTTAAGTTCTTCAGACATGGAAGGCGGACACTGCACCCACATACGATCTGTGGCTAAGAGAAATGGCAAATATGCTTCACCTGGAGAGACTGAGACTTTGTGATGAAAACAGAGAAGAAATTTAAAAAAAAATGTGGGACCCTGTTCTGCAGCTGCTCCAAAGAACAGACTGACAAGTTTATATGAAATATCTTGCTGTGTGTACCTCTTACTTTACTTTTTTCTTTGAATAGTTTTAAATATGTTTGGTTTATTATAACGACAGTGGCATTTATTATTTATGAGATGAGCTGATTCTGTCCATGTGTTATTCATTTGTTTTGGGGTGGGGGGAGGGTTTTGTTTCTTTTTTTTACTTTTATTTTTTTATGTTGTTTGTTTGTTTGTCCTGTGTTATGTTGAAAAAAGCAATAAACATATATTTAAGAAAATTCAGTGTGTAAAAAGCTAAGTACATCCCATGATTCAACATCACATAAGACCACCTGAAACAGAAATGAATTGAATTAATAATTCTCTTCTTGACCTTATCAGTCATTTCACATGTCACGTTTTTAGTGTTGCTTCACTTCAGTGCTTCAGGTTAGGCTTCTGGGCATTCAGCTGGTCTGGACTTTGACCCATATTTTGAAATTGGGTTGCACTAGAGTAGTGTGGAGTTGGGGGTTGAAGATATTTTAGTTCTCTTCTTCATTGTTTACTGCTTTTACGTTTTCGGTCGGTTAATCAGTTTGCTGCTTTTAAATGAAGAGTGCTTTGCAAAGACTGATTGATTCTTTGATTCTTTTGTACAACATTACCTCTGTTCAGTGAGGTTTTTCGGCGTTCGTTAATGCACAGCTCTAAATAAAGTCCTACCACAGTATTTTGGTTTGAGGTCTGGACTTTGACAAGGTCATTAGAAAACCCTGATTTTTTTCTTTTTTCTTGTGGACACTGGCCTTATGCATGACTTAATTTCAACCAAACTTTAGCGGTCACACAGATGGCCTGACACTCACCTCCAGAATACAGATTCAATGCCTGCAAGGTGCCACCGTTCTGCTGCTACAAGACAAGCCCAAATGGTCATCCTCCCACTACAGTTCTTAACAGTTGGTATGAGGTGTGCTGAAATGGTTTTCACAAAATGCGGCACTCTGCGATATTGCCAGACATCCCCAGTTTGGTTGTGTCATCCAAAGGAACTTGCAGTTTGTTCAGATGCACTCATAACTTGCAGATCTAAGTCCTTCTTTCACATGCTATGGAGAAGAAGATTTCTTATTACTGTAGAGTCCTTCCAAACAAGTCAAACTTGTCTTTTTTCAAATTGTACTGTCATGGACATTAACACGATAACCAAGAAAGTCTGAGACTTTTTGTAGTCTCATGTAATGCATGATGTGATCTTAGGGTGAACTTGTGTCTAATCCAAGTCACATGATTGTTGACACAAAATGTCAGCAATATGATATGACAGTGGTATGTGTTGGGCCGCAGCCACATGTAATAACACAAAGAGAAGCCTAACACCCAAGACAAAGCCTGAGTACATGGCTTTATGACAAAGAAGCCAAGAAATGACTCAAAGCGCCAGCAGGATTTTCAGTTTTAATGTCTTTACACCTTGGTGTAAAAGTGAATTCGCTGGCCTCTCACCGGGCCTGTACCCCAAAGACCATCAGGGCTCCTGACCTGTAGCAGCTCACTCAGGACAACAAATACAAGCACTCCTAGGTGCAACATCTGTCCTGATACTGCAATCTCCATGACTTCCCCAACTCCTACCACAGCATGACAAGCCAGCAACTGAGGGCCTACTTCCTTCAGCATTGGGTTTGAAGAGGCCCTCTGCCTGGCAACCACATCTCTCGTCTGGTTGTGCAGCTTCATCAGAAGGACCTGCTGACATGCCAACACTCCAAGGTTTGTGCTCAAATTCATTCCTTCTCTGTTGCTCAACAGTGCAATACCAGGTGACAGGTTGGCATAAATAAAACTACATCTAATTTTAAAATGATCGTACTGTTTGTTGTTTCCTGATCTTCAGGTGATGCCCCTTTTTTTTTTCTTATTCTTGTTTATAAATGACTTCTGCTATTAATAAGCCAAAAGGTGTTAATAAATAAGTGTTTAAAATACATATTAACAACCTTCTAATAGCCTTTTAATAATGAAATAAGAACTTTTTTAAAGCCCAACATATATAAATGCTTCACTGAGGAACTTACAGGATTTTCTCAAGAGACCTGATGCCTGTTGTAAACCATTATGGTCTGCGTCTGTTTTGTTTTTTTGTTATTTTTTTTACATGAGTTTTTTCCCTGCTCTTTTTGCTTTGCCTACTTCATTAAGTAAGGTATTATAGTTTTCTTTACACTAGAACACCTCACAACATTAATCTGGCATATTGATAACTGACAGTAATGGCCCTCTGTGTGGATTTGTTGTACTGGAGGAGCAGATTCATTAATGGTGGTGTCTTGGAGATGGTGTATTCTAAGCACTGACCAAAAAATGCTTAAGCAAAGAAACAAGCTTTTTTAGTTGTATTAGTCACTAGTTCAGCTGTCCAATAGTCATTTGTCATAATCATAAGCCACATGTGTCAAACACAAGGCCCGCGGGCCAAATGTGGCCCGCCACGTCATTTTATTTGGCCCTCAAGAGCTTGTGCATTATTGGTTTAAATTTTAAAACGTTGTTTTAGGACTTAAAATAAGCTTACCCCGCTTTAAAGCGCACATTGACAATAAACTACATCTCCCACAATGCTTAAGAAAAACCTCTACAAACTAACCCCAACATGTCCAAGAAAAGAAAAACTGATACACAAGGAAGGCAGTTTTATGAACGACAGGAAAACAAATATAAGTTTGTATCTCAAGGTGAAAAAAAAAGTTTTTTGTGTTATGAGGTGGTGTCAGTTGTGAAAGAGTATAATCTACGTCGGCATTTTGACAGGCAGAGTTAAGTGTACTAAATGTAGCTTACAAGAAAAAACAAAGAATCGATCCCACTTCTGAAACCAAGGTAATGGGTTCTCTGAGTGAACATCACCTGTGCGAGAGTGGGTTTACAACCACAAACCCTGAGTTTAATATAATAATGAGTTAAATATTTGAAACTTGAATACATAATAAACACAGAATCCTTTATTTATAAATATAATAAAGTGTAGTTTATTTTATTTTAATTCACATTGCATTTTGTTACACTGTCAATCAGGCCTTTCGAGGGCCACCATGATGCTGATGTGGCCCTCAGTGAAAATGAGCCCGACACCCCTGCTATAAGCTATTGCTTGTGTTTCATTTATTGACTTGTCCTTCAACATAAATGACAATAGAAATGAGTCATAGACTAAATAACAAGCCAAATATTCTCCATAGCAATGCATCGTTGCTGCCTTGTTGATTATGCTAGTGCTAGCTGATTAGCATGCTGACTTCAACAGATACAGCATATCTCAATGTAGCATCTTTCACACAACTTCTGCTAATTTGCAATTAGCTTTTTAAAATGTATTTTCATTGAATTAACTTTGAACAGGTATTTTCCACCTGACATGTTGTCTACATAGATGAAGTTATCTGTTTTAGAAATAACAGTCATATTTGGGATGATCCTTGGAATTGCTCCACATTTGATTTTAAAGCAACAGTGCGTGTACATAGATTGCTTTCAGCTTTCCAGCAATTCACCTCCCCCAACCCCTCAATTCACTTGTCCAGATGCTCTGTGCTGGCTACGCATGTATCTGCTAAAATATTCACACCTGGTCCTCTCTTGCTCACCCAGTTCCCTCCACAGATGTACCCTGTCAATCTAGATAAAGAGGAACATGACCAGCTAATCACATGCTGCTGTTTTACAAAACACAACTGCTCCAAGACTTTTCTTATAGAATAATAAAGCATTACTTATGTACTTTTCTCTTCCTCTGTCTTTGCCAACATAAGAAGGAGATCTCAATAAAGAATAGTTTCCAATGTGCACCCTACATCTGTAATGTTATAACACATGTCTATGGATTCAGTGCTTGTAAAGATCAATTAAAATGCAAAAGCTTTTATACTGTTAAGGAGATTAAGCTATAAACACTACAGCTCTGGAGTCAAGGGGGAAAAGGGGAAGAGTTTGAAAAGTGCCCATGGGGAAAATAATGTCTTAGCATATGATTATATTGTCGCTGGGTAA
This sequence comes from Hirundichthys speculiger, assembly GCA_018398805.1. Classification (NCBI taxonomy): domain Eukaryota; kingdom Metazoa; phylum Chordata; class Actinopteri; order Beloniformes; family Exocoetidae; genus Hirundichthys; species Hirundichthys speculiger. The sequence goes on from JAGFBZ010001679.1 coordinate 1,617,307, forward strand.
GCACTGTAAACAGTGTGGTTAATATTTCATGTTCTGGTCATTGTTTAATGGATTATTAAACTATAAATAGGCAGGAAAATTTGTTTTCAAACTGAGTCATCATGTTAGATTTATTGGAAGATCAGTTTTCTGAAGATCATGGGGGTCATCTTATATTATATTTCAGGCCTAACTGTAGATATCTCATTTCTTGGAGACGAAAAAATAATTCAGTAGGCCAAAATAAGCTCAAGGATATAAAGGATCAATTCAATTCAGTGCTCCCTTCACCATTTGAAACCGACTCTGAATGGACAGAGAGAAATGATTGCTATCTCACTTCAATCAAAGAATCAGAGGGGAGCTGTGAAAGGATGTTCAGTCCATTGTCACTGGAAACGGGTCTTCAGGATCTCTCTGGGGAGCTCCAAAGAGCTTACTTGAACTTTGGAAAAGAACACAGACAAATATGCACAACCACAGACGGCATACATTCACCAGTATCCCCAGTAGCTCCTGCAACCATTGGTGGATTTAAATCTAAAACGCTGCACTACAGTATGATTTAGGAGTCGAACAATGACCATATGTTGAGCTCTGTGCAGCCGCAGGGGGATTTCATTAGAGCTTGAGCTAAATTCTTTCCAAATGAAAACACACTGTAAATATTTCCCTGAAGGTGAGACTCTGCCATATGTCTATGTTTATTACGATAGCAGCCTTTTGACTCAGGGTGATGGATTTAAACAAAAAATACCTTTATTCAGATGGAAATGCCTGCTGTTACTCCAGCGGATACGTTTGGCAAATCAAATTATTCACAGTAAGGCCTCATATTTTATGTTATTGATTGTCGTTTGTTTTTGTTTTTTTTTCTTGGCTAGGAAGCCAAACAGTTGCGCAATGTAATGAATATTTGGTTGTCATGCTTGAAGTCATAGAAACCGCTTACAAAATTTGTTAATTGAACTGCTGTGCATAATTTCCTCAGTCACTAAAACACACACATTTTTATGATTTATAAAATCAGCCCCCTCTCTCTTTGACTGTTTAGGTCATGTTATCTTAGGTAAGTTTTTCAGTTTGGTAGAATAAAGAGGCATTTCTTGCAGATTTGATTTAATTTGGACTAAGAATATACTTATAATAGTAACTTGATTTTTTTTTTCTTTAAAGACCCCAAACTGTTACTATTTTAAATGCTCATATCATTTTAAGGTTAATGTTAGATCGTAGCAGTTGTAACATGGTTAAATAGCCATAAAGTATATTAACTGCCAGAGTGCAGGTATATTATGTGCATAAAATGTGCTAATGGCTGTGCAGAAAAGGTGACAGGTGATGAGCTGTCATCCTTTCATCTCCCCCTGCTGTCTTGAAAGGGAGAGTTTATTCCAGCTGTGTTCAGGCATTTCTTTAATCCAGTGAAAGACAATTCATGTGTTCCCAAATTCGTCTCCAGTTTTTGCCCCAACAACTAAAAGGAAAAGTAAGAGAAGGGATACAATAGGGCAAAAACCTAATCAAAGCTTTTTTTTTCTTTTTTCCTCTTTTCTTTTTAATCTTTGTTTACCGCCTGTTCATCTCTGCTCGTCTCCCTTATCTGTTCTCTGTTCTCTCCCTTCCTGAACCTTTATCTTTGTATCTGTCTTACAGCTGTGCAATACAGATCCTTTATTCTACCTCTTCTGCCATTATCTCCCTGGATTCACTTAGTCCCCATCTTGTTTCCACTTTCACCTTCTATAAACTGCTGTCATCCACTTCCTAATCTTAGAGCACAGCTTCATCCGTTCACATTGAGGTTTGGGCAACTGGATGGTCCAATTATAGGTAGAGAATGAAAGAAGCTCGATCAATCTGTGAACCACATGTAACCAGGAATTACACCTACAGGATACAAATTATTTTAATGATTTACTGCATAATGCTTATACATTTCTCCTGAAACTGCTCTCAACGAATGCAACTTTACCTAGTTTTTAGTAGTTTTGTACATAAATGACAAATTGCATTCAAATGTACAGTATACCCTTATTATTTGCAGGGGTTACGTTCCATCCTACCCCCCTGGATCACAAAAATCCAGTTCCTCACTGTACGGTCCGAACCGTGGTTTTTGTGTACAGATTCGGTACAGTTTCAGACCACCCGCTACCCTAAACCTGCGATCACAACATACCGAGTTTGCGAAAAGCACAACTCGCATGTTGGCGTGTAAAAGAGCGTGTCCAAATGGAATAAATGTGCAGCCGTGGCAGCTCTCATTGAGATGTCTGCTGTGGAGGAAACCAAGGAGATCTTTGTCAAGCTGTAAAAGGTTGGATCCGGGAATTTATTTCCGATATGTCTGAAACTGTTGGTGGTCGAGGAGGGACAGGAACATTAATTGTTCGTGATCTTTAAATGCGCATCCAATGATTCATTCTGCAGTATTTTAAAAAGCACATCAGCTGCGCCAAGTCGCACAACTGGTAACAACTGGATCTTACGCAGGTAAGATCCGGGTGTAGGGGGGTGGAAGATTGCGTTCTGTTAACTGTTTTCACTCTCTCACCGGTGTATTCAGCAGCAAAACCAAAATGCTCCCACACTGGTCATTAAAAAAGGTTTTTCTCAATTTCTCTACAACCCCTGGCCATGCCTGCTTGTTTTTTTTTTTTTTTTTTCTTTTTTATATAGGCTGGTCACTGTGAATGAGCGGAGGCGAGTGGACACTGACATGCAGCCTGTTGCCTAAAAGGCACGCACGCTCACGTGCAAGTCCAATGCAAAGTTATTGGAACATAAACACCGCGGGACATAAAAGCGTATTGTCCCGTGCAGGTCATACCGAACGGTTTGGTATTTTACAGAGTACCGTTGCATCCCTAATATATATATATATATATATATATATATATATATATATATATATATATACATATATATATATATATATATATATATTGGGGCTGTCAGTCGATTACATTTTTTAATTGTGATAAATCCAAAGATTTTCATAGTTAACTCGTGATTAATCACACATTAATCACATTTTTTAATGTTCTGTTTATCCATCCATCCATCATCTATACCCATTTTATCCTGTACAGGGCCATGGGGATCTGCTTTATTTTTTTTAAGATTTTAGTTTGAAATCCAGAAGTCCATCAATGCTGCCGTACTTTTTGAGGGCTTAATTCATCAGCTTCTTAGTGTCTTTTGTCGGGGCTGCTGCTTGACCGCAGTAACTTGCTGACGGTCCCTTAACTCAACGGCAGCATCGAGGTACTCAGAAGGACATTCAGTGCTGTTCCTTAGAGTTTTTGCCACGTTCACTAAGCTTGGAGGGTTGATGACACTTGTGAAATGTCTGGCATACTTATATCTACAAAATGATACCAACCTGGATGAAATCGGTGCCGTTTTCATTATGCTATTAAAGTTTAAAGAGGAAAAAAAACAAGCAAATGTCGGATGTGAAACTAACTTTACCACGCCCTGCGGTGGTAACTCAGTTCACAGCGACGGTAAATACAAATAACTTATTTCCTCTCAACAGACCCATCTGGCATCTGGCCCTTTTCTGTCGCCATGTCTGTCCCACACGTTGACTGTAAATACACTTACTGGCCGAGAGTAAGGGTTAACTTTGACAGCCCTAATATATATATATATATTGATATAGATATCGATCTATATAAAGATATAGATATCGATATAGATACCTGTTATCGGTTAACGATTGCCATTTTATTTGTCTCACAAGACGAACAAAATGACATTCCACTTAATGCATAGATCTCTACAGAAAAAAACTTGTTTTTTAATTTTGTATGTGTACAGAAGGTGTATAAAAAGGACTGTTTGTACATGCATCTCTGTTCAATTGCTCCCACCTTGTAATGAAACCGTATGAGTGGTATACCAATGTCGCACAAAGTATTCCCAAAAGATAAAAAAGGAGAAGAGTCCAAGGCCTCTACTTCAAACTGTTGCCTATTTTGACATAAATATAAAATAAATAGTTATCCAAGTCTATGGAAGCAGATTCCATGAAACCAGATTAGATGTCTAATCTGGTTTTCCTGTTTTTGAATGTTACCAATGGTTGTTACCTTGCTGTCAAACCTCTGTATTTACTTTTATGAAGGTGTCTCATGATTCTTGACAATGATAGGCCTACCTTCTCCAAAGTATTCCTCACTTCCACTGATGTTTTGTGTTCCTTCACCGAGGAAAGGAATCTGCAGTCATCAACAGCAGTTTTCTTCTGTGGTCTTCCAGGCCTTTTGATGTTGTTGAGCTTAGTACTTTCTTTTGTTTACAAAAAAATTACTGCTAAGGTTTTTGCTATCACTCTCATAGATTTATGTTGTTTTTGTCAGGGTAGTGATGGCTTCCTTATTTCTTATTGAAATCTCCTTGGACCTCATATCCGTTAGTTCCGGTCAAACAGCTGTCAAATATCAGTTCAATACCTAATATCAACTCCAGACCTTTTGTCTACTTTATTTGTCTTGAAGTAACTAGGAAACAAATCGAGTTACTTCCCATAAATAGAAGTACTCTGCTTAAAATGGTTGTTATTCTTAAATGGTTGAAACAAAATGCTTAAATGGTTAGGTTTTTTTCACATAAACACATGGAAGTGCGGAGCTAGTCAAACAAGTTTGAGTTGACTCAAAAAAAAATCATCTGTTTTGCACATCACAGGGATATAAGCTGTTTATTTGTAAGTCAGTTTGCAGAGATAGCAGTGTGTGTGTGCGTGTCTGTTTGTGTGCATGTGTGTTTTCCTTTTTGCTGACGGGTAAGAGGAACACAGTTTTAATCACTACTCACCCTCACACCCTGCTGACAGCGTCAGAGGACCAGTCTCACCCCCCTCCTATGATCAGCCTCATCAGCTGTCTGCTTAGCCTTCTATTCATCTCTTTATTATTTATATACCTCCACTTTGTACATACATATTCCCTAGGGAAACACATCCTTTGAGCATTTAAGGAGGGCTTCAGCTAAAGAACCTCAGGAGAGGAACTTTTTTCTTTATTTGTGTTTCACAGGAAAGCCAAGTTAGCTCTCAGTTTAACTTTGACATGAGCTTCTTTTCTATTTGACAGATTTTTTTTTAGGCAAGGAGAGGCCACATTTAAGGTAATGATCAGAGCAGGCTAGATTGATTTTTTCTTGACATACTACCAAACTTCAAACAGACAGCTTATATACAATGAACAATAGAACTAATGGCATGCCAATTAGTTATGAAATGACAATGTATTTGTTTACAGTGACACTAACTTTGAATTAAAAAAAAATCAATTGACAGATCTATTAAGTATTTGCTGTTATAGCTACGCAGGTTGTAATCTTTTAACTCAGCCGTTATCTTAAAACGCAACAAACCCTATGAGTACGACTAGCACAGGTTTTATGCTTCTGCAGCACCAGGGTCTGCTTCTCTTTCTTCATTTTCTGCCAGGGATTATCAAAATCTGCTGTTGGTCATGTCGGATGACAACATCTGGTCAAGAAACTAGAGCCTCTCCTGACTGTGTTACTGCACTGGAGAATGGAAAAAAAAAAATCCAAGGGCGGCTTTGGAAGCTTGTTTTCATATTACCAAGTATCTTTCAAAAGATCATTTAAGAATGACAAATGCAAAGCGTAATTCAGCTGTTATCCATTTTTCAAAAGTAGAAAATTGATAATTTACTACTGCTTTTGTGATAACTTCAACTCAAAAAGCAGAATACTCGATTAGGTTAAACTTTTTTTTTTTCAAATAACAGCTACAAGGACATTCAGAACACATATTTGCCAATGTCACTGTCCACTTTTGCATTCTTAGTTCCAAGTGACATAAAAGACCAAACATTGCACATTCACATTCATTTTTGTTTTGTAAAAAGAGAGTTATACAAACAAATCCCATTATCATCATCCCAGCACGTTTCCCTAGCACACCTACCTCAATACTACACTAAATACATTTACAAAATAAACTTGCCAATCAATCTTTTCAAATAAATATTCATGTAATTCACATACACTTCAGTTTCTGTCTTCTCATAAGACATTGTTCTGCTGTTTTCTATTTCATCACTAGATGTTACTGAAACAAAGTATTGAATGAATAAACCGATACTCGATATGAAGTGGTTCAATACTATTTCGATACTGCATTTGAACATCGCTATTGTTTCCATCCACAGTTGTAAAGAGTCTACGAGCTCAACTGATTTAGAACACAGGCTGTCAAGTTTTGAGGCAGAATGGAGGCCACCATGGAGGCAGTTACAGGTGTGCCGATCGCCACAGAATTGAGGTGAGGCATGTCGGCATTGACCCCCTCGGAAACAGGGACTGGGCTGAGGTCCGTCAACAACCTCAGAAGCGGGACTGGGCTGAGGTGCCTCGACCACCTCGGAAACGGATTCAGGAGAGCGTGCGACGACCACCTCGGAAGTAAGACCGGGCTGAGGTGCGTCAACCACCTCGGAAACGAGATTGGGAGAGGGTGCGTCGGCCACCTCGGAAACGAGACCAGGCTGAGGTGCGTCGACCACCACCGGATCGGGCTGAGGTGCGTCGACCACTTCGGAAACAAGACCGGGTTGAGGTGCGTCGACCTCCCTGGAAACAGGATCGGGCCGAAGAGCGTCGGCGTTGACCTCCACGGAAACGGCATCAGGCCGAGGAGCGTCAGGTTCAGCCTCCACGGGATCGGGCCGAGGAGCGTCGGCGTCGACCTCCACGGAAATGGGATCGGGCCGAGGAGCGTCAACTGCCTTGGAACCGGGGTTAAGGACCACCAGCTCCTCCCTCATCATTTTAAGGTCCCCGTATATAGTCTGTAACTCGGGCAACTGAAGGAGCTGTTGTCGGAGGGTCAAATGCCTCAGGAGGAGGTCATAAACAAAGATCCACCGACTCACGTCGTCAGTCGACCCCTTTAGGGACGATGTGAGTCGGTGGTAAATGTCTTCAAAAGTCCGGACCTTCTCCTGAAGGGGTACAGGACCCTCCCCAGCCACAATGGAGACAAGGTCGGGAGATGAAGGTGGGAAGTCCTCCCGGGATGACAGCCGAGATGGAGGCCAGAGGTGGAGCGTCCTGCCTGACCGCCTTGGCAACAGGAGTCACTCGAGGATCAGCTGCCCGTGGAGTAGCCCTGGACCACGAGCACCTGCCCCGCCTTCTCCTCGACGTCCTCCTAACTGCCTCAGAGGGGAGCTCTGCCAGGAGGCTGACTGGACCAAGCCCTGAACTAAGATCCGCCCGCTGGAGGCTTCTAGGTCCCCCCAATGCCAGCCGGGAGCCCCAGAACGAGGAAAGTTCCTCCTCAGCATGGGGGACGTTTTTGGCCGCCTCCCCGCTTAAAAAAGCCAGCAGGGAGATCGGCTGGTCTCCTGCAGTGTCCATAATGACTGGTCCGTTCTGTCAAGTTTTGAAGCTGAATGGAGGACCCAAATGCAGGAGTATGCTCTAAAAGAAGTATTTATTTTACAAAACAAAAAACCCAAAAGACCAAGAAAACCAAAATCCACAAAAGTAGTCGAAAGGGGAAAAAAAGGAAAAATCTAACACAAATTAAAAAAAAAAAACAAAAAACAAAAGTAATCCAGGTATCCAGGCCGGGAAACATGGAGGAAAAACAAGTGACCAAAAACCAACAGTACTTACAGGACATGAGACAACGCAAGACAACAGACCAGCACAGACAAGGGGAGATGACAAGACTTAAATACACAGGGAACCCAACGAGAGGGCAAGAGCATCAGGATAACAAGAGGGAAGGAAGCAAAACTGAAAACAATGGAGACAAGACAGACCTTCAAAGTAAAACAGGAAACAGGTGACACAAAAGACAGGGATTGACACCAATTTAACACAGAACAAAGAAAAACCCAAAATGGCCATCATGGCCGCCCCAGACCATGACACAGGCGCAGTTTCAGGAATCGATGTAGCCTCTGTTCCATAGATGGAACAGGCGCCTGTGACTCCGTGACACATTTTTGACAGTGATTTCTCACTTGTATCCTCGTATTCATAATAAAGAAACTGAAACCATAAAATAGTACTTTGTATTCATAATCTTTTAAGGTTGTAACAATTTGAGTCGTATTCTCACAAAATCTTCTTCTTTTCTTTTTGGCTTAAGACAAAATACAAGTTAAAAGTTTATTATACGATTTAATATACGATTTTACTCCAGGGAGAATGCACAAATTTAGATGGATATACACGAATGCTAACTTGTACATGCACAGTGTTTTTGACAGTTGTCTTACTCCATATATTTTATATTTTTGTAAATATAGCTTCTTAGGAATTAAAAACTCATTGATGCATCGATTAGATTAGATGTGCTTTATTCATTCCCCAAGGGGGATGAATTGCAATATCTTTCTTCAAATCTAATTCTTCTGTTGCTTCCGTCTCCAGCTATTCTGAGTGTGTATCGCCCTGTTTGGCTCTCTGTGTTGCCTGTCTAAGTGTTGCTTGCCGGGGCTGCTCCAGCTGCCAGTTACTCCACGCACCTGTGGTTCATCACCCTCATCATTCTCCCTGCAGTATGTCTCCCCCAGTACTCACTCCACTCTTCTTATACTTGTCAGTTGATCAAATGCGGTACGCATGCTGAACTCTGTTTTTGTGTCCTGTCTGATTAAGGGTCCTGATTAAAAATACGATATCATGTAACTTAAGAAAAATGTACAAAACCACTGTATTGTCATTATTCAGTTTAATGCCATCATATGAAGTGTACAGTTGATATGAGCATTTCCTATATTGGGACCAAAGTTGATCTTCTGTCCATTATTCTGTTCTGTAGTTGCACGAAATTTAGTTAAAAGGAATGTTTTTATGCAGTTTTGTTATATTTCAGTAACAAAGAGCAATGATCACATACTACATCTCCACCAAAGAGCATAGATTATGCCAATACAATAAATGACTCTGCACAAATATGCAATACGGAGAGAGATGTGAACAGGTATAGTAGAGGCCAAGGCTAAGATCTACAGGTCAAATTAAATTCTCTTGTGATTTTTTTTTTTTTTGAAGGGCAGATGAGATTGATGTTGATCTGAGGGCAAAAAAGGCTCTTATCATTTTTTGTCCTATAGTCTTGTCATTTGAAATAGGCAGTGGGCCAGTCCATTATTGAAAATATGAACAATTAATTTCATCATTAAGCCACAGTTGTTTTATTCTTCTTACAAGGAAAGTGACAGAAAGCTGGGACCCAGCAATTTTTAACCCATAATTAGTCTCACAAGTCTGGTCCTTGATTTACATCCACAGAGACAACATCTGGGAGGAATTTGCTGGAAAATCAAGGCTGTTCGGCCTACTCTAGCATAGAAGAATTACACAGAGGAAAAATGAGAAAGCACTTAAAATTGCAAAACATTGCGAGTTGACAACCATTAGAACTACTTCAAAGTTTGAAGAGTAAGACTCTGCATCACTAAGACCACATATTCCTACAAGTCATGGACTTATTTTATGCCTGATGTGACAAAAGTGTAGTTGTAGCACATTACACATTAACAGCAAAACAACTTTGACGCTACTTTTTCTTCTTTTATCTTTTCCCTTTAGGGGTCACCACAGCAGATCATTCATTTCCATTTTACTCTGTATTCTGCACTAACGAACCGCATATACTCTTGCCACATCAAGAAGTTTCCTCTGTGGTCTTCTCATTTTCCTCCTGCCTGGCAGCTCCATCTCCAATATTCTCCGACAAAAGTATTTAATATCTCTCCAAATTATGTGTGCAAAGCATCTGAATCCTACTGTATCTTCTGTATGTCTAACCCTGGCTATTCCTATGATTCCTATGATTGTGTTTAATCCTGTCCATCCTCATCATTCCTAAAACAAATCATAATCCATTGTCCTTATCCATCAATCAATCCATCACAATGTCAAACAAGAGGGAGCTCAGGGCCGACCTTTGATACAGTTCTGTCACTCCAGACTTTCTTATAAAATACCAAATTCCTATTGTGTGTTTTCTCTAAATATGCAATGACACAGTGCAACTCATCTTTCTCAAAGTAAGCACTACGTGTGTAAGGTTTTTAACAAAGAAAACAATATCTTACTGTTACTGTTGAATACAAATTTAAATTTTGAGTCTAGTGATATTGTATATAATATGTAATGCCAATAACTGAGAACCCATGTCAAAAGTGAAAAGCAGCGGAACAGTAAATTATCTAGCCAATCAATAGATATTGCACAAGACGTTTTTACATCTGCAACATGTAACTGTTCCCGACAAATCAATACATGTGACAATATCGATGAAAGTGAGGAAGTGCAGACAAGGCATACAGTAAGTCAATAAGTAGAAAGACATATGCTACTGTTGATGAGACAAACAGGGCTACACTTGCACCCCTGAATTTAAGTCTCAGTTGTCATTGAGACATTGATTCTGGAGATGAAGCACTATGCTTTGGATCACACATGAATAAGTCAGTGTTGTTACTTTGAATCTTCTGCTGAGGTCAGGGAATGATAAGCATGAGTCTGATAATGGCAGCTGGCTAATACAGTAGCTGGTTAAACTTTCAAACTTCATACGCACACACGCACACGCACACACACACATACATATAAAAATAAAATCTTAGCACCAGCACACTTCTCCTCCATCCCTCAAGACCCTCTCACTCTCTAAGATCTTGTTGAATTTCAGATTTAAAAACCCTACTGGCACTGCCATGACACATGTATATCATCAGAAACCAACTGTCGTTTCAGTCTTCATCCTCTTCAATGCCCTCCTCACTACAGCCTTACTAGTCTTCACTACCTTCTGTTCCATGGCTCACAGATGTCAGCTCTCTTACTCATTTTCTTTCATTTCTTTCATCAATCAACTCTCTCTCTCATATATATATATATATATATATATATGGGCTGGGCAAGATAATGTGTTATTATCGCATTAACTCATTCATTTATTAACGCAGACATTTATTGTATTGCGCATTAACGCATGTTGCTCACATGCTTTTGTTTTGATAAGTCTGTTACTAGCTGCTGCGGAACCGGAAGAGAGTTGGTGGAAAAACAAACGGTAAAACTAAAACAGACATGGAGAGCGGTAAAGTTACAGAACCTTTACATGGACATTTTCATTTTAAAGTTCTCCCAGATGGCTGATTCGACAGAAACAAGGTTATTTGTAACCACTGCCAAGTAGAACTCCCCTTTAAAAGTTTCTGCTGCTACCTCAGAAATTGCCTGTTTTAATGTTATGATTGTGGCTCAGGATTTTGTTGGTTGACTTTTTTTTATTTTTCATAAAAAAACAGGATGAGATTAATGCCCTGGCAGTGGCAATAAGTTTTATTTTATTTTACAATTTTTAAGATCAGATTTAGACTTAATATGTGTTACTGACAAGTGCTGATGGTAAAAGTGTTTGAACAACAAATGTTCTGGCACTTAGTTCATATGGCACCAGAACATTTAAATAAAAGTTAACTTTACACTACCTTTGAATTCATTATTTGATTTTGGGTACACAGTGCAATTAATCATGATTAATCTATAAATTATTTATAGATTTTTTTTTTATTTTTTTTTTTTACCTAAGATCCTAAGATTTTTAATAAGATCTATTAATATTAGCTATAGTTATAATATTTGCTAGGGGGTCATATTCTGGGTGTCTGAAAAGTGCCAAGAGGCAATTTGTATTGTAATAGACGGTATAAAAATAAAGCTAACTGAACTGACTAATTGGAAGCATTGAGAAGAGGTACTTTATTTTAGTTGTAACTAAGACATAAGTAATTTGCCAGTATTTTCATCTTTATTACAGCTCTTTGGCCCATGAGTCATTGTGGAAGGTTTGTCCAGTGTTTCAGATCATGTTCTTTTTTTTTTTCTTTCTGAATAGAGGAGTGTAATTAAGACTGAAGGGTTCTGACAGGCAGGGGGAAACATTAATACTTGAATATTTAATCATATGAGTGTTAAGTGGACAGTGAGCTGTGGAGTTCCATGCTTCATCAGAGTTAATACTTGATTTTTGTGGTTTAGTTCGAGATTTTAGAGAAATTATTAATAGCATTGGAGGCTCCCTGTATTATATACATACATAAATATAATGTGTACAGACTAAATGTTGTCATGAGCTGGCGTCTTGATTTATTTCTTTTTAGATTTTTTTTTTTTTTTTTTTTTTTTGTATTGTCATATTGCTGCTGCCAGTGGTTCAATGAAAGTTTCAAATTGAGATGAAGTATATGGTGTTCTTTCCTAGCCTCCCTGGTGGCTTACTGGTAGTGCTGTCTCCTACCATATGGGAGGTCACAGGTTTGAATCCCAGTTGCATCATGAAGGGCATCCAGCATAAAAATTGTGCCAAACTTCTTGTGAGGATCACTCTGCTGAGGCGACCCCAAACAGGGAGCAGCCAAAATGGAAGTAGTATATAGCGTTCTTATCTAGTGATTAAATAAATCTCTGAGATCTAAGATGTAGAAATGTCTAGTTTACCGTAAATGCATTTTCTGCATCTAAATATATGGTTATAGATTTTTTTTTTTTAGTGTAGATGCTACTTCTACAATGCTCCACATTTAAGGAGGCATTGTGGAAGTAAAATTGTAAAATTAATTTTTTAATAATATTTTTTCATGAGGTATTTAATCTAGTATTTTTTTGAGGTCATCAGGAGAGAGTGGAGTGTCCATTTAATTTTTGTAGCTCTAAATCTTTGAAAAACACACCTATTTCAAAGTATTTGAATTTGGCTCAGAGATAAATAGTGTCCTATATATATTATTGTATATGCTATTAATTTTATTTGACTTCTGAACAACCTGTCTAGAAATATGGACAGAATGATTGGATTTTTTTTCTCCTTTTCATGTTGTTCATGCTTTTGGCAGCTCTATATCTTTTGCTTGAAAGCAACAGTTCAAAGAGATGGTGGCTCATGTGGGTTGAGTCTTTAACAATATTGTTGGCTCTTTTCAGGTAGTGTGATATGGCCAGTTTCCTACATGGGGGCATTGTGCAGCCTATAATTTTTTTTCTTTTTTTTGTCCTGCAGACTTTATAGCTCTTTGCAGAACCTTTTTGCCTGCAGCAGTGCAACCCTGCAGGCAAAAATACCACACTGTGATGCAGTATGCAAGGACACTCTTGATAGTCGCTTGGTAAAGGACCTCAGCATCTTCCTGTCCATGTTGTTTCTCTGGAGCACTCTGAGGAAGTGAAGTCTCTGCTGAAGTCAATAAAGAGCATCCTGACATAGCTCTTTTGGTGTTCAAGAAGACTCAGTATATAAAGACTCAGTGGCAATGGCATCTTCATTAACCTGTTGGCCCTGTAGGCAAACTGAAATGGATAGAGGGATGCTGTTTTTTAGGTGATAGAGTACTTAGAGCACTGAAAATGTTGTTAACTGCTGAATGAAAAATTGTGTTTTCTTGGTATTATTTTTAAAAGTACCAAGCTGTTTTTTTCTGAAATGTTTAAGTTCATTTTTGAGTGTGTCCACACCAGGTAACCAACCCACCAGCAGGGGCGCACCTGGGCCCACGCACAGGCGCAGGGAGGCCTCCACCGGTGGAGGGCCCCCCAAAAGCAGGGACACACCCCAGTGGCCAAGACCCATGACCACACCCCATCCCCCGCAGGGCAGGGAGGGACAAAAAGAAAAGGGGGAAATATGGCCGGCCTAGCCCTCCATTCTTCCCCCATCCTGTGTCTGCTAAGTGCATTAAAAACAAGAGGTGGGGCACGGAGAGTTGATCTTTTCCCCCCATGCCCCAGCCTCGATTTCTCTAGCTTATATATATATATATATATATATATATATATATATATATATATATATATATATTGTTTGTTGGTTTGTTTTTTTTCCCCTACTGCATTTTTTTTTATTTTTTTTTATTTTGTGTGTATAAGCTAAGTGAATTAAAATCAACTTTGGGTGCAGAGAGTGGATGGTCCCCCTGCACCCCAGCTTCTTCACTATTTTGTATGTTGTAATTGTGTGTGTGGGTGGGGGGGGGGGTGGAGGGCAAGCACAGCCATGGACAAAGGATGAGGCACACCCCCACATCCAAAAGGCCCAAGCACGCCCCAGCCAAGGAACCAGACAACCACCGACCGTGACCCCAGGAGGAGCCCCAAGGTAGAGAAATGGGCCGGCCGCCACAGCCCGGACGCACCACGGCAAGGGGAGATACCCCACCACCGCCCCCGCACCATCCCCAGGCACCCCCCCCCCCCCCCATCCGTCGCCCACCGCTGCCGCCGCCCCGCAGGGAGGCAGCACACAGGAGGCAGCGATCGCCCCCACCCCACAGGGAAAAACCCGCCACCCCGGCCCCATCCCAACCCAGACCCTGCCCCACCAACCCCCTCACCCCATCCCACCACCAGCGGTCAACAGGGGCACGGCAAGCCCCAACACCATTCGGCAGCTCAGGTAGACCGCACCACCAGGACAGCAGATCCAAGCAGCCCCACCGCTGCAGCCGAGGCCAAAACAGGCAAGGAGACCAGGGAGGAGGCCACCCCGCCACAGTCCCCGCCCCCAGAAACGCAGTCCCAACCAGGGCGAGAACCCCGACAACAACACATGAACCCTGACTCCAAATGATGGGGCACACACTCACTGGGAGAGCGAGATAATGTTATATTAATAAGGGAAATGCACATGTGGTTTGATAATAATGATGACAGTAACCCATCATAAAAATGTATGCCCATTCTTATTCTTTCTCCCAGGATCAATAGGTTTATATCAATGGATTCTCAGGCTGAAGGAGATCAAGCTAACTGTGGGCAGTTACGGTGGGAGTAGATTTAAGAAGTCTTTGTTTAAGTTCTGTGTTTATTTTATCCTCCCACAGTCAAGGAATAACATAATGCGCAGTCACAGAGCTTTTAGGGACGAATTATATTATAGATGTAAAGATCGACTCATTTTCTCCCAAATTTGATCAAAAGTATAATTTTGATTTTTTATTGTGGCTTTCCCATTGTAATGAAGTCGATTAACAAATTTTTCCAGAGAGTAATATTAATTGAGTTTTTTGTTTTTTCCAATTTACAAGGATTGCTTCTTTTTTTGCCAATGATTAAGGTGATAAAGAGAGTTTTCTTTGAGTTATTATCTATGGTGGTCATGGAGGAGTCTCCCAGTAAACAGAGGGAAGGTAATACTGGGATGTTATAGTCCAGAAGTTGCGAGAGAGTTTTGATAATATTGAGCCAGAATGTTTTAACTGGTGTACATTCCCACATGGCATGAAAGTAGGTGTCAACTCCTTTCTGTGTACAATGTGAAGAGATTTTTGTGTCTCTAAAGCCCATCTTAAACATTTTTTCCCCAGTAAAGAGCACTCTGTGGATAATTTTATATTGTATGAGTTATAAATTTGCATTAGCAGCTGAATAGAATATATTTTTCACAAATTTGGGGCCAGAATTCTTCATTGATGGTGAGTTCTAAGTCCTGCTCCCATTTAATTGAAGGGACTGAGACTGTACAGTCAATTGTTGAAATTAATTTATACATTTTAGACAAGATTTTTTTGGTGACTAGAGATTCTAGTAAATTCTAGGATCAATGGTGGAAGACGGAGGTTAGGTGTTTTATTCATTTTAGCCTGTACAGTAGTTTTAACCTGAAGATATTCTAAGAATTGCTTTTGTCCAATGCTGTATTTCTGGTCAAGATGAGCAAATGTGACCACAGAATTATTTTCAGAGATATGGTTGAGATGGGTGATGCCCTTGTTAATCTATGACATTAAATTTAAGGGTTTCCAGTTTATTTGGAAGTCCGGATTATTCCAAATAGATGTGTATTTACTCGGTGAGATGCTGGTATAAGCTATCTGGTGAAAATCCCACCAGGCTGTCAAGGTTGTAGCTATAATTGGGTTTTTAAAACAGGAATGGCGAGTAATTGAGTGACTTATGAAAGGCAAATCGAAAATGTTGAATTCTTTGCAAAATAATTGTTCGAAATCCATCCAAGAAAAGTCACATTGCTTAGAATTTATCCATTTATAAATATATTGGATTTTGTTTGCAAGGAAATAATAAGAGAAGTTTAGAGCCTTCAGACCACCTTTAGATTTGGATTTCTGTAGTGTGGATAATTTAATTCTAGCCTTCTTGTTTTTCCAATAAACTGCGAGACTATAGAGTCTAGAGATTTAAACCACGTACTTGGAAGTTTAGTTGGGATCATTAAGAAAAAAATAGTTTATCATAGGAAGGATGGTCATTTTAACCGTGGCAATTCTACCTATTAGGTTTATTGGTAGATTCATCCAACGTTTAAGGTTTCCTTCTACTGTTTTTAATAGAGGATTATAGTTTAGGCCAACTAATTCTGACAACTTAGGGGGAAATATTTAATTCTTGATATTTAATATTGTCTGTTTTAAATTATAGAAGTACTGTTTGGGCAGTCACATCCCAACTACTGAGGTTTAGTGGTGGGATGTTGGATTTAGTCCAGTTAATAGTGTAATCTGAGATCTTGGAGAAGGAATTTATTAGAGTGATAGTTTGGAGGAGGGATGTCGACGGGTTTTGTAAGTATAAAAGAATGCCATCTGCATATAAACTAATCTTTTTTGTTGCATTTCCTGTCTGTATTCCTGATATCTTACTATGTTTACGTACGGCTGCTGCAAGACGTTCTATAAAAATAGCAAATAGGAATAGAGAAAGTGGGCATCCCTGCCTTGTGCCCCTGTGTAAAGTTAAACGCTGTGACATTATGCCGTTTGTGAGAACTGTTGCCATAGGTGAGTTGTAGAGAATACTTATCCAATGAATAAATGAATCGCCAAAGCCAAATCTTTTAAGTGTTTGAAATAGAAATTTCCAGCTAGCCTTGTCAAATGCTTTTTCTGCATCCAATGAAAATATCGCTGCCAGTGTGTTTGTTTGTGACGTATGATGAATTTAATTAAATAGTCTGCGTAGATTATTATAGGACTGTCTTCCTTTAATGAAACCTGTTTGATCCAAGTGGATAATAAGTGGAGTTATTTTTTCCATACGGAGTGCCAATGCTTTACTTATGATTTTTGTATCTGTATTAATTAAAGACAGTGGACGATGACTTGATAAAGATGTGGGGTCTTTGCCAGGTTTTAGTATTAAAGAGATAATAGCAGTATATACGTATTTAGGAAGTTGAGATTTTTGTTTGATGTCATCTGTCAGTCATATAAATACTGGTGCTAGGATGTTCCAAAAGTGTCTATAAAATTCAGCAGGGAAGCCGTCTGGACCTGGTGATTTACTTTATAGAGTTTTGTTATAGTAATTGACTCTTCCAGCCCTTTAACTTGATGTGAGGCGAGGAAGGTTAATATCATTTAGAAATGTATCAATATCTTGTAAATTTGATTTCTTTGGAGAGAAATAAAGGGTCTGATTAAAATTCCTGAATGTTTCGTTTATTTCTTCTGGTGTCTGTACAATTTTGCCTTCTGGGTTTACAATTGTGGATATTGTCGATTTTTCTTTATTCCTCTTAATCTGATTAGCCAAACATTTACTGCATTTATTGCTGTATTCAAACTGTTCATGCCTAAGTCTCTGGATGAGAAATTTAGTCTTTTTATTTAGATATTCATTCATTTGTAATTTACAGTTTTGTAATTCTGACTGAATTTCAGATGTGGGATTATTAGCATTTGTTAATTTTAATTCTTAAATCTTTTTTTCCAAACTTCGTTTTTCTTCTTGTTCTTTCTTTTTTTTTTATAAGTCGAGTATGAAAAGATTTTCCTCTTAGCACTGCTCTCCCTGTTTCCCAAAGAAGTGAAGGAGCAATTTCTGGTAATTTCAAGGAAGAATGCCCGTTTTCTTTTAATATAATTATCAAAATCAGGATCATCCAGTAGTGATGTGTTAAAATAAAGTTTAAAGACTGCTCATGATCAATGCACCTCCAGGAGCAAAGGGTACCTCCACCAGAACAGGATGGATGAATGAAGACACCTGGGCCAAGTTCCTCGATCACCTGATAAACCACACTAACTGCACCCCTGACCACCCCGTGCTGCTAATCATGGACAATCTTAAAGCTCACATATCACTCAAGGCAGTAGAAATTGCCAAGAGCAATGGTATTGTTATGCTCACTCTCCCATCTCATGGAGCCTCTGGATGTGGCCGTGTACGGTCCATTCAAAGCCCAATACGGCCGTGCTCTCGATGGGTGGATGCGATCAAATCCTGGCAAAACAGTCACCATCTACCAGGTTGCAGGAGTTGTGAATCAAGCTTTCATGACAACAGTGACACCACGCAACATCACTTCTGGGTTTAGGTCCACTGGGATTTTCCCATACGATTGCGCCATCCGTTTCGTCAGACTGGCCAAACCCCGAGCGACAGCCTGCCACCTGGGATGCTCCACCTCCGGCAAAAGGTACGGAAGGCTTGCACCCTGCAGATGATCTGCCTGAAGTTGAACCTCCCACTGCAGATAACGCACCCTGCCATACGAATTTGCCCGCTCCCGCGCCAGTTGACACGGATGTGTAAGAAATATCTAGCCGACCTGGATATGTCCCTCCGCAGGAAATCATCGCACTTCCAAAATGCATCCCCAGAAAACAAACCAGACGGAGGTGCGTGAAGACTGCTATCCTCACCGATACTCATGAGATGCAGGCTTTTGAAGAAAGACAAAAGAAACTGGAGAGAAAATACAAAAAAGAAAATCAAAAAAAGACGCCAATCCAGAGGCCTCATTATGGAGTGAGGTGTGTCCTAATCTGAGTTCCCCTACTGTGGAAGTGGTTCTTTTCTCTCATTTGAATGGTGAGTAAAACATTTTTAGAATAATACTTTGCTGTATTTGTGTTTGTTCAGAGTCACCTCCAGAGTGGTGGAAAAAAGTAAGTGGATCATTTTACCCCTTTGAAATCTGGGCTTTGTCTCAGTTTACCCCTGTAGCTGGGTTAAAATGAGACACTTGACCACCTTTTTAAAAACAATCATATTTTCACCATCTTTAGTCCGGCAAACATTCCGATCATTTCTGTTCTTAGGAAACATTCTAAATTAAAGGAAAATATGTTAATTATAGAGACACATCAATTTAACTTGCTTAGAGGGGGGAAGTAAAAACTGCACTCTCCCCTACATATGTGTCAGAGGTCCAAACACTGTGAAAATGGTATCCACTGGGTGGCAGCATCTGTCGAAACCGAATGTTACTGCTACATTTGAGGTATTTGTGTGTCATGTAAACATCTGGTTCAAACTCCCAGTGACTTGTAATGCGCCGATTTAGTTTACCAAGGGTAAGGATAAAACAGGGAAGAACAACGACACAAGAATGTCATATGAAATTCCAGACTGTGTTCCTGTCAATTTGGCAACGCTGACAGCAAGACGAGTGGTAAATTTGCTTACTTCTACTGGAATAGCTCGAGGAAGCCATAGAAGAGAAGGACATGTGTCTGAAAAATCTCAGATGAATCTGAGATCTTCCCCCTTACCAGTGATATTCCTCGGTAGTTAAGTTACCCCTATTAATGTGCAGTAATAAGACACAGTTATGAGACCTCAAGCCCAGTTCTAAATGTGTGCAGCACAAAAAAGGAAACCTACAAAGCAACAAGAAACTAGGCTCTACTCAGGCACAAAAGCCTCTTAGATGGATTGTGGATGTGGTTTTGGGCAAATGCATAGATGATTTAGTCTTGGATGGATTGGGCAGGGATGAAACATTATGCTCTGCTGTTAATTCAGCTCCAAGCAGCTCCCCAGTTTCTCTCTGTCACCTGGAAGCTGAGGGGATGGAGCGTTGATGGCACCGGGTTATCCTTTTTTCTGGGTCATCTGAAGCTCTTTACGTTGTTTGGGTGCCTTTTTGATACATCAGTGCATTGGCAGGTACATTTTGTTGATGCATTATGGGCAGACAAGAGGTGTGGTTGGTGGTTCCTAGCAACCAAAAAGCATGTTCAGACACGGCTGGCTGAGACAAGCCCTCGACTGATCACACTGTGAATTGAGCTGGAAAGTTAAGGTCTTTGCAGCCAGCAGAATCAGTAAAGATGTTGCACTTTGGCGTGATAGGTTGAGAAAGAAAGATCCGGGGGAGCCACTGGCATTTATTATGTGCGCCAGCAGGGACTTGCTGGTTCTGGGGTATGAGAGGCTGGCGACATCACATTTACACCTGGTTGTAAAGTTATTAACTCTACAAAGCTTGCTAGGTTTTTGAGCCACATCTTGCTTTCTTTGTCTCACAACCAGGCTTTGTCTTTGATTGTTAGGCCTCTCTTTGTGACTGAGACTGTGGCGCACAGGATTAAATTGTTTGAATTTTATTAATACTTAAGTATTGTGTTTGTTATATGTGTTTCTAGTTTATCAAATTTAACATATTTTATTGATCTTGAAGGGAAATTAAATTGTTGCAGTAACTGTTGTGATTTAAGTCTCTTCAATGATTAGTTGTAGAAGGTTATTGCTGTGGGCAGAAAGGATCTCCTGTAGTGGTCTGCGATATAGCAGATCTGAAGAAGCCACTGACTGAAGTCATTCTTTTGTTTAATCACTGTGTTGTGAAGAGGATCTTTAGAGGTTTACATTATGTTTTTCAATTTATAAAGTATCCTCTTTGGCAGAATCAGCTCCAGAGTCTCCAGAACAGTCCTCAGAACAGAGCCAGCCTTCTTCATCAGTTTGTTAATTTCTTTAGGTCACTGGCTCTGATGCTGCTTCCTCAACTGATGACTACAGATGAGACTGCACTCTCTACAACAGACTTATAGAAGATATGTAACATCTTGCTGCAAACACTGAAGGACCTAAACTTCCTTCAGATGTAAAGTCTGCTCTTTTCCTTCTTATAAACAGCATCAGTGTTGCATCTCCAGTCCAGTCTGTTATCCAGGTGAACACTGAGATATTTTTACTTCTCCACCACCTCCACTTCTTCTCCCATGATGGAAAAGTTTTTATGGATATCTTTGAGAAATGGCTTTCTTCTTGCCACTCTTCCATAAAGGCCAGATTTGTGCAGTGTACGACTGATTGTTGTCCGATGGACAGACTTCCCACCTCAGCTGTAGATCTCAGAGTGATCATGGGCCTCTTGGCTGCATCTCTGATCAAGAAAAGTGAGAATGTTGAGAAGCAGAACCCCGATGTAGAAGAAGTACCGGTATGCAGTGAGGATGAGTCCAGGGTGAGAACAGGGACAGAAGGTGCAGACGATGAAGAAATCAGTAGTAGAAATCAATGGATTTCTACTACTGATGTCTTCATCATCCAATTCAGTAGCTGAACGTTACTTTCAGGCCCAGGAATTCTTGATTCATCATCTGCACCTTCTGTCCCTGTTCTCACCCTGGACTCATCCTCACTGCATACCGGTACTTCTTCTACATCGGGGTTCTGCTTCTCAACATTCTCACTTTTCTTCTCACTAGTACTTCCACTCTTGCCAAAAAAAGTGATATATCGTGTTTTCGTTTCATCCTCTAACCTCTGTAGATTGAAAGCAATTCAGCAAAGTGGTTAGTTAGCTATGCTAACTTTTCCGCTTAGCGTGCTAACTTCATAGAGCAAGCAAAAGTCTCACTCATTCAGTATGCACATGTATAAAGTATATCCACGTATTTCCAGTCAAATAAATATACTACACAAACACTGCAAACTCTGTATAACATACATACCCACAAAAGTCCTTTTCAGAATTTGTTGTAGCATTGGTTTTGCTGCTTGAATGCACTGCATGCTTTCTTCAGTTTCCAAACTGACTTCAGCAGCACCTCCGAACATCGAGTCGAAGGGGGGGGGGGGGGGGATCTGAACGGAGCAATGGATCTACTGCATGTAACATTGGGCGTAGGGATCCCGTTGTGGTCTGATTCTTATTCTTGCTAATATATATTATTGTTGTTGCTATTTCTGTTATAAATATAGAAGCCTATGTTTAAAATATATTTCCTAGATCTACATAAATCCAATGCGCCTCCTTGGGGTGGCTAAAGGGTGGCTCAGAGTAATCCAGTGGTAGCCACCCCTACCCACCACATGGTGGCGCCATTGGTTGTAAACAACAATAGCGCCAACCAGGTTCAAACGCTCCAAAGTTTGGCTTCACTTCACCAAAGAAAGATGGCAACAAGGCAACTTGCAGTCATTGCAAAGTGGAGATAACAGCGTCGGGAGGGAACACGACTAACATCCAGAAACATTTGCACACACAATCTGTGATAACGAGTGTCGTGTTTTTGACACGCTTCGGACTGACGGATCTCAACCAAGCGGCGGAAGCCAAGCTATGATCACCTCTGGCAACTCTGGTATGATCTTCTTTGTAAAACACGCTATAACATTAACACAATGCTATTAAACGATTGCCTTCTGCATTACATTTAGAAGATGACCGTGATGAGAGAGAGTCTGGCTGGCTCAGAGGCTGCCAGCACTCGCTCCTGCTCACTACCTACCTCCAGAAAGATCATGTGTCCTTCCTGAAAAAGCAGACATACATATTTTTCTGCAAAAGAATTGTTAATTCTTCATAGTATTTGCAGATTTGTACTATGCACTGTTCCGTTGTATTTGATAGTATTTATCTTTCTTTATTATTATTTTTGAGTGCTTAGTGAGCTCATATGATTTTAAAAGGGAGATTTTTTCATTTCAATTAGGAAAAATCTGTTAGTAAAATGTTACACATTCTTGTGTATTTGCACAGTTACGTATTACAACAGTTAACACATTATCTATCTTTGAGCCTCTTTTGACCTCGCTGTTGAGTTTGTAAGGTCCTGACTTCTAAGTAAAAAAAATGATGCTAATAAAACTGTTTGTTTTCCCCAAATTAGAATCGATAAAAGAATCAATAAGAATTGAATCGTTAAACAGTATCGATAATGGAATCGGAATCACAAAAATCTTATCAATTCCCATCCCTAATATAGATCTGTGTGTATACATTGGGGATGAATTTTTCACACTTTCCACTTTTTTAAAATATTTTTTACTGTATTTGTGTTATCATTATCATTTGCTCATTTTGTTTCCAAGTCTGTCACTGGAGAACAATAATATAATAAGATGAAAGAGATAAACAACAGTTATAACCACAGACAGATTTTGAAAGTTATATGCCTCACACAGCAAAGATTCTTTGTTAAAATCCTCTTTCATCTGACAAGTAATTTCTTACAGTGTTGTTTAAATAATTCCTAACAAGGGTTACATTTTTACCTTTAATCAGGAAAACTGTCAACTCTGGCACTGTGGAAGGTGCAGTAATCCACTCCATCATTGTTCATTTCCAACCTCATCACCTCAATTCAACATTTAAGCATGTTGAAGATTTCCACTGTGGCACAATAAAGACTAATTTAAAACATAAAACACAATGAAAAAAGGTAAGACAGCATCACTTCAGTTTTTAAAACTTAGTTCTTCCATCACACGGTGACATCTGTGATTTATGAATAATAAAGTAATAAGAAACATAGTCATTGCATTTCTTATTCATAACAATCCTAACATTGTGTGTAAGCACCCTTGGATTTCATGCATCTAAAATTACACCTTCGCAAGTTTTTTTTCTTTTTTTTCCTCCTAAATCCATTGAAATTTATTCACTGAATGTTTCATCATGTCTCTGCTGAAACAGATATGTTATTGAGAAATTACAGAGGAGCCGATGAGTCAGGAAGCAGTATGATCGGAGCTCATGTGGAATCCAGGAGAGATGTATTATTATATTTTCTTGAAAGATTCTGGAATTGAATTTTGATTCAGTGGAATATGATTTTAAAGTGAGGTTATACTATCCCCTGATAGATGATACACAGGCAACAGAGGTTACACAGAGCAAAGAAAAAGATACACCGAATGGAGAGTTGACCATGCACAACACCAGCAAGCTGCATACAGATGAAGCCGAAAAGTGGAAACACTGTGGGATAAATGCAGCAGCAAAAAATATATGTAAACACTTCAGCTCCCAAATGCACTGGACCAACTGTGCGCTCTCAAAAATATGTATAACATTTCAAATGTTAAAAATGTTTAAAACAGGAATTTATAACATGCAGTGATTGAAGAAATGTATAGTTTGCAGTTATTGAAGGAAGCTCATAAAACGTCATTAAAATATAAAATGGAAGGTTATTATTTGCGAAGCAAAACTTTGTTCAGTTAGATGGAAAATGCATTTCTGAATTTATTTATGCAGCTGCGTGTGCGAACACATTTACTCTCCTATCTCCATTTATGCTTAAGATGTCATTGTGATCTCACTATATCAAGGAAAAAGGTGGAAAGTGTGATCAGCAGGTAAAGCAAAATTACTTTGTGGCTGAGAGCTGGGTTGAATTATTTTTCTTTTAAAATAAAATACGAAAAAAAGTACAATTTTCAATAGAACAAAGGATCATATAAAAATTAAATAAAAATAAACAGCTAAAACAAATATTAGGTTATTCTGCTAACTTTTGCAAGCTTTGAAAAAGTTGAAAATTGTAAAAAGTTGTAAATATTTGCAATAATAAGAACTAATAATGGGTCAAAGTTATTGGGACCAAAGGAAGGTGTTTGGTGGAGGATTTTAAGTGAAAACTGCTATTTATGGCATATCTGGACAGCACATCATTACCACTGATTCACTTGGTGGTGAAAGAGAAGAGAGTTGCAGGTGATGAATCTGTGTTCCGTATTCTGGGAGGTCATCCACATGATATCAAGAGCGATTAGGGGCCTTGTCCCCATTCTATCAGGGGACAATTGGTGTATTTCATCATTATATCTACCCTCTTTCTCTTCCCTCTTTCCCAGTGGGAAGGTGGAAACGCGGTCATTTAAGTGTATGGTCAAAGACAAGGTCAGAGACCATCTGTAGGCAATGTACAATATCAATGAGTATGTGTTCACTGTTATCCACTGATGAATATACCAGAAAGACAAAGGGTGACAAGGACCAGCTTTGCCATGTCTTGTCCCTGAAGAGTCATCCATCAGGATTATGACCCTGGTGAAGGGATGTTTTCTCATGAGGTTTACACTCACCCTGACTGAAGCCAAAGCTCCATGGCTGTGCAAGAGGAGCTGGAGGAGTAATTGGACTCATTAGGTATACAGTAAGCTTGAAAGGTGTGGGGCCCGAGGTCCACCGAGTTTCTGTCCTTTAGCCTTGAAGAAACAAACAGTCTTTAAATGTAGCTTTGCAGCATCTGGCTTCTAGGCCTGCTTGCAGATGCTTTTCCAAAATTTGTTTGCATTTCTTATACTAAAGACCTTGACAGAATTGTAAAGTGGCCATGTTATCCCCATTTTCACCCAACTAATTTTCATCTCTGGTGCCTCTGGAGGAGCTTTGCACCCAGCATGACTCCAAAAGCCTGTAATTATTTCAGAATGACAAAGACAGAGAATCACAAGTAGAGGCTTTTACTGAAAATGAGCAGATTGGGTTCATAAATATGTACCACTCCTGCTTTAAGTCAGACACACTTGCCAGTGCAAGGTTTTTAACATAAATGCATACAATACCTCAAATTCTTCTATGTATGTTCAATACAAAATTGAATTCAGAATATGAAAGTTCACACCACAATAAACTGACAACAAAGATCATGGTTAGATGTCTCTCTCTCTCTCTCTCTCTCTCTATATATATATATATATATCATATATCTATATATCTATATATATCTATATATATATATATATATATATAGATATATATATGTATATATATATATATATATATATATGCAGTCATGGAAAAAATTATTAGACCACCCTTGTTTTCTTCAGTTTCTTGTTCATTTTAATGCCTGGTACAACTAAAGGTACATTTGTTTGGACAAACATAACGATAACCACAAAGATTGCTCATAAGAGTTTTATTTAAGAGCTGATATCTTACCATTTTCCATGGTTTTCTTGATTATAACCTAAATCACTTAAGTTTTTACATCAATAGCTATGGCGTTGTACTGCCAAAAACACTGCTTTTATGCATTCAGTGTTTTCTTTTCTGTCTGTTTTAGTCACATGATGACGTTTAGTGGTACCAGGTATTAAAATGAACAAGAAAGTGAAGAAAAAATGGTGGTCTAATAATTTTTTCCATGACTGTATATATATATATATATATATATATATATATATATATATATATATATATATATATATATATATATATATTTATATATATATATTAGGGCTGTCAAAGTTAACGCGTGATTAACGCAAAATAATTTTAACGCAACTAATTTTTTTAACGCGCGATTAACGCGTTGCCGTTGATGTACAATAGTAGAGAGGAGAGTAGGTTTGATGAGCCTCAGGGCCCCGCCGTAGTTGTAGTCCTGTAGTCCTGTCAAAACAGGAAGTCATTCGACGTCCATGCCGCAGACAGACAGACGTAAACAATCCTCCGTTAGCAGTAAAAAAAAATGGATACAAAAGATACTATTTTGAATGGTAAGTTCAGCTTCAAAACCTTGCCTGATGGGTAACTCCACAAGATAAATGTTGTTTGTGTTTACTGTCGATGTGAATTTAGTTACCACCGGAGTCCGGTCACTTGTCGGCTAATGAGAGTGCTGATGCAGTGAGCCCCCCCCCCTCGTTTAAAGCAAACCACGAAAATATTTTGTATGAAGAATATAAGAGAAAATATTGAGTATATATATATATAATATAATGGATTTGGCATTGTAGCAATAAATAAGCATGCATTTGTTTTGCATAACATAAGGCAAGCATTTGTGTACTCTCATATTAGGCAAGGCAACTTTATTTGCAACTTTATTTGCAATTCAATTCAAAGTGCTTTACAGATGCGGTCACAAGAAGGCAAATAGAATCATTCCATACAAGCATAAAAATAATCAATAATAAATAAAAATTAATTTATAAAAAAATTAATTAATTAAATTAAAAATGAAGAGTGCAGATAAAATCCTTCCAGTCATCATCTTTACATCTAAACAGAACTATTTTCAGCCCGGATCTGAACATTGTCAGAGTTCAGGTCTGTCTCACATCTTCTAGAAGACTGTTCCATATTTTAGGAGCATAAAACTGAAATGCAGCTTCACCTTGTTTAGTCCTGACTCTGGGCACCAGCAGGAGACCACTACCTGAGGTTCTCAGGGTCCAGGTTGGTTCATATGGATCTAACATGTCAGAGATGGACTTTGGGGCCATGAAGAGGCTTGAACACAAGTAGAGCTGTTTTAAAGTCTATTCTCTGAGTGACAGGAAGCCAGAGACCTCAGGACTGGATTTCCTGGTTCTAGTCAGGACTCGTATTAATAAGAGTAATACAACTTGAAAAAGATCCGTATAAGGTAGATTTAGAACAGATAAAAATATGCAATTAATTTGCGATTAATCTGATTAACATATGACAGTCATGCGATTAATCTGATTAATTTTTTTGAGAAATTGACAGCCCTAATATATATATATATATATACATATATATATATATATATATATATATATATATATATATATATATACATATATATAAGAAGAAACCAGCTGTTTTCTGGCATTTAAAGAAAAACAGGATTAATCATAAAAGAAAAATCCCAGTTTAAATTTAAGCTTCTTTAGTAAATTATCAATGTGTAGCCTAAATGTTAAGTCTTCATTGATTATTATGCCAAGATGTTTATATGACATTACAAAGTTGATAGGTAACCTGTGTGTGGTGGTGATAGTAGGGGGAGTTTGTGGCACTGTCTTCCTGTTGGAAAATAACATGCCCTTAGTCTTACTGGCATTTAACAATAACCTAAGCTGTGAAAATGAAGGCTGAATGCAATCAAAAGAAGACTGCAGGTTTTTTTTGCACAAGAGTAGATAACTGAATCATCATTATAGAAGTGCACAAATGCACAATGCTGGTTAGCTACTTGTATGCTTTGACCGGTGGTTGATCACAAGAATAATTTTAGAAACATTATTTTAAGGTTGTCAAATTATGTTGTGTTGTTTGAAGGTGTTCTGATAACAAAAGTAAATTGAAATTAACTGACTTTTGATGAATGTACATCAAACACAGACATTCAGACATATAACAGAGGAACATCAAAAACCACCTCAGGGCCCTTTGCAGAGATTTTAGAGAAGACTGCTTCACAGTACCAACAAGGAGTAATGATTTTTACTTTTTTCAAAAAAAGTAAGCTAATGTTTACTGTTTAAATTTTTAATTGTTAAGGAGTAGGAGATATCGGTGCGTAAGTCTAGAGTGCCCTCTTGTGGCTGTCTGTGAATTTATTATTTTTTTCATGGAAAAGTCTCTCCGAAGTATAAGTCGCAGGAACAGCCATCAGGGCCGGCTCTTGGCATAGGCGATATAGGCGGCCGCCTAGGGCACCATCTGCTGGAGGGTCGCCGCCACGATGCCAGTCCCCCTGTTGTTGTCATTGAATTACAGTAGGCTCGGGGGGGGCACCTGGGTGTAATCTCGCCTAGAGCATCAAATTGGGTAGAGCCGACCCTGACAGCTATCCTATGAAAAAAAGTGTGACTTATAGTCCGGAAAATACGGTAGTGTTGATCTGTTCCCTGCAGAAGTGATGGCAACATGGCCGGGAATTTCTTGTGAAGTTCGGCACATCAATATTCTTCTCTGTTTTTTCCTTACTTTTGTGATAAAATCGGCACCTTCCAAAACAGTGGAAATCATAAAGTCACTTTCAAAACCAGAGGTTTATGAATCGAATGCCCAAATACAGCGATAACGACTGGTTTTGACAGGTGCTGCCACCTAGTGGATACCATTTTCATGGTATTCACATTTCCGCTATTTTTTCTCATGCTTCTCAGATTTCTACGGTGGCCCTGAAGGGCAAACGACACCAACAAAAAGGGACACAACGACATTAACAAAAACACAACGACAAAAAGGAAAACACAACGACATTAACAAAAACACAACGACAAAAAGGAAAGCACAACGACATTAACAAAAACACAATGACAAAAAGGAAAACACAACGACATTAACAAAAACACGACAAAAAGGAAAACACAACGACATTAACAAAAACACAACGACATTAACAAAAACACAACGACAAAAAGGAAAACACAATGACATTAACTTCTAACGGAAAGGGTAGGTACCTGCTATGACAGGGATCATTGCTGATTGGACGAAAGCACGTCAGTCTGTTTAAAAGGTGGGGAAGGGCCCCGCCCACATCTGTGGTCTACAGTCAGGTGTATTTGGAGATGGCTACTACAGAAGAAGTTATTAGTAGGGATGCACCGAAATGAAAATTCTTGGCCGAAACCGAAAACCGAAAATGAAGAAACCAAGGCCGAAAACCGAAACACCGAAATAAATTATTATGCCAATTATTAGTACCGTTGCATTCATGGCAATGACTGTGAACTAACCTCACTAAAATCAAGGCATTACCATTGCATAAATTAATATTAATGCTACAAAGAATAAATTAATTGCAAAATTATGAAAATATTTATTAGCATTGACATTACAACAATGGACAATATAAAACAAAATTCAAAATAAAATGTTTAACTTGACCCCACTCAGGTGTACATTAAATAATAATACAGGCCTATAACTGACTGGCCTGCTGAAAGATTGTAAAAATGTAATTGCATTGTCAACGAACTGGCAAAAATAAATAAATGTTTTTGACCGTAATGTTTTTTTTAAGTCCAAAATAAACTGCAGTATATTGTGACAGTTAAATGAATCATGTTATATTTTGTTTCTTAATACATTTAACATCATTAACATTAACATTTATAACATCTACTGTGTACTGTATCCTGTTGCAACTACTGGTTTTGAACATCATCTAATCTTGGACTTCATGGTTTCGTGGTGAGTGTATCTTGTGTGCCATCATGTGCGCGCGAGTTTGCACATATGTGTGCATGCGCCCCCCCCCCCCCCCGACGCAAAAGTCAAACTACGCCTATGGGCTCAATGTGCTCGATCAGCCTACGAAATCCCACATCCTCTACAACAGAGAACGGCTGATCATCTAAGGCAATGAATTCCATATTTTTTTGTGTAATGCCCTTTGCCTTGGCACCATCACTGGAAAACTTTCTTGTCTTTTCAAATACGTCCGCCACAGACGGAGTGGACGCGCTCGGAGGGATTTTCCTTTTCTGTGCCGCCGCCTTCTCATATTCAGAATGGCGATGGGGATTTTTGGATTTCAGGTGATAAATCAAACCCGACGTGGAGAAACTCGTTGCAGATTCACCCCCTCTTGAAATTTCAGCGTTACATGTTTTACAAATCGCTATCCGTGGGTCTTTCTCAGATATATTGAAATACGTCCACACCACAGACATGTTGGCCCCTCTCCAGACAAGCGCGTGCTGGCCGCGGTTTTTGTTCGTCATCACAACATCCTGTTTCGGCCGTGTTGTTTCGGTGATAAAAGTCTTTCGGCCGAAAACCGAAAATGCACTTTTGGGCCATTTTCGGCCGAAAATTTTCGGTGGCCGAATTTTCGGTGCATCCCTAGTTATTAGGCATTATTTTGATGCAGGGCATACATATGAGGTGATAGTTCACATGTTGTCCACCTTTCACAACATCACGATGAGTGTTCGCACTCTTAAAACACAGTTAAGAGAAGCAGGGTTGTATAGGAGAAAGAATTATAATAATTCTTTAATAATAATAATAATAATAATAATAATAATAATCTTCAGGGACCTTCTCACCACAATTAGGGCAATACATTTTGACGCTTCAAAATGAAGTCCGCCCGAGCCGTAAACAAGGTGTTATGGCGTAAAGCAGCCTTAAAAACCGTTCTCTCAATACATCCATGAGAAAAACCCGCTAAAAAAGACTGACGTGCTTTCGTCCAATCAGCAATGATCCTTGTCATAGCAGGTACCTACCCTTTCCGTTAGAAGTTAATGTCGTTGTGTTTTCCTTTTTGTTGTTGTGTTTTTGTTTAATGTCGTTGTGTTTTTGTTAATGTCGTTGTGTTTTCCTTTTTGTTGTTGTGTTTTTGTTAATGTCGTTGTGTTTTCCTTTTTGTTGTTGTGTTTTTGTTTAATGTCGTTGTGTTTTTGTTAATGTCGTTGTGTTTTCCTTTTTGTCGTGTTTTTGTTAATGTCGTTGTGTTTTCCTTTTTGTTGTTGTGTTTTTGTTTAATGTCGTTTGTGTTTTTTTGTAATGTCGTTGTGTTTTTCCTTTTTGTCGTTTTTTTTTGTTAATGTTGTGTTTTCCCTTTTTTTGTCGTTGTGTTTTTGTTTAATGTCGTTGTGTTTTTGTTAATGTCGTTGTGTTTTCCTTTTTGTCGTGTTTTTGTTTAATGTCGTTGTGTTTTTGTTAATGTCATTGTGTTTTCCTTTTTGTCGTGTTTTTGTTAATGTCGTTGTGTTTTCCTTTTTGTCGTGTTTTTGTTAATGTCGTTGTGTTTTTGTTAATGTCGTTGTGTTTTCCTTTTTGTTGTGTTTTTGTTAATGTCGTTGTGTTTTTGTTAATGTCGTTGTGTTTTCCTTTTTGTCGTGTTTTTGTTAATGTCGTTGTGTTTTCCTTTTTTTCGTTGTGTTTTTTTTTAATGTCGTTGTGTTTTTGTCGTTGTGTTAATGTCGTTGTGTTTTCTTTTTTGTCGTTGTGTTTTTGTTAATGTCGTTGTGTTTTCCTTTTTGTTGGTGTCGTTTGCCCTTCAGGGCCATATGGGAGGCCGTTTAGGACAAAACACATAAAAACTCTGCACACACACTTAAAGTATACTCACACATACACTGATGCTTGCCATATATGCACCAAAACAGTGGGAAAACCCTTCAAAATCTGTACACACAGACACGGTTTACATACACTCACACTGATAATGGGCACATACGCACCATAAATAAAGACTAAACACATTAAAAAGCTGCTTAAACACAACGACAATGGGCACATGCACACTAAAATATGCACATACAACTGCACATGCACACACACTGGCAGTACGCACACACACTCTGGAAATATGCACACACAACCGTACACACACACGCAAACACACATTGAGTATTCACACACACACTGACAAAAGGTACATGCACACTATGAAGCATGTTCACACACTGTAGACACAGGGGGTAATAGCTTTTATGTCTGTGCTCACTTATACTATTGAGGGTGCGTGTGTAAAATAAATTCCGTGCGTCCGGAAGCTCTGGTCAGTGTAACCGGAAGCCACCTGAAACACCTGAATCGTCCGTCAATGGTTCAGCTACTTCCGATTTTGCTGCTTCAAAATATTATTCTATATTATAAATTGTTTATAGGCTATGCTATAGAAAATCATACTTGACGGACAAGGACTTATTGTTCATTATTTTGCCTAAATTTAAAATCCATAAGTCAAAAACCACCTCACTCTTGATAAATTAAAGTTTTACCCATAGGTTTTACCACGTTTGAGTGCATTTTATTCTGAAAGCTGTGACAGGAAGTCATACTCCATCGACGCCAGATGACACTCTTGACATTGGTCATAAAAAAGCGGGTAAATATGAATTTGGTTGTCTTCATACTTTCATTTGGACTGCTGTTTTTTAAGCCGTGTGCAATGAATAATATAGAGGAGATACGTGGCTTCTTCGTTCGCGTTGTGCACTGCATCCAGGCTATTCAACAAAGCCCGATAGCAGGACACTTCACCGAGCTGTGGAGTCATACCAGGACTGTGGGCACCATGACTTCTGTGGTTCGTCGTGCTGACAGCTCAGAGTCAAGAGAGTGTGCTTCACTCTTAGAGTCACTCCACAATCAGTTGTTGTTTATTTTGCAAGAAACCTCAACTCAAGATGGAATTATTTTTCCACCGACAACTCGAAGTGGTGCTCCTGGTCGGCCAAGGTACAGTCTGACACTGGACCAGTTAAACCAGTGTCTGGATATGGGACTGAACTGGCAAGGAATTTCTTTGTTGTTTGGGATAGACCGACGAACCTTATTTCGTCACAGACAACGTCTCAATGCTCCATCGCGAGATTTTACAGCACTGTCAGATGAATGTTTGATGTCTATCATCAGACATATTTTATCAAACACACCCAATGCTGGTGAAACATATGTCCGCGGCAGCCTCCGCCGCAGGGGGATACGTGTGCAGCGTTGGAGGGTTCGCCAAGTCCTCCGACACATCGACCCGATCGGACGATGCTTTCGTCGCAGTCAGGCGATTCGTCGAAGAGTCTACCATGTGCGGGGACCTAATGAGTTATGGTAAGCCGCCACGTCCGACATAACGTGATGTTTGGGACGGTGTTTGCAGCTGGGTTTCAATGCCCGGTTGCCGCAGTGTTGTTTCTGTCAACTGTTAATATGTTAGGCATGCCTCTAAAAGTAGCTGATTTGCGCATCTTTTTACTAGATTCATTAATATTACCATATTTTTGTCCCTGTCACTTCCAGAAAATACCACCTAAAAGCTTGGTTCCAAGAAATTACCTTCTCCTGCAACTAATGGCTAAGGCTATAAAAGAAATCTATGTTAAGAAGCTACGCAGTATTGAGTAGTGATTGTAAACATATTAATGTCATACGTTTATAATTTAACAATACTCCCTGAATTTTCTCCTCTGATTGACTGACAGTTGTGTGTTAACGCCACGTAAACACATAGGTCGCACGGCTAAAGTTTAATCACATCACATACATCTTTTCCACAAAACGTCTTGTAACCAAAGCAACGTAACTCCTTAGTAACCACAACAAGCGCAGCGGAGATACCAGCTCCATCAGGCTAGAGCATACAGTCTATGGGCTAGAGAGACGAAAAACACAAAGGAAACACAATTGCCTATTTTCACATTATCTTCATCTCTTTTGGAAATGCATCAGTTTTGAAATAATGCTCGTAATTTTTATTTTTTTAAAACAAGACAAGAACATTGGCTTTAGCTGGTAGCAGACAGCTGACATTCACGCATAAAGTGAAGTAGGTGCATTACCCTATGAACACCCCAGGGAAGTGCTTTCAACAGCAGGCAAAAAGACTGGCAAAAATTAAATTTTGAGTTGATCTATTTAATTGACCATTGAATTTGAATTTTTGTTAAAAAAAACGTTGTGACATCACGCAAATTCCCCACAGGTCTCCATCTTTTAGAAATGATTAAGTGATGCTGACAATTTATTGCTCATAGGAAAAGGGGACTGCTCACTTTATCACAAGTAATGGTATATATATAAGCATAACTATTCGTGATTGTGTAACTTTAAGAATATAATCAGGTCATGCAAGGCTCTAATAGATGTGAGCGTCCATTAAATACCTAATAAAATATTTAAAAAAAACCCTTGTGCCTTAAAATTGTAAATTATTTCTGTTAAGATGTAACAGGTAACATGTAAATACATAATAATATATGATAATATAACTGACAGAAGTTGGCTGCAGATCCTAACTCGCTTCTGTTTTGACAGGCATATTGACGGAAACCATAAACTCATCAACTGGAGGATGGTGTTCCATGGCTGCGTGGATGGGTATAGTCGGACAGTCATA
Source organism: Hirundichthys speculiger (assembly GCA_018398805.1). NCBI lineage: Eukaryota > Metazoa > Chordata > Actinopteri > Beloniformes > Exocoetidae > Hirundichthys > Hirundichthys speculiger. The sequence goes on from JAGFBZ010001679.1 coordinate 1,651,842, forward strand.
TACCTTGAGTGTCTTACAAATAACAGGGCTGCCAGTGTATTGTCCTTATTCCAAGACGGAGTTCAAAACTTTGGATTACCATCACGAGTCAGATGTGATCGAGGCACAGAGAACACTGAGGTGGCGCGATACATGCTGAGACAAAGAGGACTGAACAGAGGCAGTATAATAACTGGTCGAAGTGTTCACAATCAACGTGTTGAAAGGCTTTGGGCTGAGCTTAATCGTGTGGTTTCATACTATTATTCTGACCTATTTACATTTATGCAGAATGAAAATATACTGGATTCCTTGTCCGAAGTACACATGTTTAGTTTGCACTACATTTATTTACCACGGATCCAGAGGGCTGCCAGGGAATTCAGAGACCAATGGAATCATCATGCACTACGAACTGAGAGACACAGGACCCCTTTGCAGTTGTGGTATGAAGGCATGATCTCCAACGTCGGACAGAACAGCACAGTTGCAAGGAGTGTGTTTGCTACTAATCAAACTACAGGGACTGACAACAACGGACCCTTACCCGAGCTCCAGCTCAACAATAATGTTGAGGTTCCTGAAAATAGCTTTCAGGTAAACGATAGCACTATGGAGGAAATTAGCCAGGCAGTTAATCCATTTGCTGAGGATGGTAACCATGGCATTAATTTATTTGTCACACTTGTAAATTTGATTGAAAATAAACAGTAGTTGCGTACAAATGAATGGTTGGCATTCAGTCTCTACTAAGATTTTATCTGACTCAACAATGAATACAAGTTAATACAAGTTCAAGTTTTCTCTCAAACATTATACAAGAGTAATCTCAAATTCTATTCTATGCAACTGCAAATTCCACTGCCAGATATTTTATTCACTTTGTCCAAAAATAAATTCACAATTCACATTCAGTAACAATGAACATGAAACAATCAACATGTGTTTATAGAAATGCAACACATATTTTTTTAAGTGCAAATACTGATGTCCAAAATGCTACACTCTTTTAAATGAAAACCAAACAGGTGTGTGGCATGACATCATTTTGAACACAAAGAACTCAGGATAGTTTCTGTGATGGTAAGTATTTTTACTCCATTCCAAAACCCTGAGTGTTTTGGATCGCAAAGTCCATGTTTCTTCTGAAATCATCATAGGACTTATGGAGAGGTATTTTGAGACAGTTGATACATGTGTTTGCTATTGGGTATCTCCCCCTCTGGAATTCTAGCGATGGTTCTGGATAAAAACCAATAGGGGGCGCCACATGGCATCCTGTTGCAAATGCCAAGATGTCTCCCAGCTTTGCAGGTCCTTCCCCCTCTGACAGACAACAAATAAAAAGAAAGTAAAATTAGTGTAGGGAACTACACTCAAAACAAGGAAAGAAGGCTCAATTTTCTACTGAAAACATATATATTCAAATCTCATAGTGCCCATAGTTCCAGTCAAGTTTAAGCAAAAATTCAGAAACTTTCTGAAAATATCAGGCTAGTACGGATCACATAAAAGGGACATGAAGAAAAAAAACAAACTAAACCAAAACAAGATTTTTTTTTTTGTCTGTTGTCTATATATAAGAGATATGAAAAAAACAAAACAGAAAAAAATAGTTCTCTTATGTCGTGCTCACGAGATAATAGACAAAATAAAAATGTGTTTTTTTTTACCCATGTCCCTTTAGAGGCTCCGTTGGCTAGAACCAATTCCAATGCAGTTATTATTCACCTTCAGCATCCTGCAAGTAGTCCCTCCAGTAGGCTACCACCCTATTTTCATCTGCTCTGTTGTTACTTCCCACCTCTGACCATCTTATGTGAAACAGCTCTTCCATTATATCAGCAGTCAGGGTTCCGGGGCTGTAGCACATGACTGGGCGAAAGGCTTCAGGATGAAGTTTTATTTTCTTGAGGACTCCAAGTGTTTTCAGTCCGTCAGAAAGCCTACACAATTATTTGAGATATACAAGTGATACACCATACTCAGGAATTTAGAACCATTTTGGGTTACAAAATGTTTGTTGGATATTCACTGTGAGAAGATTGAGAACATCAGTCATGAGCAAAATTTATTTAGTTTGAGATCATCAACACATAAAGCCCAAAATCCAGTAAATAAACATATTGCACAAATAACTATGAATTCTATAAGTAAACACTTATAGTAAACACTTAATCTGTGACAGTATGTACCTTTCAAGGGGACCACGGACACGCTGGACCACTTGAAACACGAGGACATCTTCCACAAGTTTGTCCTTGTCAGCCAGGCTTGTGAAAGGTCTCAAGCAGCCAGCATTGGCTAGGTAATCAGTGAGCGGTTCTGCAAACTGCTGCAGCTCCTTCAGTGTTTTGGCTTCAGAGATCTGGCTCAGAGAAGGGAGAGCACATCTTAAGCAGCCCAGGTGCCAGACACAATATACTGTAAATAAACTGGGCAACAAACCTTTTTTAGTTTACTGTAGAGGTCAATGTCTGTGATGTCCTCCAGCACAGGACAACATGCATCAGGTCCCTCTGCTAAACAGGTAAACAGTGTCCTTGAGAGGAAACAAGGTGGAGGACCTCCATGCACCAAACTGACAGCTATTGCTCTGCCGGCAATGAAATATCGGTCATCCCGCACAGCTGAAAAGGTTCCCAAGACAAAGCAAAACATAAAATGCTGATAAATATCCAAGAACTCACAACAGCAGAGTCTCTCATTTTAAATTTACGTGGATGGCACCCTGGCCAATTCCATTAGTAATACTGTGAAATTTCAAGGATGAAACCAGCAAATAACTAACTATGATGAAATAGTTTTAATCAAAAAAAATTATGAAAAAACAATTACATAAGAAGCACATGCCTAAGTTAAACCCATGAGTAGGCTATGCATGTGCTACTGCATGTAACATACTGCTGATTCTGGATGCACAAATGTCCACCAGTGACTAGTTCCTTTCATCTATGATGCAAATATCTAACACACTTTATGAACACTATTACATAAAGCTTTAAAATGTCCCTAATTTTCTGTTTTTATTTACTTGAGAAAATTGTGTTTTTCATAACAACTGCTTTTTGTTCAAAGTAAATATATAAATTAATTCCTTCTTCACATATCATGAAAAGAATCACAAACCAGAGGCACTTAGAGCCAAGTTGAGATTTCCCTCTGGTCCACTAAACATGTCTGAATCTGCCAATGCTTTTATCAATAAACGCAGGAACTCTCTGCGAGGGCCACCAAGGTCTACAGCTTCCTCTGTGGTTCCCCTGTCGTCTGAAAACTTTATGGACATCTTCTTTTTTGGGTCGTAGGAGAGCCGTCTGAATCCCCTTAATGCCCCATCGAGGACTGCAGAGCGATTGATGTTGAACTTGCACACTTGAGTGTTATCAATTTGGCCACCGAGTTCACCCAGAATTTCACTGATGGGGACCTGTTCATTTGGCTGCCTAAAAATAAGAATGACATCAGCAAATGTATTTTAATTAGATAACAAGTACTTGTTGTTAATCAACAAAGTTATTTTGGTAGCCTTTATGTTTTAGCTCAACATTAGATATTATTAGTTATTTCATATATATTTGTACAT